>LPNX010495894.1:2170-45569 GCA_001517045.1 Pseudotsuga menziesii | reverse complement strand
TATATATATATATATATATATATATATATATAACAACTGGTCAGATGTATTTGACATTCAAATAGCGTTTAGAAATCTATGTGTATATAAAATTTATAACAGTGTTCTTAACATTAATTGTCCTCTCTGCTGTTTATACATTTATGCGCATATAAACTTTACAGCAGTATTCTTGACTCTGCTCCTTGTTCACTGAATGTTTATACATATATGTGCTTATAAACTTTACAACAATGTTCTCAATATCAATTGTTGACTCTGCTCTTTACTTGTTGAATAGATAGAATCAACAAGTAACAATCAATATAAGCTTATTCTTAACATCCAAATAGGTTTTTTATATCTATATCCATATAAACTTCTTGAGATTAACTGTAACCGTTGACTCTACCCCTTGCTGGCTGAATAAATAAAATCAACCATGAAGATAATTCTTTTTCAATAAGCATCAAATCAACCATGAAGATAATTCTTTTTCAATAAGCATCAAATTGAATAGCCTTTATATCGCTATATATATGGAGAGGCGCATTTTAAATCTCACTTTACTTTTTATTTGGACAATTTTCCATCGTGGCTATATCGTTACATACAATTATTTAGTATTTATAATACAATTTAGGTTGTTGACACATGATGTGATTTTCATTCTACATTGTAGATTCAAATCAAAACAGATCCAATGAATTATCGTCAACCAACTATCATCAATACTTCCAAGATCAATTTTTTTTGGAGTAAACTACTTAACCAACCATTTGGATCGATCGGATGACCTGGCTCGCATGAGCGGTCACATCCGACGTTGCCAGTCGTTACAAATGATCGGGTAAATAGGTCAATCTCTTTTGTTTTTCCCATTTGAGTGGCCTTTTCTGGACATAAATGCTACCGGATCCATTTGAATCGTTTCTCTACAAAAAATTCTTCGATTCTTACATAGAAAAACAAAACAAGATCATCCTGCAGATCCAGTGAAAGAAAGATGAAACAAAACAGTCGGCAGATCCACTAAAATAAAGATGAATTTGCAAGATTTTACACAAACAGATGAGAAAAACTAACACTGGTGATACTAATAAGCCTTTGCAAGGCAGGCGTATCAGTCCATCCAAGAACAAATGGGCTACGCGAGTTGTAAATCAGCGAATAGAAGATAAGATAGGTTCTGCTTACATTGTAAGATTTGTGACTGAAGATTGATTATATACAAGACAACCCCCCTGCCCTAAATCCTTCACTCCAACTTCTCAATTTCTATTACAACTACTGTATTAATTGGCAGCATTACATATAATCTTTACATAGAGCTTCTAATAACATAATTATATGAAGACTGAGCGACTATGCGACGATTAGAGCATAGGATATTGATCCAAGATTATTCCAGCGAATATGAGAACTACTTCTCAACCTGTAATCAGCATAGCTATTACTGTAATCTGAAGATGATCTAAAAGTGACAGAGGAATTAGCTGCTTCCCTTATATGCGAAACAGTTCTCCTGAAAAGCAAGTAGAGACCACGAGCTAAAGCGGAGAGACGCAGAAGCATGAATGGTATGTTCCTGCCTGGGGGAATGTATAACGCCGAGGAGCAGAGGAGCTCTAACACTCCCAACATACTGCAAATAATAGAATATCAGAGCAGCACTTATAAGTAATTACTAAGCCAGAGGTGGTCCAAGCTTAACTGTGGAGATGGGAAGAGAAGCAAATGCCACAGAAGGAGAACCTGCGCAGACGAGATGGGGTTCACCTACCCATATTCTTCGCTCACACTTACAACTATATCAGATAAATAAATAAAGTGGTGGAACTGCATGAACATCTACCAGTCAAACCAACCCAAACTATGGAGCTTTACTACATTTTTGAAATCCATGTCAGTGAAGTTTTTACATTTTTGAAATCCATGTTAGTGTCAGTGAGAGTTTTAGTACAAATTTTAAATCGGCCATGTCAGTGATCAAATTTGAACGGTGGGTGTTAATTTCAATTGGAATGGCAATTTTATGCCCTACATCTTACATTACATCTTGCAAAGATGAAGGACATTCTAAATAGTTGTATAAGGTTACTAAACCTTTCTTTAATAAATGCAAAAAATCAATTAACACTAGTTCTAATAAACGCTAAAATCAATCTTGCAAAGATGAAGGACATTCTAAATAATTGTATAAGGTTACTAAACCTTTCTTTAATAAATGCAAAAAATCAATTAACACTGGTTCTAATAAATGCTAAAAATCAATCAATACTCAATACTTGTGGCTATAACATACATGTATGGAATGGAGTGGCATTGCAATCAAGTTTTGAGTTTTACAACTCACTACATATGTGTTAGACCAGCATAAATCCAAATCTTAAGTTGTATTAAGCTCAGAGAGGGATCAAATCTTTGGAGGTGGAGACCTTTTCTTAAGTATTGCACTCAACTATTAGCTTTAGTGTGATTCAGACCAAAAGACACATCTTTTTATTTAAGGTCCACCTATTATATTTTTATTATTAATACGCACATTTCATTATACGCCCTGGTTTACCCCATTTCACAATACACCCCATTAAGTCTCCATTCTTGCTTGCCTCCTTGAGGAGGTTAAATAAATAGATACTACCCCCATGATTAGGAAGGAGGAACGCTACATCATACAATGCGTTAGCTAATCGGTAAGCGAAAAGAGTGGTTGTAACGGTAAGAAAAAACAGACCAAAAAAATAGAACAGATTGAACATCTATTGCATTTTAGCCTTCATTCTTTGATTAATAATGGAAAAAATCTATGCATCTATAGAATATAAGCTATTAGGGAAAGCGATTATCAAGTGTAATATATGGGGGTAACAATCATGTGCTATTACCGATGTTAATAGCTTGCCTCATGCACATAAGTTATTATTAACTCGTTCTCCTTTTACATAGTGACCCTACTCCTCCTTTTACATAGTGACCCTACTCCTATTTTAAAATAATAAGCAATTCAGTTTCTTTTAACAACGAAGGCCTCATGATGGAACTTGGTCTTCATTATTGGGTTCCCAAGGCTTCGTTCGGCCTTAACATTTTCCCTTAGTGGATTCGTCCCCAATCGTTCTTTGTCGAGTCGAGCTTTCAGTCTCATAACCCTATCGATTGCATTGACAACTTTTAAGAAGGTTATAATCGATACTTACAATGTAGTTTACTTACCCTTGTTGTTTCGGGTCGAGGTACTAAGGGGATGTTATAGTGATTGTATACAACATGGTCAACTAAGGTAGAGGAAAGTTAGCACAATGGATAAAAAATATCTCATTAGAGCTTAATTTTTTGTTAATGGATTGTTTCAAGTTTTTGAAACATTTTTTTAAATTTTCTTAAAACATTTTTCCCATGAATCAATACAATTTTTTTTTTTTTGTGCTTAGTGAAAATCAAGTGTTTGTTCACATCTTGTCTTAGTAAATAAAATACAATGAAATGTAGGGAAGACTATCTACATAAGGGTTTCAATTTTGCATTTTTATGGAGTTTAGTTTATTAATCTTATATAACACTTGAGCTCTATATGGCTATACTTGTATTTACATGATATAAAATTAGTAGATTTGCGGGCTATGGTGTGAAACATATGTAATTCTCTTAACTAGGTTTCTTTTTACACATTTTTTCTTCAAATTAATCTGACACCCTTGCAACCCCCATGGGATCATTATTAGCATTATAATATTCTTTTATTTAGCATTTTGTTTTCTTATACTAATAAGAATTAAGTCTCATGTTTGATACAACTTGATAATATGATATAAAAAAGGTATTAAAAATGGGTTGATAGAATGGATACCTATAATATCTACTGAAAATAGATGTTTTATTAATTGAAAAGGTATATTGTGAGGGCGTCCAAGTCCAATGAGTGAACCCCATGCCTCATCTTTAAAGGGCTTGATGACCTATGAGCGGCTACTTGTCCATGGCTCAACCAACTAATGTTATAGGGTTGGGGATGTGGAACACTAGGAAGCTTCAATATTTTGACTACCTCTACCGAATTTAGGATATTCAAGGTATGCTATTACGATTCTCATTCTGATATAGTTTATTCAAAATATCATACATATTATTATCAACGTTCTAGCTTGTAATAAGAGGTACAAGATGATCTTTTACTAATTCCATCAAAATCCTCATGGCTATGGCTTCATTCGTCTTAAATATTGATTCTTCTCGAACTCATTCTGGCTATCAAATATCTCGAAGTATATTATGCTTAAGATCATGCTCATTTAGGAGCATGAGCATCCTACTCTTGCATCGAACTCATTCTGCCTCTCAAATATCTCTGAAGTATATTATCCTTAAGATCATGCTCATTTAAGAGCATGAGCATCCTACTCTTCCAACATCAAGGAAGACATCAAAAGTAGTCAGATTCAGATCACTTTGCAAAACTAAACAAAACAATAGTCAGATCATTTTGCAAAACTCAACAGTAGGAAGATCCAGTAAAATAAAAGGATTTTGCAATATTTCACCCATCAGAAAACACTAAAATCGGTGATACTACATCCAAATCCAATGAGCTACGCGGGTTGTAAAGCAGCAGAGAGAAAATAAGAGAGGATCTGACTGAAACAAGTATTTACTATTTCCCCAGAGAGATACTTCACTCCAACTTCTCAATTTCTATTACAACTACAGTATTAATTGGCAGCATTACATATAATCTTTACATAGAGCTTGTAATAACATAATTACATGAAGACTGAGCGACTGTGGGACGACTAGAGCATAGGATATTGAACCAGATTATTCCAGGGAATATGAGAACTAATTCTCACCCTGTAATCAGCATAGCTATTACTGTAATTAGAATCTGAAGATGATCTAAAAGTGACAGAGGAATTAGCTGCTCCCCTTATATGCGAAACAGTCCTCCTGAAAAGCAAGCAGAGACCACGAGCTAAAGCGGGGAGACGCAGAAGCATGAATGGTATGTTCCTGCCTGAGGGAATGTATAACGCCGAGGAGCAGAGGAGCTCTAACACTCCCAACATACTGTAAATAATACAATATCAGAGCAGCAGTTATAACTAATTACTAAGCCAGAGGTAGTCCAAGCTTAACTGCAGAGATGGGAAGAGAAGCAAATGCCACAGAACCGGCATGGATGGGATGGGACATTGAAACAAATAAATATTTGAGCCTGTCAAAATATCCATCAGTCAGATAAACCATATGCTCCCACAACGAACCAGTGGGGATGTACTTTTTGTTTTGTGTCGCGGGGCCAGGGTTGCTTTCCTTTCCACATCTTTCATTTTCATTTATAAATCAAATGGATCATGCATACCTATATTAGATGCATATAGTTAACTTTCATTTTCAACTTTTATTATTGGATTAGTGTCAGTGAATTATTGTCCTTGTCAACATCAAACTGGAAAAGTATGGTTATCTTTCATTTTCAGCATTAAGGTGGATAGATATTTTTATTTGAGAATTGGGGTGGATTCCGATTTATATTTAGGATAATACAAGTGTATAGTCAAGAATGATTTTGTGGTAGATAGATAATAGGAAAAATGTCTATAATAACATGTAGCTATTCATGGATAACTCACAATTAAATCGATTTAACTAGAAAAATATGAGAAGTAAAAAAAAAAATTCCAAATTGTCTACCATTCCATAACTCTCTCTTAACCATTTGATTCTTATCCAATTGAACCATCCACAAACTATGTAGGTGTGACAATGATAAACAATTTCAAATATATTATACTTTTAGCTTTAAATAATATACTATAGACACTACACTTTAGCTTATTATATTGTCTTAAGTACTCTTTTTCATATAATTTTATTTATTATTATAGTTTTTATATTATTTTATTGTAAAATTAAATTTTATTTTTAAAATATGTATGTAAATTACTTAATTTTTAAATATAAATTTAAAAACAATTTGAATATATATTATAATAATTATAAATGTAAAAATAAATTTAATAATAGTTTGGAAAAATATTAACTTCAATATAATATAAAAATGAATTTAAATATATATTCTTCTAAACAATCTATGAATTTTAAATGAAACAATCTAAAATTTAACCTAATCTCGAATGTAGAATTTGACATTTTGACTAAAGATTCATAGTATAAAAAAGTTATTAATAAATTTTGATATTAGTAAATTTTTAATTATAACATTTTAGATTTTAAAAATAAAATAAAAATACTCTAAACTAGAAGCTATTTTCTTCTTTTCGCTACATTATTTTACCAAAATCTCACTTTCCACAAAACTTCACTCGAACTGAATTCTTATACTCCCATACAGAAATTCAAAATAGTATTTCAAAGACTTACTCTACTTGTAAAATAAACTATTATACAATGTTTTCAATACAAATCATACTATTACAAATATTGGAAAAAACAATTCTTAAAATAACAATTGTTCCTCGCCACGTTTCTGACATACTTTTATTAACACTCAAAACTAGATACTTTAAAGTTGCATATGATTTATTATTTTTTGATACTCAAGACTAGATATTTAAAACTTGCATATGCTTTTGAAACAGTTATTCATTATTTATTACAAATAACAATAAAAATTAAAACAGCGTGAGTGGTAAACCAAAAGTTTGAAAAAAAAATTAATATATAAATGAAAATCAATAAAATGGTGAAAGAAAGTCAACCTTGCTTAAATATTAAATTTTACTCGTTATTCGGTATGTCTAGGTTTCTCATATATGTTTAAGAGGATAAAATGAGACAAACAAACAATAAAGATAAGGAGTTTATGCAAAACCACTTGAAAAATGATGACTATGTCTTGCATGTACATTTAAGAGGATAAAATGAGATAAACATAACATATATTAAAGGTTTAAACTTATTTTATGTGCTCATTTTTTCTTAATAAGTTTTTCATATATATATATTTAAGAAGATAAAATGAGACAAACATACAATAAAGATAAAGAAGATAAATTAAGACAAACGTACAATAAATATAAAGAGCTTCTGCAAAACCACTGGAAAGTAATGACTATGTTTCTTAGGTATGTTTAAGAGGATAAAATGAGATAAACATATATCAAAGGTTTAAACTTATTTTATGCCAGGCCTATTTTTTCTTAATAAGTTTTTCAAAATCATCAATATATTAGTAATTTTCTTTTCCACTTCCAAATTAATATCCTTTCAATTGTGGAGGAAATATGAAGTAACGAAGAGAAAAACAATGATCATGTCATAAATATTATGATTACAAATATTATGATTCCAAAATGGAAGCTAGTAAATACTAGAACATACCAACATACTAAGGCTTTGGTCCATTCTTGCCTTTGCTAGGGTTTGATAGTCATATGAGAACCGTTTATGGTGGTTAGGGATCCTTCCCTAGCCACCTTTTTCCTTCTTCTGTAAGTCCGGTAGTACAGGGTATTCGCAGGACAAAGATTTTATCTGTTGTTGTAGGCCTATGCGTGGTGACCTGTTGTTGAGCTGTTGTTTTTTTTGTTCATTTACGATAGCGGCGGTGGCATGTTGGAGATGTGGTGGTATTTGGATGAGGTATGGCTTGGTACTACTACGGAGGCGTCTGTAGTGATGGTGGTGGTAACAGTGGCATGACTACTCTATGTTCATGTTTATCAGCAGTGGTGGCATCTGCGGTGATGGAAGCAATGACAGAGGTTCATACCCTGTTTCGGCTCGACTGCTATGTACACAACATTGAGGCTCGACGATCCTAGTCTCATCTGTTGTGATGGACTCGGTCTTCTCTATCGACGACTCTTCCTTTCCTTTGGCACTATGACCATGTTGGTGGATATTGTTGTTTCCTATTTTGTTTCACATGCCTGAGTTTATGATGAAATCTATGAAGTGATCTTGCAATGCCATGAATGGGGCATGGAACCAATCGGCCTATGATATCATGCTAGGATACGTACATGTGCACTTATTTTGGAAAGAAGGATTATCTTGTCTTGAAATGGCTCAAGCTTCCAGATATTTCTTTCTTTTTATGCTCTATTTGAGATGTTTATTTTATATATGCTAATGTAGTACACATTTTTGGAAGCCCTTTTTTTGGATTAATACTTGTATCTATCTATTCCTTGAGTAGTGTTAGATGTTGCAATGAGATCTACCCATATATGTAGTTATTCTGTCTAAATGTTTGTTATGTAAAAATTCCATTATCAATGAACGATATAGCATTCAAGTTAATATAAATTCAAAATTAATTTTTTTTCCAAGAAAAAAAAAATTCCAAATAATTGGTTTGCGAATTAACTTTTAAGGAAGTTCTACAATCCAATCAATAAAATGTAGAGTGTTAATACAAAAGCCATCATTGTTAAACAGTCGCCTTTTAAATTTTTGTTACTCGAGAAATATTTTAATACCTTCTCTAAAATATAAAATATAAAAAGGGATCTTAAAGGACATGAAAGCTTTAAATTTTATCGTACATTTGTGTGTCGGATAATCTTAGATGACATGATAAAAATAAATGAACTTTATTTTTCACAAAATAATCATGACGTTATATTTGAAGTTTTATTAAATATTTTGAATCTAATATATTTTGCAAATCATTAAAAAAATGTTTTTTTCAAAAACTATTCTGAAGCTAACAACTAAACTATGTAATGAACTTGAAGCAAAATCCACAAAATTAAAGTATGATTTTTTTTCACACGGGAAAGAACTATACAATATATTGATAGTCACATTTAAATATTGGTGAGGTTACAAAGATAGAGAAAGAGGAGGCCAACTTAGATAGATTCATAAACAAAAGATGATAGTTAATAAAGTGAGGGAAACTAACCACATAGTTGTTGGATGGAATTGTCATTGATGTCAAAAGTGTTCGGTAATGACAAAGGAAGAAATGATGGTAGGGAAGACGATGTCATATGTGATAAGGATGGAAAGACACATGAGAGGATCCAATGAGAGAATCAAGTCAGGAGAAGTCTGATTGAGCTTGATTGATCAATCCTTTGATGAATCAATGAAGAGTCATGGAGTTGCAGTCAACATATTTAGCAGAAGTTGGACAGCTAAGATCGTATTAATAAAATAGATCGATGGTAGGGAAATAATCTGCAAAGTAAATGTCATGGAAGATAACACTCCAGAGCACCAATGTGAAGTTATGTGTTTGTAACTTATCAACGGATGAGGAGGACTCTGCAAAAGCGATCGACGGTTCATAGCTGTTATGGAAAGATAAATGCAAAAGCAATTTTTGACATACCTGCGATTTGCAATATACAATTATGGAAGGGATAAGTTTTCGATTGCGGAAAGATAATTGTGGAAGCAATCTTCGAGGAAAGTCGAAATGCATACCCGCAATCTGCAATACGCGATTGCGGAAGGAAGAAGTTTTCAATTGCGGAAAGGGTGTGGAAAGTTCATTACGGAAAGATAATTGCGCAAGAAATTTTTGAGAAGATTCAAAGTGCACATCCGCAATCCACAACCCGCATTTGCGGAAGGAATGAGTTCCTGCAAATTGCGCAAATGCCGTTGTGAAAAGACAATTGCAAAAAAATAAGTGCGAAAGATGATTGCAAAAAGGTCAATCGAGAAAATATCTGTTGCGGAGAGTTTGTTGCGTAAAGGACATTGCAGAAAGGAAGCTGTGGAAGGTCGTGACTGATAAATTAAATAGAGTTAAAAATGAGAAACAGAGAAGTAATTTCAAATTAGTTTATTTGGCTGTGAAGAGTCACGATGAAGATATGTGACTATTGAATGAAGAGATATGTTTGAAGGTATATAAACAATGCTTTAAACCTTCAAATAAATGTCTCTATACATTCAACTGACAGATCGATTGATGTAGAATAGTTAGAGATCAAATTATCATATAAGGGTGGCAAGGTGATGCTAGGGCAGGCTATTTTTCTGTAAGGGGGTCGTAGCCTCTTTCCAGTAGTAGTTGGGAAATAGGGTGTAGAAGCATACTTCTAGTAGTAGCTGATAAACTAGGGGGTCGTAGCCTCCTTCTAGTAGTTACTGGTAAATAGGGTGTAGTACCATCATTGTCTGTAGTAGCAGGCAAAAAATATTTGTAAAGTAAAATTTTGCAGTAATAGGAAGTATTGGTAGTTTACCGAATTGGGATTCCTTGATAAATTTGTGTTATGTGTGTTCTTGTTGATCATGTGTGTTAATGAATAAATTAAAAGTGGTTTAAATTGTTAAAAGTTATCAATATTGATTCACCCCCTCTCCCTCTTAGTATTGTCCAATATTCCAACAATTGGTATCAAAGCGAGGTTCCTTCACTACAGTCTAAACCACTGGAAGAAATATCATATTAAAAACCACTATGGATCAACAAGGGTTAGCCACCAACATACCTCCTTTATTTATTGAAGATAATTATGCGTACTCGAGTGTAAGAATGAAATGCCATCTGATGTCTCTTGGATACAAAGTTTGGAGGTCTGTTGAAATAGAATATGAAGTACCAAAATATGTACCCATAGATGAAGGAGAACAAATCCAATATGAGGCCAATGCAAAAGCTCTGAATGTAATTTTTAGTGGGATAACACATTCATAATTTGTAAAATTCATGCAATGCAAAACTTCCAAACATGCCTGGGAAAAACTTAAAATGTGTTTATGAAGAAGCGCCCAAAGTCAAGGAATACAAACTTCATACCTACTCTTGGGTGTTATAACATCTAGATTAATTCACCTAATATTTAATTATCGATAGGGGTTGGTAGGATTAAAGTTGGCACAAAATATGTGCGAAGGTAGAGGGGTTCCTATGGTGTCATGGAAATATTTTAACAAACAAAAAATCGAAAGATCTTTCAAAATGAAAAACCGAGTCAAACTCCTAAGAATTCAAATATTAAAGTAATTAAACTGGAACAGAATAATAAACTAAATAATTGATAATTTCTTATAAATAAATAACTTTAAACTGAAAAAGATATTATCAACAACTAACTTTTTAAATGGAAAACTAAGATGCAAGGAAGACCTAACTTATAAGCAAGTAGAAAACTTAATAAAGAAAAATTAATAAAAAGAAACAAGTAGAAAACTTAATAAAAAGAAACAAGTAGAAAACTTAATAGGAATATATTTGAATTCTATCCTACAAGTCTCTTTCAGTAATCACACAATGTAAAATGAACAACCTAAAAACATGCTAAGGATAACACATATAATACTGAATTTTACATGCAAATGGATAAATCAATCCAAAGGCATGAACACAAAACAATACAACAGTGGAGAGGAATTAGAAACAAACTCAAGAAACAAAACATAAAATAGCTCAAAACATATTCAAGGTAAAAAGAAGTAAGGTAACTTTTAATAAATAACCTAAAATAATCCAAATTTAACTTTAATATAAAATAGAACTATCATCTAACTATTACAGTCAAAGCATACTTCAAATATTAAAGAAACAAAACTTAAAACAATCTCAAAAGACATTAAAAACATTAAAAACAAAACAATGGGCTGAATGAGAGACTGAACTGTAGGCTTGAAAGGGATGACTAAATGACAATTTAAATAGGTTGTCCGAATGACAGTTTGCACAGTTAAAATAACATAAAATAACCTAAATGATCTAATCTTCAGCTGAATTTGTGCAGATGTAAATCTAATGCATAAAGGCAGGAAATAAACCTACTTATTAATCAAATTCGATAGTGAAATATACTTAAACAAATTCATGAAAAGAAATCATTGCATATTAATAAACAAATTGAAATTCAAATTGCATAAACTTGGAACAAAAAGAAAATAAACGGAAGTGAATCTATTTAACTTGATCAAAGTAATCTATTCTATCTAATTGCAAATAAAACTGAACAATAAACTGGAAATGAAATGACTGAAAGCAAATCTAAAAGCAAACTATGCACGCAGTTAACTACTTAACCTTCATAAATAAAATTGCATTATAGGAAATGAATGAAATAAACATGTACAACAATCTAATAAAAATAAATTAAACTAGCTACAACAGAAAGAATGAACCTCTGGTAGATGAGGTGTCCTCTCAACAATAAGGGGTGGTGCATGGCTAATGCTTACTCAAACACAATCATAAACAACAAAGCATATGCCTCTTTATTAAAATGATGGAACAAAGTTACAAAATTGTTCTCTTCAAAAACGACTGTCTAACAAATGAAATGATCAACTCTCTAACTCTGCACAAGCCTGGTGTTTATATACAATGTTTACAGGGATGAGCAAGTATACCCTTTAGTGGTCGATTGCTCTCTAAATTTAGTCAACCATAATGGCATCTAACTAATCTAGTTCCAATGCATACTTGTTCTCCCTTCTTCAGCGCGAACGGTTCTATTCAACATGGTTGGTATGACATACTGCTCCTTTAGCGTGGTTGGTGAAGTGGTGGTGAGCAGAAACAACGTACATAAGCGAGTCTTCTAGAATGTGGGCTAATGCATCAACCCAATGCGTGGACTATTGGTGTGGTGTCAAACAAAGGAGGCTGCAGGCTGGCAGATCATCTAGAATGCGAGCTTCACTACCCAAATACGCAGACAGTAAACAGTTTGAGACTATCCCAACGTCTTAATGCTTGAAATCAATTCTCAACAGCGCGTGGTTGGTTCGACAAACTGAACGATGAGCTAGACCGTTAGGTGGATATGTTGTGCACATGTCTAGGATGAAATGCGATGTTTGTTTGCTGGTGTGCTAAGGACTAAGGTCTGGAGTAATAACGTTTAAATGTCTGGAAACCTGCCAACAAGTATCACACAACGAGATAGATGGTGAGTTGGACGTGCTATGCGCATGGCTAGATGAATGTGTGTTTGTTGTTTATTCATCCAAAAATACTATATAACCTACAAACAAATATACATATAAATTAATAAATCAAATGCGCTTCAAACCATGCCAATTTTAATTAATAAAATCATAAAATGATAATAATAAAATGATTTTATATAAACCTTAAGTACATTCATACCTGGGCTGAATAGTGATCTGCGTGACATAAAATATGCAAAATATGACAAAACATATGTTTAAACGAGTAACCTAACTGCCAAAAATGATAACAAATCTAGGATCAACATTCCCCCAAACTGGAGAAATGTCAGGTCCCACTGAGAAAAAAGAAAAATAACTTAGGAAGGAGGCAGAGCTACGCTAGTAGTTGCCTTCGACTTGGCAGATGAAGGAGGTGGTTTAAATTCAATCTTTTAGCCTGTAACTTAAAAAATAGCATGTCTTTTGTTATCTCCCAAATAAAATAAATTTATTTTTGATAGTATGAAGAATTTAAATGATGCAATGAAGGATATGAAGATCACTAACAGTTTTGAAGACCTCTATTTTTTTATGCAAATTTCACAAAGTTATGGTTTCGGTGGCTTGGGCAAGGATCAGAACATCTCATTAGTCACCGAAATATGGAAGATAAATAGCAGGTGGAAGACCCCTTCGATAGATAGGTGTATTGCTGAAACTGTTTATGCCATTGGAATGTTTTTCAAACATCAATCGGAAGTTGTAAAGACTTCAGATCGACGAGCTAGTTCTCAAAGGCACCACAACGACGGAGAACATAGTGACTAAGCATTCCGATTCAGACTTCCAATGACCTCCGACAGTGATGAAAGTAGTTTGGGATTTGAAAACACTAAGGTCATCGAAAAAATAGTTCGCTAAGGGACCGAAAGAGAAGAAGATATACAAACCACGGGTCCTGCGAGCGTATAAAAACTTCGGCATCGGAACGTGGAATCACTAGCTGTCGGCGAGTTAGTCTACTAAAGAGCTACAATGGCAGAAAAATAACAGACTGAAGTCTCCGCGATCAGATGAAAATTTCGACGATCGGAGGGACTAAAGACTACGTAGTGGCGGGTTAAAGTTGAAAATTTCCACAGTGTCGGTGAGGCAACAAACAAGACATCCGATAAATCAACAGAAAATCACCGCCGATTGGAGGCTGTAAAGAATAACCATCAGCGATTTAGTTCTCCAAGGAACCACAACTGCGGAGAAAATAATGACTAAAAGTTTCATCACTGCGGAGAAAAGAGTAACTAAAAGTTCCTAAAAGTGCTGCAACTGCGGAGGATATAGTGGATAAAAGTGTCGCCACTGTGGAGGATATAGTGGCTAAAGGTTGCGATGGCGTCAACAAAGTAAAAGTTTCGGGTGAATTGAACAAGACTGGGAAACTTTTTTTAAAACAGTAATCGGAAGTGGTGAAGACTAACCGATGGCGAAACAGTTCAATGTAGAGCCGCAACGGCGGATGAAAGACTTACTACGAGTTCCATGACTAGAGGAAAACTTCAGCGATCGGAGGTTCAAGGAACTAACGATCGGTGAGCTAGTCCTCTAAAGAGTCGAAACCACGGAAGACAAACAAACAAGGCCTCCGATAAATTAACAAAAAATATTTTGATAGCGTAACAGGAAATCATCGGCAAAATAGTATATTAAGTAGCCGCAACTGTGGCAAACATTCAGGCTTGGAGTGCCGATGGGCTAGAGGAAAACGTTTTTCAAACATCAATCGGAAGTTGTGAAGACTTCATATCGGCAAGCTAGTTCTCAAAGGTGCTGCAACGGAGGAGGAAATAGAGACTTAGAGTGCCGATGAGCTAAAATAAAAAGCCCCGATCGGCGATAGTGGTGGTAAGTCGGGAAACTGCGGCAAGCATTCAGACATGAGGCGTCAATGAAACAGAAGACAAAGCTTCCAATCGACGACAAAGTAAAACTCTGGCGGGATAAACAAGGAGATTTGGAGTGCTGAAAATGTGGAAACATTGAGATTCGAAGCACCGATGAGTTAAAGGAAACAACGTCCGATCAGCGACCGCAACGACAAGATAGAGGAACATACCGGGGATTAAACGAGAAAAATCACTTCAGTTAAACACCGATACACTAGCTGTTGGCGGCAATTTCATAGTAAACTAGCAGTGGGAATGATTAGCGACCACTTCAATCATTAAAGGACAGCTCAGTGAACTAGATCTTCATAGTAGATAAACAAATAGTTAGCAAGGGTTTAATTAGAGTAATCCTGATGAGACGCTTGATAATGGAATAGGCTCATAAATCCCCATAGTCGAACCTTTATTAATGAAATAATCATGGGCTTTATAGCCTTTTACAAAATTTACAGATCCTGAAAATCAGATCTGTTTACACAAAAAATAATTGAAAGTGATAGTTTTTCCTCATTAAGGCGTCTCATCAAGCCCTGATTTGTTCAGCCATCTCTTTCTTTACTGTGTTTATTGCCTGAATGTGCATTTAGGTAATTGTCAGATTTATTAAAGGGCCAATAGCTGTCATCCTATTGGTTATTTAGTGATATTTGATTTATAAACACCATCCTCAATAGGATTTAGCCATTTATATGCATGTGTTATGTGTGTAAGTATGCCATCCTGGTGAGTTCTCCATCCCTGCACCTTTTTGTCAAACTACTGAACAAGTTGTAACTAAAAGCCTTGTGATTGAGTGAGCTTCATGCATGTCTTGAGAGTGAGAGGTTATATAGGTCATCCGACTTGATCCAATTCATAAAACCCAAAAACATTTTAAGTTACCAGGCATCCTCGAGCTACAACCTAGAGGAGTTTCCTGGAGTGATAACAAAGTGGCACCGTTGCCGGGGAGAGGAGATTGAAGCTCGACTTCCTTGGGATATGACATAGATCCATGCTTTGATGATAGACAAGGCTTGGACATTATTATGGTTGTAATCATCTATCTGGCGACTCCATTGATATAAGGTGGCTTCCAGAAGACCAAGTACCATAGCAAACCCAAAGGGGCCACCAACAACACCCGTTTTAGATCCAGAAGAAATCTTGAGGAAAGCTAGGGCTTTACTAAGACAGACCAGCAGTGCTGCACAAAACGCTACATCAAGTATTTCAAGAAATTGTTTTGCTGATATTTTTTCTGCTGAAAATTTTAATTCCCAGAAATTTTTAGATACATCAGAAAAATCTAGGGCTTGGGCATCTTCAAGCACTGCTGCTTGTGAAGATACAATCCCTGGTGACTCCAATGGGATAAGTATACCACCTCCTTCTCATCAAATATTTTCATCAGTGCTTCCTTCCACCTCCATCTCCATACCCATTTCCAATATGGCTACCCCTCAATTGTCCAATATGGAAAGGATCTTGGTAGCTAGGTATGTGCCCCTAATTTTTCCAAATCCTCTCGCAGCCATGCCTACCAGGGATTACCTCAAGTATATGCCTAATTTTACAGGGGAATGGGATTTCACTTCTAAAGAACATCTAGAGGCTTTTTATAGCTATGCTGAAAATATAAATATAGAACAAGAAGACGTATGGACCAGAGTCCTTGTGCAAAGCCTAGATGGCCAGGATAGAAAGTGGTTTAAGGAACTACCTGCTGGGTCAGTGGCAGGCATAGAGGCCCTAGATGACGTTTTCCTAAAGCATTGGGGAGAGAGGAGAGACCACCTCTACTACATCATAGAGTTCAACAACCCGAGAAGAGAAAATGGTGAGTCCATATCCAACTTTACCAAAAGATTCAACAACATGTACAACAAGATCCCTACTAAAATTAAGCCCACCGGTACCTCAGCTATGATAACTTATGCAAATGCTTTTGACTCTGAATTCTACCTACTTCTCAAATAAAGGAGGTTTGCATCCTTATCACTTATGCAGGATGTTGCCCTAGAGGTAGAGTCAAACATTCTGGCATCTCAGAAGGTCAAAGGGAAGGTAGACAGGAGAAAGCAACCAACAGACTATAGTGGAGCTTTGGCATTAGAGAACAAGATTGAAAAAATGACCAAACTCTTAGATAACCTGACTGCTGAAATGTCAAAATTGAAGGACCAAGGACATATGCCGATGAGGGGTAAGGGGCCAAGTGACTTTGCTCCTCGAAACCCAAATTTTGTGCCTTATAGAAGAGGAAACCCCCAGTTCAGATTCTCATAAGAGAGAGAAATCAAGGGGAATACTAGAGGATAAGAGCTCCATTTCAAAACGTTGTATTAGAAGAAGAGCCAGAATTCATTGAAGACGAAGGAGAAGCCGAAGACTATATCCACTACATGGAGGATGAGGTGGACTATTCTTTTCTGACCCAGGCATAATATGAAGAAGCCATGATTGATGAGCAGATCGCTGAAGAGGTTTTCTATCAGGATGATGATTAGGGAGGTTACCAACTGAGGTCTAGGTTGGTTGCTCCACTCAAAAAGAATGTTGTACCCATCAAGCAGCTTGCTGTACCTGCTAGAAAGGTTGTTGTTTTACCAAAGAAAGTAGCTGTTCCATCCAAAGCATTGCATAAACTAGCACCTTCAGCCACACCTGATCAAGTCCAACTCAAACCTACAACTCATGAGGTAAGGTTTCTAGATAGGCTGCATTATTCCTTCAACCTTGAGTTTGAAATTCAAAAATTGAAAATCCCTTTCCCTTTAATTGATTTGATGAAGAATGATGCATTTAAAACTTCCATTTTGAATTCCCTTCAGCCCAAGGTGCACATTGACACCGACTTTGTGAACCTGCAAGATGACAAGTTTGTTGTAACCCTGTTCCCCGTGATTGAAGACCTAAAGGACTCTTGCCCACCATTCTATATATCCTTGAACATCCATGATAAAGTTCCTTTACTGTTTGTTGGATTCAGGAGCCTCTCATAACTTAATGCCAAAGGCTGTGATGGATGAGATCGGCCTCAGCATTACCAAGCCCTAACACGATTTATTATTTTTTGACTCCAGGAAGTTCAAGTGCTTGGGCCTCATCAAAGACCTTGCTATAAACTTAACTCAGCTGCCTTCGAAAAGCATAATGATGGACATCGTAGTGGCTGATATTCCTCCAAAATTTGGCATTTTGTTGTCCCGGTCATGGAGCAAAATATTGGGAGGCACCCTTCAGATGGATCTCACATACGCCACCATTCCCATGTTTGGAGGAGAAACTAAGAGACTGTACAGGGAAAATCAGCTAGCGTACATTATAAGCAAGGAGAGTCACTCAGTAAATCACCCCATCTACGCTGTGGACACTGATTTCGGATCCTGCATTTTGCAAATAGATGATAATCAGTAGACATCAGTTCATCTCACCGAGCCCATGTGTCTGCATCCCAAAGAAGTCACAAAAATGATCTGGACCATGTATTTCGATGGGGCAAGCGCTCAAAACTCAGCAGGTGCAGGGGTTGTGTTGATCTCCCCATCTAAGGAGAACATTCATCTATCGTATAAGCTCGATTTCAAAACCACGAACAACGTAGCAGAATATGAAGCTTTGCTGCTGGGAGTTAAAGCGGCCAAGGAGATGGGGATCATGTGCGTGAATATTTTTTGGGATGCAGACCTTATCATACAGCAAGTCAACAACACTTTTCAGACGAAAAATATCAGATTGAAGGCCTACAGGGATGAGGTATGGAAACTCAGAGACTCATTTATGTTTTTCGAACTGTCATATATTCCTAGAGATTTGAATCACCTGGCCGATTCCCTAGCTGTCTCTGCAAGTCTTTTTGTTCCTCCTTTACCCCTTAGGCTCAGCTATGATGTTCAGGTCAAGTACAGACCCTCTCTTCCAGACAATGTAAAATTTTGGAGGGTGTTTGAAAATGATGGGGAGCTGAGTAAATTCCTTCAGTTAGTGGATGAATTCTCTGACATACACATAGACCAGGAAAACCTTAACCTGGAGCAATCCAAGCAGCCCAAGCTAAAGATAAAGTGTCTGAGCACGATATCGTCTAATTCCCTAGCAACCACATACCCCGAGGTCTAGTACCACTGGAAGAACTGTTTGATCACAATGATGTCCCTTTTAAGCCTGCTAAAAGGGATCTAGATCCTACTGTCCAAGAGCATAACATAGGCAGCCAGAGCCATCCAAAACTGATAAATCTATCCACTGGGATGACTTTTGAACAGAAGTATGAATATTGTAGCTTGATAAAAGAGTTTGTTGATGTCTTTGCATGGGAGTATAGTGACCTAAAAACGTATGACACCAACATGATCCAGCACAGGATTCCTTTGGATAAGGACACCATTCCTTTAAAATAGAAGTTGAGACCCATCAGCTCTCTTCTATTACCAGTGATTGAGAAAGAGATCCACAAACTCCTCAAATCCAAGATCATAATCCCCATCAGGTATTCCTAGTGGATTGCAAATCTAGTAGTGGTAAGAAATAAAAATGGAGAAATCGGGTTGTGTATGGATTTTAGAAACCTGAACATATGTTCCAGAAAAGACAACTATCCACTTCCCAAAATGAAACATCTACTGTAGAGAGTCTCGGGGGCCAGAGTCATGTCCTTCCTTGATGGCTTCTCTGGATACAACCAAGTGATTGTGCACCTAGATGAACAAGAGAAGACTGCCTTTACCACCCCCTGGGGCACTTTCATGTATGCTAAAATTCCATTTGGGCTAATGAATGCTGGGGCTACTTTTCAGAGAGCTATGGACCTAGCTTTTGTAGGGATAAAAGATAAATATGTGCTGATATATTTGGATGACTTAACAGTTTACTCTCATAGCCATCATGACCACTTGCAGCATTTGAGAAAGGTATTTTTGAAGTGCAGAAGGTATGGAATATCATTGAACCCCAAGAAGTCCCAGTTTGCACTCAATGAAGGAAAGCTCCTAGGCCACATAGTCTCAGTTGAAGGTGTAGAGATCGATCCAGTAAGAGTGGAGGAAATTCAACAGCTGTTAATACCAAGGTAAAAAAGAGACACTCAGTCCTTTTTAGGCAAGATAAAATTTGTCAGGAGATTCATTCCAAATTTCTCCGAGCTGGTAAAGCATATAACAGTCATGCTAAAAAAGGATGCAGAAATCAAGTGGACCGACCAGGAAAGAAATTATTTTGAAGACATTAAGAAAGCCATCGTGGAGGTCCCCACCGTGATTAGTCTCGACTACAACAAGGTTTTTTATATTTTCTAGTTTGCATCTTATGACACAATGGCAGCTATACTATTACAAAAGAATGATGAAGGTCTTGATCGTCCAATTGCTTTCTTCAGCAGAACCCTGAGAGATGCTGAGCTGAAGTATGACCCAATTGAGAAGCAGGCTTATGCTCTCATAACATCTTTGAAGAACTTCAGAATCTACATTCTCCATACAAAGGTCATTTCATATGTCCCTTCAGTTGCAGTGAAGGATGTTTTGACTCAGCCTGACATTGATGGGAAGAGAGCTAAGTGGATTGCCAAACTCATTGAGTTTTATGTAGAGGTGAAACCCACTAAGTTGGTAAAAGGATTAGGTCTAGCCAAACTCATGGCCAAAGAAAACTGTGAACTGTTGGGAATGAATTTCACATACGTCAGGTCAGCAAAGGTTCAGACTATGGTGGCAGCTGAAATAGAGGAAAATCAAGATCAGAATAACAGTACAGCAGTAGCTGAAAACATATCTTCATGTGAGTGGTACTCAGGTATCATTCAATTTTTGCTAAAATTAGAAGTTTCTCCTGATCTTACTCCTAACCAAGCACGAGCTCTTAAATTGAAATCTATTAAGTTTTGCATAATTGACAAACTGTTGTACTGGAGGGATCAGTCTGGGATTTTGTTAAGGTGTCTAGATAAAGAGGAAGCAGAGCAGGTCATGCATCACTTTCACTCCAGTACATGTGGAGGCCACCACTACTGGAAAACCATAGCCCACAAGATATTAAAAGCAGGGTACTATTGGCCAGTCCTTTTTGCTGATGTATGCACTTTTGTAAGGGCCTGTGACCAATGTCGAAGATTTGTAGGGAAGCAGCAGCTCAAATCCTTTCCCCTTAGGCCTGTTACAATGAATGGGCCTTTCCAGCAATAGGGTATGGATTTCATAGGTGAAATAAATCCATCTTCCAATGGAAAGCATAAATGGATCTTAGTATCCACTGACTACTTTACCAAATGTATAGAAGCAATACCCACCAAAAATGGCACTCATCAAGTCATCATGAGATTCTTATATGAGAACATCTTCAGCAGGTTTGGTTGCCCGGTAAGGTTAGTAACTGATAATGCACAAGCCTTTAAAGCTGGGGCATTGGTTAAATTTTGTGAATCAATGGGTATTCAACTGGTGCACTCCACTTCCTATTACCCACAAGGCAATGGCCTGGCTGAGTCATCCAACAAAAGCTTAGTCCGGATCATTAGGAAATTGCTAGAGACAAATCAGAAAAGCTGGGATTCAAAGCTTAAGTTTGCATTATGGGCTGATAGGGTGACTGATAAAATATCCATAGGGACTTCTCCATTCAAACTAGTTTATGGCACTGAGGCCATCTTTCCTATCCAGCTTACCCTTCCAGTGGCAAAGTTCTTTCAGGAAGAGGAAGATGAACCAAATGATATGATGAGAAGGATGATGGATTTGGTGGAGTTACAACAGATCAGGGGGCAAGTTGCAAGAAGATCAGAGGCTCATCAACAGAGGATAAAGGGCATGTTTGACAAAAGAACAAAGGCAGACAACTTCCAGGTCGGAGACTGGGTCCTCAAGTGGGATGCTGTTAGACAGGACAAGGGGAAACATGGAAAATTTGACTCTTTATGGATTGGCCCTTTTTTTATAGACCAGGTATATAAAAATGACACCTTCAAATTGCAGAATCTGGAAGGTGAAGAGGTATTCGATGGACCAGTAAATGGGCAGTTCCTAAAACTCTATTTTATTTGAGGCTCTGAGGCCTTATGATTGTAAATTAGTAGATTCTAGGCTGTTTTTGATTTTAGAATAAGAATCCATGCCCAATGGAACAATAGAGAATAGTGTTAAGTTACTTAGTTTCTTTTAGGGAAAGGCATTTTGGTTTGGGGTTCTTGGGAGCTCACAGGTAGGTTCCCATCCCCGAGTAGGAGGCAGATGTTATCTCCCAAAAAAATAAATTTATTTTTGATAGTATGAAGAATTTAAATGATGCAATGAAGGATATGAAGATCACTAACAGTTTTTAAGACCTCTATTTTTGATGCAAATTTCACAAAGTTGTGGTGTCGATGGCTTGGACGAGGATCAAAACATCTCATTAGCCACCGAAAGATGGAAGATAAATAGCAGGTGGAAGACCCCTTCGGCAGATAGGCATATTGCTGAAACTGTTTACACCATCGAGACGTTTTTCAAACATCAATTGAAAGTTGTGAAGACTTCAGATCGACGAGCTAGTTCTCAAAGGCGCCACAACGGCGGAGAACATAGTGACTAAGCATTTCGTTTCAGACTTCCAATGACCTTCGACAGCGATGAAAGTAGTTCGGGATTTGAAAACACTAAGGTCATCGGTAAAATAGTTCGCTAAGGAACCGAAAGAGCGGAATATATAAAAACCACGGGTCTCGTGAGCCTATAAAAACTTCGGCATCGGAACGTGGAATCACTAGCTGTCGGCGAGTTAGTCTACTGAAGAGTCGCAACGGCGGAAAAATAACAGAGTTAGTCTACTGAAGAGTCGCAACGGCGAAAAAATAACAGAGTGAAGCCTCCGTGATCAGATGAAAATTTCGGCGATCGGAGGTACTAAAGACTACGTAGCGGCAAGTTAAAGTTGAAAATTTCCACAGTGTCGGCGAGGCAACAAACAAGACATCCGATAAATCAATAGAAAATCATCGCCGATCAGAGGCTCTAAAGACTAACCATTGGCGATTTAGTCCTCCGAGGAGCCGTAACTGTGGAGAAAATAATGACTAAAAGTTTCACCACTGCGGAGAAAAGATTAACTAAAAGTGCCTAAAAGTGTCGCAACTGCGGAGGATATAGAGGCTAAAAGTGCCACCACTGTGGAGGATATAGTGGCTAAAGGTTGCGATGGCGGAAACAAACTAAAATTTTCGGGCGAATTGAACAAGACTGGGCAGCGTTTTTTAAAACAGTAATCGGAAGTGGTGAAGACTAACCGGCGGCGAAACAGTTCAATGCAGAGCCACAACGATGGATGAAATACTTACTACGGGTTCCACGACCAGAGGAAAACTTCGACGATCAGAGGTTCAAGGAACTAACGATAAGCGAGCTAGTCCTCTAAAGAGCCGAAACTGCGGAAGACAAACAGACAAGGCCTCCGATAAATTAACAGAAAATATTTTGATAGCGTAACAGGAAATTGTCGACACAATAGTCCATTAAGGAGCCACAACTGCAACAAACATTCAGGCTTAAAGTGTCAATGGGCTAGAGGAAAACGTTTTTCAAACATCAATCGGAAGTTGTGAAGACTTCAGATCAGCGAGCTAGTTCTCAAAGGCACCGTAACGGAGGATGAAATAGAGACTTAGAGTGCTGATAAGCTAAAAGAAAAATCCCCGATTGGTGACAGTGGCGGTAAGTCGGGAAACTGCGGCAAGCATTCAGATGTGAGGTGCCAATGAAACATAAGACAAAGCTTCCGATTGGTGACAAAGTAAAAATCTGGAGAGATAAACAAGGAGATTTGGAGAGCCGAAAATGTGGAAACATTGAGATTCAGAGCACCGATGAGTTAAAGGAAACAGCATCCGATCAACGATCGAGGCGATAAGATAGAGGAAAATACAGGGGATTAAATGAGAAAAATCACTTCAGTTAAACGCTGATACACTGGCTGTTGGCGGCAATTTCACAGTAAACCAACAGTGGGAATGATTAGCGACCACTTCAATCATTAAAGGACAACTCAGTGAACTAGATCTTCACAGTAGATAAACAAATAGTTAGCAAGGGTTTGAAGCCCTAATGAGGAAAAACCATCACTTTCAATTATTTTTTGTGTAAATAGATATGATTTTCAGGATCTATAAATTTTGTAAAAGGCTATAAATCCCATGATTATTTCATTAATAAAGGTTCGAATTTGGGGATTTATGAGCCTGTTCCATAATCAAGCGTCTCATCTAGTTTACTCTAAGTATAAGCTCTTTTGTTGTGATTTGTTCAGCCATCTCTTTCTTTACTGTGTTTATTTCCTGAATGTGCATTTAGGTAATTGTTAGATTTATTAAAGGGCCGATAGCTGTCATCCTATTGGTTATTTAGTTATATTTGATTTATAAACACCATCCTCATCAGTATTTATCCATTTATATGCATGTGTTGTGTGTGTAAATCTGCCGACCTAGTGAGTTCTCCATCCCTGCACCTTTTTGTCAAACTACTGAACAAGTTGTAACTAAAAGCCTTGTGATTGAGTGAGCTTCATGCATGTCTTGAGAGTGAGAGGTTATATAGGTCATCCGGCTTGATCCAATTCATAAAACCCAAAAACATTTTAAGTTACCAGGAATCCTCGAGCTACAACCTAGAGGAGTTTCCTGGAGTGATAACATCTTTTTTGTCAAACGTTGTATGAAGATTAAAATGGCTTTGTTGAGTTCTTCAACATTCTTGATTTAATAGTTCTCAGGTTCAAAACAATTTGTCATTCATAAGATTTGAAATTAATTCAACCCTGTCCAGGTTGCATGTATGACACGAAGGCATAAATCACATTTTGAATAACAAGAAGATTGATCATTTAATAATTTACATGCATGATTGGGTAAGAGGATAGGATTATCAACAGTGAAATGATGACTAAATTTTTTTGCATCGATATGGAGGTAAAAACTATTTGTCAAAAACAAAATTTGGTTAGCAAATTTTAATCATAAGTGCTATAATATCGATTTCATTTGGACCTTCATCCAATCCTTTGTATAGTCCTCCATATTGATTTTGCTATAAAAATATGCTTCATGCTATAACCAAGTTCCACTGCTTACATTATCCTGAAAACACTTATCATTTGTTAGAGATAAATATATCTGTCAGAAATAATGAAAAGTAAAAACAATCTAATTTTTTTTAATCCTTCCCCCAAAACCAAAGAGATGGCGTGTCCTCAAGCCATACAAGAGAGAAGAATTGATTGTTCCAAATAATGAGAATAAAGAGTTCTATCATGCTTGTTATTATTTTGTAAGAAAAATAAAAACTAACTAGTAAATGGAAATGATTCAGCTATGTATATTCATGAAAAATATAACAGTGCTTAGAAAGACAACTTAAACGATAATATGATAACCAAAAGAATGACATAGGAAAAACTAGTCATCCATGCCTCATTTTAAGGATGTCCTGTCATCATAAAATATTTTGAGGTGTACCCCTGAGTGTGTGAAATTTATAGTTACGGGTCCCATTTCTAGTATAAGGACATCCTAGGTATGTATTGAATTAGACGGCCGAGGAAAGTCCCAACTTACATCCATTCTCAAATGACGGTATAAACAATTGGCCATGACATATTTATTCTAAAAGAAAATTTCTTTATCTTAGCATTGTTTTATGAATCATGTGCTAAGTGGTGTATTAACCAGATCTATTTTATCTGATATTGCCCCGCTACTAGCAGGCCTGTTCAGCACCCCAACGAGTTTACCTTGGTACCATGCAAGCATAGCCCCACTGCCAACGAGCCTTTTCAATACCCTAATAGGTTTACTTGAATTTATCAAGCTTCCACATTTTAAGTTTTTACTTAAAGCATTGACCCGCTTCCAGCAGGCCTATTCAGTACCCCGATGGGTTTTCCTTGTATAATGATATTAAATATATGGAAGCGGATTGGTACTAGAGCGTGTTAAGTCCTGCTAAACACATAATTCATTTTTTTGTAAAATAAACTTATAAGTAATTTTACAATGCCCTTAACCATAAATCATGTCAAAATAGAATAACTTAAAGTTGTTCTTTAACCTTACAGTCCTTCTTCTTCATAAAAGAAAAGTAATGTTCCCCAGAGACAAAAATTCCACTTACTCTTGAGTTATCACCAAAATACTTGAGAGACAAGTTTTGATAACAAGTATAGGATGAACTAGTAATTCATAGGTGTAAGATAAGATTGTGAAAAATATGATAATGAAAGTGGGTCTGTCAAGCAACTGTTCAAAAGAGTAAATCAGAAATATACATGTCTGAATCAAGATACCAAAAACTATATGAATCATAGAAGAGATGGTGAAAAATGATATAGAGAGTATTATAATTTTTTGAACTGTTAGTATGAGCTGCAAATTTCAAAAGTACCCCAAGAAAGGTTAATATACCTTATAAATGTTTAAGTGTACTTCCCTTTTCCAAATAATACTCTGTTAGCTGCTCATAGAGATAATGTACTTGTAATCAAACTGCAAAACCACTTGTTAGATGATTCAATTTATTCATGAAGACATATATAATAAAAATAAGAAGTGTCCCTCGTAAGCAATCTATTAGAAATGACTCTTATTTATTCAAAGAAATAAGCACATATTTACATATATACAAGTGATGATAACCCAAAATACTTTTTTTTTAAGGATCAGGAGGAGGAGGAATAATTTTTTCTTCAACTAATTCCATTTCATTTTGTTGCAAAACATTCTCTATAAAATCATGTTTAGATGTTGGTTGGTGATAAATCTTGAGTCTATGTCCATTTACTACAAAGGAAACTTGTGAGCCATCAATTGTTTTAATTTCTACTGATCCATTGTCAAAGGCTGCAACTACTTCGTATGGGCCCATCCAACAGGTAGTCAATTTCCCTTTTAAAATTTTAAACCATGAATCGAATAGTAGTGCCCAATCTCCAGTATTAAATTGCTTTTGCTTAATAAATTGATCATTCCATGTCTTTCGCTGATTCTGTATTAGCATGGTTCTTTGGAGTGCATCTTGTCTAATCTCATCTAACTAATTAATCTGTAATATTCATTATTTATGTGCTTCATCCAACTCCATGTCTAATTGTCCTGCCACACGAAAGGTTTTAACTTGAAATTCAATGGGTAAAAGGACTTGTTTTCGATACACTAACTCATAGGGGGTATGTCTGGTAGTGTTTTTCCATGTTATCCTACAGGCCCATAAAGCCTCTAGGAGTCTATCTACCCAATCCTTATGATGTAAGTGAATGGTTTTTGTTAAAATGGCTTCTAATACTTTATTAGTTGATTCTACCTGACCATTATCCTGAGGGTGATAAGGTGAAGACTTGCAGTATCGAATGCCATATTTCATAGTGAGTTCTTTCATTAATTTAGATGTAATTTAAGTACCTTGGTCTGTAACAATTTCTCTAGGTACCCCAAATTGGGTAAATATTTCTTCATATATGAATTCTACCACTGATTTCTCTGTGGCCCTAAACAAAGATTTGGCTTCTACCCATTTGGTGACATGGTCCATGCAAACCAGGATATATTTCTTTTTATGAGACATGGGAGAAATTGGTCCTACAAAATCAAGAGCCCATTTCTCAAAGGGTTCAATCATGACTTAGGGTTGTAGAGGCATCTGATCAGATGACGTAGGTCTACCCATTTTTTGGCAACTATCGCATCCTTTGACATATTTGGCGGCATCCTTAAAAATGATTGGCCAATAATAACCAGAATGTAATACTTTGTATGCCGCCCTCCTATCAGAAAAATGTCCTCCATAGGGTCCATCATGGCATGCATGGAGGATGTGTATCATTTCATCCTCTCGCATGCATCTCGAAATAATAAGATCTAGACCAGTGCGCAAGAGATCATTATCAACCCAAAAATAATTGGAACTCTGAACTATAATACGACGCTTCTCATGTGGGGACAACTGGTTTGGTATTTTCATAGCTGCTAAATAATTGGCAATATATGCAAACCAAGGGGTTTGAACAGATACAACAAATAAATGTTCATCAGAAAAGTGTCGCGAAAAGGTTTAGTATCGTCTTCACGTTGAATACGAGAAAGGAAATATGCTACTAGATTTTCTTTACCAGGTCGGTCAATAACGATGATGTTACATTCTTGCAATATAAGAAGCCACTGGGTCACTCTACCATTGGTAATTGGTTTATTCATTAGAAATATAATGGCAGAGTGATCGGTATGCACAAAAACTTCGTAACCTGTAATGTAATGGAGAAATTTATTAATAGAATAAACTACTGCCAAAAATTCTTTTTTAGTAACAGTGTAATTTAATTCGGCAGGAGTCAAATTCTTACTAACAAAATAAATGGCATAAGGTGTTGGTCACTATTTTTGGCCCAGGACTCCTCCTATGGCCGTATCAGAGGCATCGGTGGATATGTGAAAAGGAAGGGACCAATTGGTACCCCTAAGTATTGGTGCTACCGATAGTTTAGCTTTTAGAATTTCAAAATAACTTTGACAAGATTCTGTCCACTGGAATTATACATCCTTTGTAAGCAATTTAAACATTGGTGCAGCTATTTTAGTGAAATTTTCAATAAAGTGGCGGTAATAGCCTGCATGACCAAGAAAGCTTATTACCTCTTTCTGAGTTTTGGGAGAGGGAAGGCCAACAATTACTTTGATCTTTGTAGGATCTACTTTAATTCCTTGGGAGGAAACATGATGTCCCAAAACTATACCTTCTGTTAGTAACATTTTACATTTTTCACGACTGAGGGATAAATTCATTTTTTGACATTGGATCAAGACCGGGTCTCGAGGTTCTTGAAAAGTATTACCATAGGCTGTAAAATCATCCATGTATACCTCCACAAAGTCATGTATAAGATAGGAAAATATTGCTAAGACTGCTCGTTGAAAGGTGGCAAGTGCATTAAATAGGCCAAATGGCAAAACTCGATAAGCATTTGTTCCCCATGGGCACGTAAAAGTGGTCTTGTCTTGATCTTTTGGTGCTATTAAAATCTGGTTATAACCACTATATCCGTCAAGAAAGGAAAAATACTGTTTAATTGACAGGGTATCTAACACTTGATCAATAAAGGTTAAAGGAAAGTAATCTTTAAGTGTGGCTTTATTTAATTCTAAACAATCAACGCAAATGTGCCATTTCCCTATTACCTTCTTCGAGACTACCACTAAGGGAGACACCCATTTACTATTGGAGATAGAATAGATGAAACCGACAGTGAGAAGTTTTTGTAATTCTTCTTTCACTATGTCCTTTAGAGCAGGATTCATCCTCCTTTGTGGCTACCTTACAGGTGACATATTTGGATCCATGTAAATATGGTGAATACAAGTGTTAGGGTGTATACCCTTCATATCGGTGTATTCCCATGCAAATGCTCCATCTTGTTTTTTAATAACGTTAAGCAGTTGTGCTTTTTGGTTTTCACTTAACCCTGCATTTATATGTAAAAACTTTTTAGGGACAACCTCACAAGGTATAGTATAGGGTCTTGTATGCTCTTTAATCATGAAGACATAAGGTGTTTCTGTAAACATTGAGAGAGACATGTTCTCTTGAGACTCACCTCAAAAAATATGGTCGAACTGAGAAAAAGAACGAGGGAGATCTATACAAGTTGTCAAAGAAACTAACTGGTTTAATACATTCTCAGTGGTCTACTCTTGAATTTCCTAAGATAAATCACTAGGGAGGGAGAGGGAATCAAATTATTCATCCCCAAAAGAACAATTTAACCACCATGAGTTTTCAATTATTGGTTGTGTTGGGGGGTATAATATAAGTCTTTGTTTAGACAACCCATTGGAAATAGTCATCTCTCCATCCCTACATCCTATAAAAGCATTGGCAGTAGCTAACCATGGTCTTCCCAATATAATAGGATGTGCTTTTGAAGGATCCTTTGATTCTATGACCATAAAGTTGATAGGGTATTCCAATGAGGTTACTGATACGGTAATGTCATCCAAGACTCGAGCAGGTTTTACCGTAGTACGGTCTTCTAGTTCTAGGATGGAAGGGATAGCTCAGAATTTCCTAATTGTAAAACTCCTAAGATTGTGGTGGTCATGATATTGATAGCGGATCCTAAATCGATTAATATATTTTCTATGGAGGTGTTGTTTATAATTAGAGTCACTACTAGGGCTCCTAAATTTGTATATTTTTCAATCTGGGACTGATCTATCATACATTCAGACATCTCTCCTCTAACATGAATTGTGAGAGGGTCCTTTTGCTTCTTCCATGAGCATTTAATGCATAGCTCCTTTATTACCTTACTATAGATTGGTATGTCCTTGATAGGTTGTAATAAAAGGATTTTGACGCAGATATTCTTTAATTCATTCAAAATGTCATACTTTGGATGAACTACAGGTTTTTCGATCACTAGTCTTTTCGGGAATGGAGGAATTCCTTACTCTTGAATAGATCCTTGCGGAGGAAAGGTGTGTACTGGAACCTTTGGAATGTTCACATCCTCCAAAATAGAATCATTCACGGGTTCATTTAAATTTTATTCTTCTTCATTTGCTTCATGAATGATGACTGATGAATTTGGTTTGTCATTCACAACTCTTCCAAATCATAATTGAATCTCATGTACAGTAGTACAGTCGAAATAAGATACGATGAAATATTTTGCAACTCAATGTTGTTAAGAGATTGAGTTGGTTTATTGTTTGGGTTAGGTATTGGTTGTTCAGGTAATAATGTCGGTTAAGGAGGATTTGTGTTCTGAAAATGATGAGGTTGTTGCGTAATGAAAGGAACTTGAGGTACAGATCCAGGAGAAATTTGCTGGAAATTTGTTTGGTGCTGAGGATAAGGATGATTAGGTGTAGGGATAGGCTGTGACTGAGGGTATGGTTTTTTTCTCCACCCTTGTGACCAATATTGCTGCTGCAAAAATTGAGGAGGAGGGTACCGAGGTGGCCAGTTCTACCAACTTGAATTGTTCCATTTTTTAGGTGGTTGATATGGAGGATAATAGAGTGGGAGTTGTGGCAGAAAATTCTGATATGATGGTTGGTCTCTAGGTTTCCAGGGAGGCCTCCTAGATGTTTCTGCTACATCCCCACTCTTATAGATGGCTTGCAAACTAGGAAAGGATGGGCAGTTATCTGTTGGATGCTCTTCTATACATATGTGACATACAGAGATTCTGTTTAATGGACATTCCCTTTAGGGATGTTTGGTCCTACATCTTGGACAAAAGATGCTCATTGCTGCTTATTCTTCATCCTACCTTTTATGGGCTTGTAAAGCATCTAGTTGAGAACCCATTGCTCCAAAGATATCAGTCTTGAAATTTTCAAATAGGTTTGATAACTCTAACCTTGTAACTCCACCTAAACTAGAAATTTTTCCTCTTACATTTCTACTATAAGGCTCTTGAATGTTTTTCCCAACTTTCCCCTTACTTCTAGAATACTTTTTACACATCTCATCGATTTGTGCAAAGGTTTTTTGAGAAATATCGCTAGCCACCATGAGATTAAGACTTTCTAACAAGTCCTCGGAGATCCCTTTAAGGAAAAGTGTACGTACTACATCTTCTCAGAGGTCCCTATATTTTGATTTATGTAATGTATAAACGAACCTCTCGAGATAATCCTCTACGATTTCATCTTCAATTTGTTGTATTTTTAATATATCATGTTGAGAGTCCTTAGGTTTGCAGTATTCTTGATATTTTTGCAAGAATGAAGTTTTCATATCGTCCCAAGTCCTAATAGTGAATTCTCCTAATCGCATGAACCATCCCAAGGAGAAATATTTTAGTGTAGTGGGGAAGAGTTTCAGTTTATGAGCATCTTGTAGATAATTATAACTCCTACAAAGGATATCAAACTCGAACAAGAGTCCTCATTACTTTTTCCATAGAAAGTAGGTAAGGAGGAAGGAGGGATGTTTTTCATAGTTACATCTTGCATAGTGTCTAAAATAGGGGACCCAAAGGTAGCGTCGGTTTGATTTTCCCCTTCTCCTTCGTCATTTCTAACTTCATCATGATCTACATTTTCTCCCCGTCTCTTCATATAAGCTATATTTTTAACGTAAATATACCTAGGAGGCTCCTTTTGAGGTGATAATGGGGCTCCCCAACATTCTTTTTCGGGAGAGATCTTCCTCTGATCAACCGTGTTTTTATTGAATCTTAGAGGGATAGTAGGTTCTATTATGGAAGTTTTAATTTGTGAGATGACTGGATCTATGGAGGTTCCAAAGAGAGATTTTACCTAGAAAGGATTAACAAAGTCAACGAAGTTCAGATCTCCTACTAGTGAAAAAGTTGTGTTATTTGGATTCAAAACTAGTGGAGGGTTAGAGATTCCTAGTGGCTGATCTTATTGAACTTCCTCAGGGATGGGATCCTTGGATCCTCCTGTCAAGGTTCCTTCTCCCTCTATGGCTTCCCCAGTAAGAGCTTCAAGTTTCTAGGTAGAACTACCTCCGAACGGTGTCTTTCGATACCTTTCTAGTGAGTTAGTAGTTGGGGAATTAGGTCCCCTACAGAAGTTAGTAGGGATTTCAATAAGTTTTTCGGTCTTAACAAATATACATTGAAGATCTCTAAGTCTGCTCGTGAAAAAAAAGAGTTTAAACTAAAGAAAAACCTATGTTACTACTACTACTGAATTTGGGGGTGCCTGTTATAACAAATGCACAGGTTCTTACCTCTTGTCTTACCGCTCCCTCGCCACCAGCCTATTACTAAACTTCATAAGGGTTTCCACTCTACCTTACAAAACAACTCCCCAGCAACGGTGCCAAAAATGTTGGGTGTTATAACATCTAGATTAATTCACCTAATATTTAATTATCAATCGGGGTTGGTAGGCTTAGGGTTGACACAAAATATATGCGAAGGTAGAGGGGTTCCTATGGTGTCGTGGAAATATTTTAACAAACAGAAGATCGAAAGATATTTCAAAATGAAAAACTGAGTCAAACTCCTAAGAATTCAATTATTAAAGTAATTAAACCAGAACAGAATAATAAACTAAACAATTGATAATTTCTAATAAATAAATAACTTTAAACTGAAAAAGATATTATCGACAACTAAATTTTTAAATGGAAAACTAAGATGCAAGGACGACCTAACTTATAAGCAAGTAGAAAACTTAATAAAAAGAAACAAGTAGGAAACTTAATAAAAAGAAACAAGTAGAAAACTTAATAGGAATGTCTTTGAATTATGTCGTACAAGTCTCTTTTAGTAAACACACAATGTAAAAGAAAGAGCCTAAAAACATGCTAATGATAACACATATAACACTGAATTTTACATGCAAACGGATAAATCAATCCAAAGGAACGAACACAAAATAGTACAACAGTAAAGAGGAATCAGAAAGAAACTCAAGAAACAAAACATAAAATAGCTCAAAACATATTCAAGGTAAAAAGAAGTAAGGTAACTTTTAATAAATAACCTAAAATAATCCAAATTTAACTTTAATGTAAAATAGAACTATCATCTAACTATTACAGTCAAAGCATACTTCAAATATTAAAGAAACAAAATTTAAAACAATCTAAAAACACATTAAAAACATTAAACGAAACAATGGGCTGAACGACAGACTGAACTGTAGCTCTGAAAGGAGTGACTGAATGACGATTTAAATAGGCTATCCGAATGACAGTCTGCACAGTTAAAATAACCGAAAATAACCTAAATGATCTAATCTTCAGCTGAATTTGTGCAGATGTAAATCTAATGCATAAAGGCAGGAAATAAACCTACTTATTAATCAAATTCGATAGTGAAATATACTTAAACAAATTCATGAAAAGAAATCATTGCATATTAATAAACAAACTAAAATTCAAATTGCATAAACTTGGAACAGAAAGGAAATAAATGGAATTGAATTTATTTAACTTGATCAAAGTAATCTATTCTATCTAATTGCAAATAAAACTGAATAATAAACTGTAAATTAAATTACTGAAAGAAAATCTAAAAGAAAACTATGCACGCAGTTAACTATTTAACCTTCAGAAATAAAATTGCATTATAGGAAATGATTGAAATAAACATGTACACCAATCTAATGAAAATAAATTAAACTAGATACAATAGAAAGAAGAGAATAAAGTTGCACAGAAAGAATGAACCTCTGGTTTCTGAGGGGCCCTCTTAGCAATCAGGGGTGGTTCCTGGCTAACGCTTCCTCAAACGCAATCATAAACAGAAAAGCATACGGATCTTTATTAAAATGATGGAACAGAGTTACATAATTCTTCTATTAAGAAATGTCTGTCTAACAAATGAAATGATCAACTCTCTAACTCTGCACAAGGAGGTGTTTATATAAAATGTTTACAAGGATGAGCAAGTCGACCCTTTAGTGGTCGACTACTCTCTAAATTTAGTCAACCATAATGGACTTTAACTAATCTAACTCCAATGCATACTTGTTTTCCCTTCTTCAGTGCGAACGGTTCACTTCAGCATGGTTGGTATGACATAAGGCTCCTTCTTTAGTGCGGTTGGTGAAGTGGTGGCGAACAGAAACAATGTACACAGGTGAGTATTCTAGAACGTGGGATAAGGCATCAAACCAATGCATGGACTATTAGTGTGGTGTCAAACAAAGGAGGGTGGAGGCTGGCGGATCGTATAGAATGCAAGATTCATTACCCAGATACGTGGACAGTAAACAATTTGCAGACTATCCCAACGTCTTAATGCCTAAAATCAATTCTCAATAGCGCGTGGTTGGTTCAGCGAGCTGAATGATGAGTTGGAGCGTGAGCTGGATATGATGTGCACATGTCTAGGATGAAATGCGATGTCTGTTTGCTGGTGTGCTAAGGACTAAGGTCTAGAGTAACAACGTTTAAATGTATGGAAACCTCCCAACAAGTATCATGTAGCGATCTGGATGGTGAGCTGGACGTGTTGTGTGCATGGCTAGATGAATGCATGTTTGTTGTTAATTCATCCTAAAAGACTATATAACCTGCAAACAAATATACATATAAATTAATAAATCAAATGCGCTTCAAACCATGTCAATTTTAATTAATAAAATCATAAAATGATAATAATAAAATGGTTTAATATAAACCTTAAATTCATTCATACCCGAGCTTAATAGTGATCTGCGTGACATAAAATATGCAAAAGATGAAAACACATATGCTTAAATGAGTAATTTAACTACCAAAAAAGATAACAAATCTGGGATCAACACCTACAAAGGAGAGTTTGAAAACCTAAAAATGAAAGAGGAAGAGAATATTGCAAAATAGGGTATATGAAATTGTTAATACCATTAGGTGCATTAGAGGAGAAACATAATATAAATACGTAGTCGACAAGGTATTGAGAACCCTGCTAATGAAGTATGACTCAAAGGTGTCCTCTTTAGAAGAACGAGATGATCTTAAACTTATGATAATAGATGAACTACATGGCATATACACTGCCTATGAGATGAGAACAAGCCAAATGGATCATCAAAGAAATAAGTATCCTTTCAATTCGTATCGAAGATCCAATCTAAGGACCCAGATGATGAGGAATCTCTCTTCATCAAGAAACTTGAGAGAGGAAATGGAAAGTACAAAGGGAAGTTACCCTTGAAATGTTTCAACTATGGAAGGATTGGACATTTTTCCAGAAAGTGTCCTTACCCAAAACAAGAGGATAGTGATGATGAAGAACCTTTCTATCATAAAAATGATCAAAATAATAAGACAATATATAAGAAGAAGTTTCAGAAAACTAAGAAAAACCTCTACTCCAAAGAAGACAGTGAAGATGATGAAATAAGTGAAGACGTTGAATTCCTATTCATTGGTTTCGAAAGCGAAATCCCTGAAGAAGAAATAGAAGATGTGGTAGATATTGAAGTAGAACCTATAAATGCTCATGAAGAAATAGAGAAGTATAAAAGGATGTACAAAAAATAAAAAATTCACATGATGTAATTTGAAGAGAAAAACAATCATGCAGAAAAAAATCATTCCTGACTTAAAAAATTAGGTTCTAGAAGTCTAAATGGATTAAAAAATCTAGAACAACAACTCAAAAAGAGAATACGAGAATCTGAAAGGATTGAAAAAGACATTATGCACCTCAGAAATAAACTGGATGAAGAAGCTTTAAAATAAAATTTTAAAAATAGCTCAAAGACTTTAGATGAAATCCTAAGTGTCCAAAGACCATCAAGCGATAAATCTGGATTAGGACTTGACAAAGAAAAGAAACTAGGATATTCTTCTTGCACAAATAAAGATGGAAATAAAAGAAGCTATGTTGTTGTATTCATGAGCCAAATTAAAAGATAAGAAAATAAGAACTATGCTTCTCTCTTACAAAGAACAGATATGATGCCTAAATTCCAATGACAAGTAACCATCAACAACTCTTTTTAGGAAATTGTTACACCTGTAACAATTTTCGACATATGGTTAGAAATTGTAAACTAATGGTTCCTATTGAGGAAGACATTATACCACAAGATTCCTTATATAAGAAAAGTTGTACTAGAAGTAATCTAGAAGGAAGAAGCTATAATTCTTTTGCTCCTCTACAGAGTTATAGTGTAGAATGCTACATATATGGAAATCTAGAACACATTGCTAGAAATTGCAACCTAGTGATTCCTATGGATAACACCTAAAAATATCAAGAAAAAGAGGAGAGGAATGCTTGGGAGAAGAAGGATAGAATGGAATGTTCATTAGCTCTATGTGCTACATAAAAACAAAATCTATGGAATGTGGACAATGGATGCTCAAAACACATGAGAAGAGACCCAAATAAATTTATAAACCTAAAAATAAATAAAAAAGGAAAAGTAAATTTTGGCGATAATTAATCCTCCAAATTAATTGGGAAAGGTACAATGGCTATCAGAGACAAAGTGAAAGATGGAAATGTTTTGTTGGTAAATAAATTAAAACCAAATATTTTAAGTGTGATCCAAACATGCGATGAAGGATAGATATGTATATTCGACTCCAAGAACAAACAACCTCACTTAAGGATACGTTAATCAAGGAGCAATTAATTAAACCAAAACAAACAACCTCACTTAAGGATACATTTCTTCAAACCCCTAGGCCTTCTAAATGAAAATTCTCTTGTGTAACATAAGGGGCTATAATGCGCCTAAGAAAAAAAAACATTTTGAAAAACAAAATAAGTGTAGGAAAACTAGATTTAGTGTTTATTCAAGAAACAAAATGAAAAATGTATAAGATGTATAAATTCACCAAAATGATATGGGGAGGATGTGATTGTTCGACTGGAGTATTGGGAGAATTTTCAAGAGTTATGGAAATGATGTAAGATCCCATAAACATGGATCTAGAAAACCAACTTACCACCTAATGATGGATGACTAATGATTTATAATTTAGACTCAAGGGTAAAGGGAAATATAACTAATGTATATGGGTTCATTGATCCTTGAAATATTCTATACTAATGTTTGGAAAAGTTATGTAGGATTAAGGTCATCCCCAATTAGGAACATTGAATCATTAGTGAATACCTAACCACAACAAAGTCCCTCTTTGAAAAGAAAGGATGAGTGTAAAGGTTGGATGCGGAAAGCTAGATTCTCCTGGACATTTTAGAGCATTGATAATTTGTGGATGTGTTTCCAAATAATGTTATATTCACTTGGAACATCCAAAGAATGTTATCTTTACTTGGAACAATTGGTTTGGAGGGTTTATTCACGTTGTAAAAAGGCTAAATCAAGTTCTGATTTAAGATCCCCTCTTCTCAAATTACTTCAAAATATGTTATTTTATTCTTCTAGGCATTGGATTCGACAAGGATTGGATAATTGGCCTATCCAACTCTTATAGTGGAACCTATAAGGTGATCCCTAAAAACACCTTTTCCATCTATTCCATTTCCACTACATCCCAAAGAAATCTAAGATGAAATAGCAAAATAAAATGTGGTCACTCGATGAAACCATGTGGACAAGAAAGAAATAGGAATCTCTACACCTTATAAATGGTGCATAGTGGTACTATGGGATTTTTATCACACTTCATGAAATGACAAAGAAGGATTATCCACCAACAATTAACTCTAATATGTGAGGCCCCTTACCACTAAAACCCCTAATAACTAATACCTTGACCCCTTAAACCTAAACATCCTGATACATGTAACTCCTAACCCACCTAATGTGACCTTAATGGCCATAGTGACCATAAACCCATTGAAATGTAACCCTAAATACTTATAAAATCCCTAATCCCAAATCCCCTAACCCATTAACCATCTAATACCTAACCCCTAAATCCCTTAAGTGATAATTAATGTGACCATTGTGACCATAGTGTGACCATAGTGACTATGTATTTTGTACAATGCATGCACCATAACGTGACCATAAGGAACCTAAACACTAAAAACCCTAACAACTAAGCATTGAATTATGTAGAACCTTCTATCCCAAACTATCAAGATAGCTAAAGAAAATTCCAATATTAATGACTTTTGGAGGTGGTTTTTTAAACCCCCCCGAACTCCCTAACCCCCTAATGTGACCATAATGACCATAGTGACCATAACCTCGTTAAACCATAACCATGACACCTTAAAAACCCCTATGCCTAAATCCCCTAACTACTTAACCAATTAAACCCTAATCAAAATAAAAATTCAATCCTCATCATAATCATTGTCATCAACAAGGCCCTAAATTTTGTCCATGAATGATAGCTCATGCCATGAGAACCATTCTAGGTTCCCACTAAGAGACTTAGAGTACACTAAAGTTTTGATCCCAACAACCTACATTTTTGGCATTGAACTCGACTTGGTGTAACAAATTTTAAATGGACACCATATCCTACTCACATGACAAAGTTCCGATTTATAAGGCCTACGTAATGGCTAAGGACCCCACATATTATGGCTCATGAAAACTTTACTTTGGTATCATTTGTAATCATCCATTTTGTTCTAAATCTCAAAATGACCATGACCATATCCAACTTGCATGCCAAAGATTCCCTGTGGAGGGCTTGTGGTGCTAATTTGGGGCCCTGCGTATGGAGCAATATAATGATTCCCATTCATATTCGATTGGTGTAGAGATAGAGATCATGAGAGAAGAGGAGTAAGGGAGGATATTTATCTCACCCAATATTGAGAAAATATCCAATGAATAATGCTGATGGGATTACATAATAGTATTAGATCAAGGTATGATATCATTCTTTGAGAAGGGGATATGGCGGAATTGGTAGACGCTACGGAATTGATCGAATTGAGCCTTGGTATGGAAACCTACCGAGTGATAGATTCCAAATCGAGGGAACCTTGAGATATATTGAATGGGAAAACCTGAGCCAAATTGGGTTCATGGAAACAATGGTTTCTTCTCCTAGGATAGGAAGGGGATAGGTGCAGAGACTCAATGGAAGCTATTCTAACGAATGAATCTTATTTGGTCCAATACTGTATTTATAGAACCCTCTATTTACACCTCAAAAGTGGGAATGCTATATAAAAAAAACTCGTGATTAGAATTTGAATCCTTCCAAGCATTTTCTTCCTAAGATAGATTCCAGACTCGAATTGAAGTAATGATTTGACATTAAGTAATCCAATTATGAACTTATCTACTCTAGATAGGGAGTTTAATCAGTTTTTGGAATTAATGGTTGGACGAGGATAAACATAGAGTGCAATTCTATGTGTCAATGTCAATAACAATGAAAATTGTAGTAGGAGGAAAATCTGTTGGCTTTATAGACCATGAGGGTTCAAATCCCTCTATCCCCACCCAGGTTTGGTCCCAAACGACTGATCTATTTTATCCAATTTCGTTCTTTCGAATCCATTCTCACTTCTCGATTATTTTACCCCAATATTTTTTTTAGTCACGAAGAGAATAAATTATAGCATGAATATTTCCATCCATCTTATGACAAGTTGAGCTTTAGAGGAAAGTATTACAACATAACACCATAGTTTTGACTATATTTTCAGCCACGCATCAAGAACCATCCCTTATGCGCAATTTGTCAAAATGATGACCATATCTCACATGTAGACTAGATATTTTATATGCAGATTCATGATATGTGATGGTCAAGGGAATCATGATGGTCCATGGCCTCGTAAACAAATGGTGTGAACTTAGGCCATAAATTTAAACCCTATACCATGGTGTGGGCCAAGAGATTGATTATCGATGTTATAAATATAAAAATACAAACATATCCCACTTGTAGTTGAAAGAATACTTTCTCCATAGATATTATGTGTTGTCTCAAGGCCTTATGACACATCACTCATGAGCCACATTGTTACATGTAGGCTAGAGTTTCCATATGTAGTTCGTATGTGGTAGTCTAGGTTAACATGCATTGACCATCAATCGCATAGAAAATTAATATGGCATAAGACCCTCAATTTAGTTCATGATCCATGTTATATGCCAAAATAATCATCCTTATCAATGTTGAACATATTGAAATGGCCACCATATCTCACTTATAAGGTAAAGTAATTATTTGTAGGGCCCTACATAAGGACCATGGCAACATAAGTTCCTATATTTTTCCTTATACCCTGGAATGGTCCTCCTGCCGACTGTGATGGTTGTGAGGTACTCTCTTATTGCATGGCACTATTTACAACTCTGAGAAGAACGTTCAAAAGAAAGTTATGGAATATATGTAAATGATTGTGAGCTTGTTGAAAAAGGCATTACCCTGGGAAGTGAGTTGGACAACTAGACATCAAGTTATCTTGCATAATATGATCCTCTTGTAACATATGCATTATTGAAGCATTGAAGGAGTCTGAGTCCTGATCCTTGTTTAAAGACATTAAGTTTGATCAAGTAGCATAGGGCATGGAAGTGTCTAGTATTGAGGAAATCCTAAGAAATGATACTCTGCCATCAACAAAATCCTCTGTTCGAGTAGTAGAAGACCCTACCTTCAGTAAAATGTTGTGATTAGAAGTGCTACAAAACTGTTTAACAACAACTTTGCGGAGGAAGGCAATGTCAAAACATGATCAAAGTCACCATGACTAAATCCAGAGAACGATTCGACCAAGTCTATCAACTTGTTAAACAAGTTTATGCATCGATAGAAATATCAGAGATTGAATGCAGATGATGCAATTGAAGCTAAAACAATGCAAACATAATTTCATATCTCGAAATCGAATTGACAAGTAGACTTGAGCAATGATTTCAAATCATCGTGGATAAGAATGAAGAGTTGCAGGCGGAGTCTCAACAATTGTCCAATCAAGTGATCAATGATGGTGATTGACTCACCTAGTGGGATTTATCCCACATTGGTAGTGTGTTAAAGTTCATATGAGTTTATAAGGGTTGGCCTCACTATGGGTATTCGACGTGCAGTGCAAAGGTATGGAGGGGGCTCTAGGCACTTGGAATTCACATGAAGATCACCAGCCTAAAGCCTCGGAAGACCTGTCAAGCCCCATACCTTTTGGAAAAAATGACAAAAACTGTTGATTAATATTTGAATACTTGAATTTTTTCTACTTGTATAAGAATACTACATTATTATGAAGTTAGAAATGCCATTCATATTAGATTAATCATTAATCATTTATTCATTTGAGCATCAATCATTTAGCAATTACCAACCTACAAATTTTTAAACTATTTATTAGGAAATAGACCATTTAATTATTGAATGAAATAGGCTATCTGTCAACTATTAACATGATCGAGAGTTATGTTTGCAAAATAGGCATATTGAATGAGATCTAAAATGATATTTTTTTTAGGAAGAGAGAAAGACCCAAAACACTAAATTGAGATAAACTCCATGACATATAAATTAGGGAAAACATGAAACAATTATTCTAATTTCTATCTACTTTTCCTTTCGCTTTGCATCACCATGAATATTTCCCCATAAAAATCCATGCGATAACGAAGTTGGAGGTGAAGTTGGGGTTTATTCTATAGATGTAATTGATCATGAAGCCCCTAATTTTGGAGTGTTGCTCAGGGAAACTAGATGGGCTGCCATCACACCACAATCATCATTGTCACTAGGAGCATTCATCAGTTGTTCCAAAACCAAGGCTCCATCTCCAAATTTCCTTGCTCTCAATTGCTACCCCAATTCACACATGAGTTATATATATTTGACTTGTCACAATAATGGGACAACAATTGCAAGTTATAATGAACATTTTAACCGATTTATCTTTACCTTGTTTTTTTTACAATATGGATGAAATTGTGGTTTCTAAAACACCTTTATGCTGAAGAAGTGTTCACCAATTGTAAAAGAACATGTGTCGTCAAAACATTATAGCTATGGGTTAGAGTTTCCATGCATGTTCCACTGCTTGAGAAAAAATAAATTCCCTCAATATTAAATAGAACAGATGATCCCAAAGAAATGGTTTTCATTGTAAAGTGGTTCAGTGGTTTCTTTATTGTATCACTCATTAAGGACTAGTGTCTCTAATGCTTGCATTATGCATATAATCAAGGTGAACCTATACAACCTAGTGCAAATCTCTATCCTATTTTCCTCCACACATTGCAAATCACCTTGGTGATTCCTCAAATTCTTATAGTTAGAGACCTAGTTCTCTAGATTTGAAACGATTGGTCATAGGAATTATGAAAATGTTAACCAAGCTTAATGATGATAAAAAGGAAGAATGAAATGAAAGGCGTATGTCTTTACAACAAAAGATTGGCACTATTACTTGAAGAACAACACCCCTTGCTTGTTTAATGGGGCATACATTGATGCACTTATAAACCCAATTTAGTATTCAATATTGTATATATAATATTATGGTGGATTCTTTATTCCCTCTGAGGTTTCTATGATTCTATTTTTGATGGTGCACTTGTGCCATCCCTCATATTCATTTTGTATTTCATTTTCCCAATGTCAATGGCCCTAACAATTTTACAAAGATAGTGTTGTACAAGAAGTCATTTTAACACTTGTTAATATATCCTATGCATATTTTGTTTAGCCCTTGAGGACATGAACATGTCATTATTTAGTTGTCATTACTACACTCATAAACAACAATGAACAATATTAGTTAGCTAAAAAGTGATTCTTCATTATTTATATTAGTGATAAGATATCATTGCTTGTGGTAAAAACATGTGGTTTTATGTTCCCTATGATGACACATGTTCATATAGCTCTATACCTGTCTTATCATCCTTAAGTCCTTAATGAAACATGGCGTATTATCTCTTGATCTGTGTGGGTTCATCTAGGCTAATGATGAGAGGTGACTTCCCCTTGATCACCCGATACCATATTGCTCCACCGTGAAGAGTAATGGTAATATTAATTGCACCTAAAATTCTATGTATCCTTCTTATGGGCTTCCCATTCAACACCTCCTCCCTCATTTTCTCTTTCCTGCACAATTTTGTGAAGGCCGAACTCTTTGTAGAGCCTGTGCTGACAATGAAGTGCAAAATCCCTGCATATACCCTCTCAATCGAAGTGCATAACCGTTACCACTGTGTGCCTCCAGCTCATTTGAAGATGTCTTGTAGAGTACATGCTATGCCAAGGCGGGGACATGGTGGTCGTGGAAATCCAAACGAGCATGCTAGAATTCTTACGGCTTAGGATAATATGAAA
>LPNX010495888.1:2172-104115 GCA_001517045.1 Pseudotsuga menziesii | reverse complement strand
GTTTTGGGAGTGGGGTGGCAGGACTGTCAGTCCATGCCTCCACGCACACTCCACCCATAGTTGACTTCTGAATGGAAAGGAAAAACGACTATCACTCTCACACAGATTTTCTTCTTCCTCTCAACGAGTTGCTGAGCACCCATGAACTGCAAATTCGCGTCCTTCCTGTTGTTTGTGCATCCACGGACAAAAATGGAGCTGTTTTTCCTCACGCAGGGCCTCCATTGTCTGTTCCTTTCCTCACTGGGTCAGATTGCTTCCTCACGCATAGGAATTTTCCTGGTTTTCCAGCTGATACAGCGAGCTGAGAGCTATGCGTTTTCACCCATGATTTTTTTTCCTGAAAAGAGCCATTCACGTCCTCAGCTGTATGTTCTCCTTACAGACCGGTATGGTTGTGTGATTTCTGTCATCTTAATGCTGAGATTGGAATGGTGGTTCTTCCCCCATGTTTACTGTTTATTTGGGACTGTGTAATTTGATTATTGGGAGTCATTTTGGCCATGAGAGGGCCAAGGATGACTCAGAAATCGTTTTCCCTGTTAAGCTGTGATAGCTGAATGAATTGTCGGAGTGCAATGGTTGGTCTTCGGACTATGGGAGGAGCAGGGATGTTGGCTTAGATTTTCTTGATAAACCTGGTGGCTGGAAACCACACAGATAGAGCTAGAGGGCTGGCCTTCTTCTCCATCACCCCTGAATAGCACTGGAAGGGAATGCAGGGCCTGAGGGACTGTGTAGCAGAGAAGGGACTGATTCCTTGTGTTGGGTGTGGATGGGTGTCTTAGAGGTCAAGCTAGCTCTGGTGTAGGTGTCCTTGGCTCTGTAATGAGCTCCCCAGCTTAGCAATTTTCCTTCTCTAGCTCCTTAATGGCCTGATAAACCCAACTGTGTTGGCTTGGCTGTGTTTTTGTACATCCCTGGCTATGTGTAAGCCTGCTAGTTCCCTTATTCCTTGGAGAATCATGCCCAGCTCGGGGGTGGCAGCGCTGCTGAGAGATTAAGGAGCACGCTGGCCTATGGTTGGGTGGAACATTGTAGCGACGTAGCTGGTTGCGGATCAAGTTCATCATAAGATAAGTGATTTTCTCCATTTTACTTCTGCAATCTATATTTATTGTTAATGAAAATGAAATGAACATGTTGAAAGAATGGTTGTTTGAATGCATGATGTTTCTGCTATGTCTGATCGATAATTGCATCCGCGCATGATAAATTATCATATGTGCATGTTTAAGTTCAATGCACATGTTTAAGCATTCTGTTCAGTAAATTTTATGCCTGTACATGTTTATGGGGCTCTTAGCCCGGGTGGTTTAAGCTTGTAGTCGCGTCCTCTTTGCCGGTCAGAGGCATGGGGATGTGACAGCATGGTATCAGAGCTCTGGGTTGCAGCAGTGGACCTCTATGGGAAAAGAAGATGCAGTGACAGAAGGTGGAATTACCTTCTCTATTCAGTAAAGCAGCAGCAAGTTTCAAAAATTGCCTAAGTGTTTGAACAATGGTCCATCGGAGCACTAAGTGGAATCAACTTCCGCTGTGGCGGAAGGATTCGGCGTTTGACAGCTCGCAGTTGTGGTTGTGAAAAGGGTTAGACTGTCGATGTAGTAATGGGTCCGATTGCCGACACAGTCGAAGAAAGACAAATTTTGAAAATTTGTCTAAGTGGGGAAATTGGAAGCGGGAGTGATCTCCCGTCTGCCATTGCGGAAGGGTTGGAGAAGTCCCCCATCCGCCGTTTCGGAAGCGGAAGCATTAAGGCTTCCGATCCAGAAAGACTGCCGACGTACGAAAAGTTGAAAATTCTCCAAGTAAGATCGAACGTCGAAAGGATTCAGAATTTGGCGAGCCGCCGTTGCGGAAGCCAAAGTCATTTGGCTTCCAATCCAAAATACAGCCGACGCCCGACGTTAAATTGTTCTCCGTAAGTCCCAATCAGAAGAAATTATGGTTTGCACATCCGCCGTTGCGGGAGCCAAATCCATTTGGCTTCTGATGTGAAAGTCTGCCGACGTCCGACGTTCAAATTTTTCTAAGTGCCAGATCGAAAGAGAAAGTGTTCCAGGAGCCGATTCGGCGAAAGGAAGAATGGAAGAGGAGCCGATTCGGCGGAAGAAATAATGGAAGAGGAGCCGATTCAGTGGAATACAAAGTCATCTGACTTCTGATGTGGAGAGTCATCCGACTTCCGATGTGGAAAGAAGGGAAAATTTTGAATTTCCCATGGGATTTCATAACAGGTTTCGACTATTTTCAGAGGGATTTTTCCGTTGTTTTTCAGTGAATTTTCAGGGCTAGAAAATGAGAAAAGAGGTAGCAATCTAATGCACCAGATTGTGTGAAACTGATAATTTACAAAAAAAAATTGTAAATTTGATAAGCCCCTTGACCCCTGTCGCCCCCTTCAGACAGTCGTTCCTTGAGGAAGAAAATTCTATGTTGGGCAAATTTGTTATTTTATGATTATTCCAAGAGAAAGTAAGTAATGTTGATTTATATCAATGTATGCATCTAACATTTGTGTTATTAACACGTTTGCAGAATCATAAGTTACCCTCAAGGGCAGTATTCCAGGTAGTGCGGTTTGATAAGTAAAGTGTGGTTCAGTATGAGAACCCAGGATGGGTATGATGCTCAGGATTCTTATGAGAGAGCAGAAGATGCCATGGGAGAAAATGCCCGAAATAGAAATGATGACATTGAGTCTAATGGAAGGAGATTCCAAGAGACACCGTCAGATGTTGTAGCTACTATGAGAAGCTTGATTAAATCCCAGGAAGAGCAGCATCAGTTGAATGCTGCAATATTGCAGAGTTTGACCAACTTGCACAAGAAGATAGACTCTGGACGAGGTACAGCAAGACCAAAAGGCAGTAAGAGTTGTCCTAGGAGAAGGAGAAGGACCTCTAGTGGAACATCTGATTCTGAAGAATCCAGTGGGGATTCCAGTTCTTCTTCTCATAAAAGAAAAAGAAAGAGACACCATAGGGATCGCACTCGAGATGAATTCAAGAAAGATAAACCTCCCACGTTTGATGGTGAGATAAAGACTGGACAAGAGGCTGAAGCTTGGCTTCTTGGTATTAAGAAATACTTTCAAGTGCATGATTATTCAGGAAACATGAAGGCAAGAGTTGCCATATTCAATCTAAATGGAAGAGCATCCATTTGGTGGGAACACTTCAAGCAAGTGAAGAGGATCAGTGAAAGGAGACTTAAGTGGAAGCAGTTCAAGAAGTATTTCAAGCAGAAATACCTATCTGGCAGGTATTATGATGACAAGATCAAGGAGTTCCATGAGCTGAGATTGGGACAGCAGACCATGGAAGAGTATGCAAATAAGTTTTTGGAGCTGTTGAGGTATGTCTAGTACATCAGAGATGAAAAATTAAAGGTCCAGCGTTTTGTGAGTGGATTACCTCAGTCTTATAAAGATAGAATTGAGTTTTATGAACCTAGAACTCTTGAAGAAGCAATAAGGAAGGCTAAGTATTGCTATGAGCAAAGCAAGGGTAAACCTGATTACCACAAGGCATGGAAGGACAAGAAGAATGAGAAGTTTGACCAAAGAAAGAAAGGTTTCAAACCTTCTAACTTCAGGAATCAGTAGAAGCAGCCATCCCAAGCTGCGAGTAAGCCAGTTGGAGTGACAGGAGAAAAGCCTAAAGATCCACAACAGATTAGAGGACCGCTTCAATGTTGGAAATGTGGAGGACCCCACATGCGCAGGAATTGTCCACTCAATATTGAGAGTGCAAGACCAGCTTATAATGTTCAAGAAGCAGAAACAGTGGGTCAAGTAGCAAGGGAATTTCCTAGGATTTATGCAGCACTGGAGGACCGCCAGGCAGATCACCAGTCAGCTGTGGTTGAAGTAGCAGGTAAGATTGTTGAGCAATCTATTTCTATTTTGATTGACCCTGGTTCAACGCACAGTTACATTACTCCTAGGGTAGTGGAGATTTGTGCTTTTAAGAAAGTAAAGCATAAGAAGTCATGGTTAGTTCATCTAGCCACTGGAACTAAGAGAAAGGTCAGTGAGGTGGTAGAAAAATGTCCATTGGTCATGAATGGATTGGTCACGTGTGTAGATTTGAATGTTCTACCGCTTGGTTCCTATGATGTTCTCATTGGAATGATTGGTTAGAAGCTCACAGGGTGAAGCTTGATTGCTGCAATAAGACTTTAGAATGCATGAATGAACAAGGGAACCCAGTAGTTGTGAAGGGTATTCCAAAGGTGATTTCAGTGAGGCAGGTTTCAGCAATGCAGTTAAAGAAGTTCTGTAGGAAGGGTTTCCAGTTGTATGCAGCTCAGGTTTTGGAGGAAATGAGAAATGAAAATCCTAGGTTGGAGGACTATCAGGTGTTACAGGAATTCGGGGATGTGTTTCCTGATGAGATTCTAGGGCTTCCTCCAAAGAGGGACATTGATTTCACTATTGAACTTGTTCCAGGAGCAGCACCAGTGTCTAAGGCCCCCTACAGGATGAGCACACCAGAGATGCTAGAGCTAAAGATGCAACTGCAAGAGTTGTTGGAAAAGAAGTGCATTCGCCCAAGTGTGTCTCCTTGGGGAGCACCGGTTCTGTTTGTAAAGAAGAAAGATGGTACGCTAAGGTTATGTATTGATTACAGGAAATTGAACAAGGTTACTGTGAAGAATAAATACCCTTTTCCTAGGATTGATGACCTCTTTGACCAAATGAGAGGAGCAAAGATATTTTCCAAGATTGACTTGAGGTCTGGTTACCATCAGGTAAGGATCAAGGATGAAGACATACATAAGACAGCCTTCAGGACAAGGTATGGGCATTATGAGTTTGTAGTAGTACCATTTGGTCTCACAAATGCGCCAGCTACATTTATGCGCCTTATGAATAGCGTTTTCAGCAAGTATTTGGACAAGTTTGTTCTTGTTTTCCTTGATGACATTCTTGTTTATTCTAAGAATGAGGAAGAGCATGAAGGACACTTGAGATTGACATTGCAAGTGCTCAGGGAACATCAGTTGTATGCAAAACTGAGCAAGTGTGACTTCTATAGAGATAGAATTCAGTATTTGGGTCACATTATTTCAGAGGAGGGTATATCTGTGGACCCTGAAAAGATTGAAGCCATTATAAATTGGCCTCCTCCAAGAAATGTGACAGATGTAAGATCTTTCATGGGACTTGCAGGATACTATAGGAGATTCATTGAGGGATTCTCCAGAGTTGCACATGCAATCACTTCTTTGCAAAATAAGGGGATGAAGTTTGAATGGACATTGAGGTGTGAAGAAAGCTTCCAGCAGTTGAAGAGTCTTCTCACTAGTGCACCAGTGTTGAAAGTTGTAGATCCAGAAAAAGATTTTGTGGTATGTACCGATGCATGCGGACAAGGGCTTGGAAGAGTCCTTATGCAAGATAACCACGTGATATGTTATGAGTCAATAAAGCTGAAGGAGCATGAGAAGAACTATGCCACTCATGATCTAAAGCTTGCAGCCATAGTACATTCTCTCAAGATGTGGAGGCATTACTTGATGGGTAGGAGATTTGAGCTCAAAACAGACCATTGTGGTCTGAAGTATCTGTTTGATCAGCCTACATTGAATGCTAGGCAAGCAAGATGGCTGGAATTTTTATGTGAGTTTGATTTCAAGATCAAGCACATAAAGGGAAAAGAGAATAAGGTAGCTGATGCACTCAGCAGGAAAATGCAAGAAATGCATGTGGCATCTCTTAGTATTTGCCAGTCAGATTTGAGGCAGCAGATTTCTAATCATGTTGCCGGAGATGAATTGTATGAGCAGGTAAAAGACAAATTGCAGCAGCAAAGTCTTGAGAAGAGGTATGAGGGATATAAATTGGAAGAAGATGGACTTCTCACTTTTAAAGGCATAATTTATATTCCGAATGTAGCAGATGTAAGGAGAGTTGTTATGGATGAAATCCATCAAGCTCCATATTCTGGTCACCCAGGATATCAGAATACAATTGCTACAACTAGAAAGCAGTACTTTTGGCCAGGTATGAAAAGGGATATGGCTAAGTACATTTCAAGGTGTATGACATGTCAACAGGTAAAGGTTGAGCATCAACATCTAGCAGGTTTGTTGCAACCTTTGCCAGTTCTGGAATGGAAATGGGAAGTTATTTCCATGGATTTTATTACAGGATTGCCGATGACTTGGAGACAACATGATTCCATCATGGTTGTGGTAGACAAGTTGACAAAGGCAGCACATTTTATACCAGCTAAGTCTACATATGAGGCTAGTGACATTGCAAAGATCTTCATGAAGGAGATATTCAAATTGCATGGATTGCCGAAGGCAATAGTATCTGACAGAGATGTCAAGTTCACTTCCAACTTTTGGAAGGGGTTGTTTGCAGATTTGGGTACAAAGCTAAACTTCAGCACTGCATACCATCCTCAGACGGATGGGCATACCGAGAGAGTTAATCAGGTGCTTGAAGATATGCTTCGCATGTATGTGATGGACAAACCAACCAAGTGGGAAGACTACTTACACTTGGTAGAGTTTGCTTATAACAATGGACATCAAGCATCCTTGGGGATGAGTCCGTATGAAGCTTTGTATGGAAGAAGGTGTAGGACACTAGTGACTTGGGATAATCTAGTGAACAGGATTGTGCTTGGACTAGAATTGCTCAAGGAAATGGAGCAAGAGGTTGTAAAGATCAGGCAGAAGCTGAAAGCAGCATAGGACAGATAGAAATGCTATGCAGATAAGCATAGGGTGAACAGGTAGTTCAGTGTTGGGAGTCATGTTTACCTCAGAGTGAGGGCAAGGAAGAGTTCCTTGAAGCTTGGAAGCTGTGCCAAGTTGTCACCGAGATACTGTGGGCCGTTTGAAGTGCTTGAAAGAATAGGGCCAGTTGCATATAGACTTGCATTGCCTGCTAGCACTAGAGCTCATAATGTTTTTCATGTTTCTTTGCTTAAGAGATATGTACATGATCCTAACCATGTGATAAATTGGGATGTGATTCAGGTGGAACCCGAGGGAGAGTTCCGAATCAAGCCAATGCGCATCCTCGACAGGAAGGTCAAAATGCTCCAGAACCGAGCCATAGGGCAGGTAAAGGAGCAATGGGAGCACTACGAGCCTGAAGAGGCTACATGGGAGCTGGAGGATGCCATGCGATTGGCACATCCATTTTTGTTCAATTCTGCGGAACACTGAGGCGATACCAGTGTAGCATTTTGTTCAAATTTTTTAAAGCACTGAGGACAGTGCTATTGAAGGGGGAGGGGAATGTAATGCCCCAATTTTGACCCCGTTACATTAGATGTATATGATGTGTATATTGTAAATGATCATGGTGTGGAGTTAAAGGCCAAGGCCCCACCATGGATCAGTCACGTTATGTTAGGATTTAAATTTGTCACCGATGGTATATCGGGGCATGCGGTGTATATTATGTTGGTCATCATGTAAATATGCATCTATAATTAATTAAAATGAACACAACCAGCTACGGTCGCGGCAACTAAATCGAATGGGGCATGATTTTCCCAAGGATAAGGATGTGGGGGGGGGGGGGGATTTGTCAAAACCTTGAGCCAAAAGGGGGAAAAACCCATGTGTCATCTTCTTTTGTTTTATCCCAACCACCTTCAGTTAATAATTTCTGCTGGTAGCTGAGGGAAGTTATGGCAGTTAATTGTTTTGGGAGTGGGGTGGCAGGACTGTCAGTCCATGCCTCCACGCACACTCCACCCATAGCTGACTTCTAAATGGAAAGGAAAAACGACTATCACTCTCACGCGGATTTTCTTCTTCCTCTCGACGAGTTGCTGAGCACCCACGAACTGCAAATTCGTGTCCTTCCTGTTGTTTGTGTATCCACGGACAAAAACGGAGCTGTTTTTCCTCATGCAGGGCCTCCATTGTCTGTTCCTTTCCTCACTGGGTCAGATTGCTTCCTCACGCACAAGAATTTTCCTGGTTTTCCAACTGATACAGCGAGCTAGAGCTATGCATTTTCACCCACGATTTTTTTTCCTGAAAAGAGCCATTCACGTCCTCAACTGTATGTTCTCCTTACAGACCGGTATGGTTGTGTGATGTTCATCATCTTAATGTTGAGATTGGAACGGTGGTTATTCCCCCATGTTTACTGTTTATTTGGGACTGTGTAATTCGATTATTGGGAGTCGTTTTGGCCACGAGAGGGCCAAGAACGACTCAGAAATCATTTTCCCTGTTAAGCTGTGACAGCTGAATGAATTGCCGGAGTGCAATGGTTGGTCTTCGGACTGTGGGAGGAGTAGGGATGTTGGCTTAGATTTGCTTGATAAACCTGGTGGCTGGAAACCACACAGATAGAGCTAGAGGGCTGGCCTTCTTCTCCATCACCCCTGAATAGCACTAGAAGGGAATGCAGGGCCTAAGGGACTGTGTAGCAGAGAAGGGACTGATTCCTTGTGTTGGGTGTGGATGGGTGTCTTAGAGGTCAGGCTAGCTCTGGTGTAGGTGTCCTTGGCTCTGTAATGAGCTCCCCAGCTTAGCAATTTTCCTTCTCCAGCTCCTTAACGGCCTGATAAACCCAACTGTGTTGGCTTGGCTGTGTTTTTGTACATCCCTGGCTATGTGTAAGCCTGCTAGTTCCCTTATTCCTTGGAGAATCATGCCCAGCTCGGGGGTGGCAGCGCTGCTGAGAGATTAAGGAGCACGCTGGCCTATGGTTGGGTGGAACGTTGCAGCGACATAGCTGGTTGCGGATCAAGTTCATCATAAGATAAGTGATTTTCTCCATTTTACTTCTGCAATCTATATTTATTGTTAATGAAAATGAAATGAACATGTTGAAAGAATGCTTGTTTGAATGCATGATGTTTCTGCTGTGTCTGATCGATAATTGCATCCGCGCATGATAAATTCTCATATGTGCATATTTAAGTTCAATGCACATGTTTAATCATTCTGTTCAGTAAATTTTATGCCTGTACATGTTTATGGGGCTCTTAGCCCGGGTGGTTTAAGCTTGTAGTCACGTCCTCTTCGCCGGTCGGAGGCATGGGGACGTGACAACCGTGGCAAAGCTCGACCTCCCCATACCAGTTCTTTTCTATAGGTTCCAGGGTGTGCACAAACCTATGTACCTATTCTTCATGAGGTACATGCTTCCATGCCTCGTAGCATTGCTCCAAATGTCCCTGAGGACTAGTCTTACCATTAAACATGCTTCGCACCTCCTAAGGTTGGTCTCTGAATCTTAGGTAAAGGGACTTCTGGCATGCTTCCCAACTATGAATGTACTTTTTGTGACCATTCCACCATCTAGCTGCTGTGGCTTTGAATGCTGAATCCAGAGTCTCCATTTTCTGTGAGTCTGGTGCCTCCTCTGAGAATTGCATAATAAACTCTTTGGGGTCTGTCGAACCATCAAAAACAGGTAAGGTTCTTGTCTGTGAGGAAATCCATCTGAGAGACTTGATAATTCTAGCACATCGATGGCCATGTAGCTCATAGAGTCTATTCTGCCAAGTCTCTAGACCATCATCTGAATCTGTCATGCAGGAGCTGTCACACTGCCAATCCATGATACCTTCGGCAGTAGGATCAACATAATATTCTTCCTTCGCTGTGATATTGTAGATGTGGTCCAAAACATCCTGGTCTTCATCTCTTACTGGCTCTGTGTATCTCTCTCCTTGAGAAGGATCCAATGGGACTATGACTCTTAGTTGTTTCCCTTCGAAAGTCATCTGTCTCTTCTTCACGTTAATGACTGCAGCATTTTCCATTGCCCATTGAATTCCTAACAAGGCTGGATAGGGGTTGTTGTCGTCAATGATCTCAATAACTTCAAAGTATGCTACAGTACAAATGCCATCAATATCTACTGGGACATTAGGGAGTCGTCCTAGGGGCACAATATTCTGCTAATTGGCTAATCTCAACTAAATAGGGGACCAATCAAAGGTAGGTTTTCCCATTTGTTTCCAGGTTTGCTTAGGTAATACATTTACCTCTGAGCCTAGGTCCAAGATAACATCAATCATATCATACTCTCCGATTTGAGCATTCAATCTCATTTCTCTGCCAGTTCTCCTGACTCTATTAACAGCTTTTGCCTGACCAGAACTTTGCTGAGGTTCACAGGAAGCAATAACTTTCTGCAACTCACTTAAAGCATTCTAATTTCGTAAGATCTTCAGACAACTTTGTAAAAAGGAGGAAAGTGTACTTACTTTGTCTGTCGAAGCTTCTTACATCTGTGACTGCTGCTGATGTTGTTGCACAGGTGCTACTGATGTGCTAGGAGCAGCAAAATCTCTCTTGGCTTCAATGAATGTCTCTTTTTCTCTTTCAACATCATATGCTGGCACTTTCGCTGGGGCCTTACGAACCCAAGCCTTGTCAGGTTGTTTCTCCTTATTATGTGCTTCCGTCGTAGCTCCACTCTGGGTAACAACATTAATGGCTGGGGCAGGTCTTTGCTCGACAAAAATCATCTGAATATTCTAAGTGGGGGCACTGTTTCTTTCCTGAATCTTCGCTATCAACTGCGGGCACTGCTCGACCACATGACCTACTGCTCGGCAATACCAACATGTCGTAGTTGGGTTCCGACAGTCTCTCGCTAGATGCCCGCCCTAGTTACAGTTGTAACACACAACCTAGCCTCTTCCTCTTTCGGCCATACCACCACGACCACGACCTCCAAAAGCACCTCTACCTGATGCACCACTGCGGTAACCATAGCCATCATTGCTCTGTCCCTCATTTTGTACTCGATAGGTGTCATAGATACGCTCTCTCATGAGGTCATAATTGCAACACTCATCTTCATTATGTCCTACAGACTTACAGAAGTTACAATAGGGGTTCTTAGGGACTTGCACATGCCTCTGTAGCAGATAGCAATTCTCAGGTCGATGCTGGCCAATTGTTTGATAGATCTCACAATATAGAACAGCAGGGTTGAACAGGTTTGGTGCACCAGTATTCAGGTAGTTTCTTACCACAGGAAACTGTTCCTTGTCGTGACCTTCTGTCCGAAATTGTGTACACCAAACCTCTTCGTGACCGATTTTTCCTTTCTTTATATCGCAAAGCTCCAGAGCCATCGCTGCCAACTGTGCTTGGATTTGAGCAATACCAGAATTGTCTTCGACAGGAGCGGTTTCAAGCTTCATCGTAATTTCTAGAGCCTCCTGCTGGTCAGCAACCTTCTGTTGCATGAGTGAAGTTCTGATATGCGGTAGCAATGCTGCAATGAACCATTCCTTGTGCTGCGCAGGTCCAATGGGGAAATTGACTTGGTCTAGAAGAACTTTGAATCTTTGATCAAAGTCCCACACATTCATCGTGCCTCTGCTGAATCTCTTTCAACTCAGTGATACACTGCAGCTCTGATTTTGGCTTCTTAAATTCCTTTATCATTGCTGCTTTTATATCAGCCAAAGCATGGTTCTAAGTGCTGGAAAACTTCATGAACCAGGTCAGAGCACGGTCTCTGAAAGAAGTAACCAGCTGCGCTCTTTTTGTATCTTGATCCGTAATTGTCTTAGCAGTCCACATTGCTTCACATAAAAACCAAAACTGTTCTGGATCCTTTGATCCAGTTCCTTTGAAAACAAGGAGCTTAATGTCGTCATTCATATGGGACATCGTGGGTCTAGGGGGAGGGGGGGGAGGGGGACTGGAAGTAGCTGTGGGGGAACTTACTGGGGTAGACTGACCTGTGATAGGAATACTCGGGCTAGGGTGACTTTCAAACTGCGACGGGTTCTCAGGGATAATAGGTCTTCGCTGCGGGGTTACCGGAGGGTTTCCAACAGAAGGGGTTTCTTCGGGCTCTGAATCTGCAGGATTTACAGGGGGATTCTCGGTATGCTAACCTTGGGAATAGGATCCAAAATCTCTCTTGTACCTTTTACCACTTTGCAGCAAACCACTTTGCTTGTCGAAGGTATTTTTACTTGCAAACATAGGTTAGTAATACTAAATCTAACAGTCTGATTCATTTAGCAATATACCTTTTTCAGCTAATAGCATTTTAATTCTCAAACTAAATGAATTCAAAAACTTACCCCTTGGTCCTTTGAAAAACTGTCGCTCGGCTTCACTAAAGGAAGTACTCATGTCGATGGCGAACTCTGTCACAAATGCTTCAAGGGGTCGCGTTGTCCAAAAATCAACAGCGCGGGATATCTCGTTGTTCACCCTTTTCAGTATATTAATTCTTGTGGGGGTCCAAGCAGGAAATTGACGTTCTTGGAAGTTCGTCCTTCTCTCTGTTAACCTGGATAACCATTGGTGCAACTCTATGTGGATACTACCAAAGAAAATTTCATAAATATCACAAAAAACATACCTTTGTAGAAAGTCGTTTGCACTACAACGCGGATCTTTGTTCTCTTGCTCAGGGAATTTCAGATAAGTCTCATCAAGCCAATCACCGATTTCCTTCACAGAGGGTCTCCAGAACATAGCCCTCGAGGTACGACGTAAGCCCCTCTTAAGCAGATACTGATTTCAACCGGCAACGGAACCAATTTTTTGGGCTATAGGGCAGACCCGGGATTTATACCATTAACTTCACACCAACAAAAGACCCACAGTGTTGGCCCTTTCGGCAACAACCTGTGAACAGGTTGCAGTCTCACCTGAAATAGCTATGGGGTGCCGCAGAATCAGGTTTCTGCAAGCAGAAGAGGGATATTACTGTACCTTTAGCTTCTAACACTTATAATCATACAATGCAGGGCTTTAATAGTTACTTATTTGGATTCGCGGTTAGATAAACAGACAGTGCCTTGCTTAACCCTTTCCTGGGAATTCCAGTGAAGTTATTATTTAGCAGTGATCCTACTTATCAGATATATATTTATCAATGCATACAGAACATAATAACAACACATGATATAATGTGGTTCACCCCCAGTGTAGGGGCTACGTCCATAGAACTGTGTTTTATTCAACTCTTTACAAAAACCACAGTTCTGATCTGCGCACTTAGCTGCAGATCCCTTCAAGTCCTCAAAGCCGCACACACAGCTGCAGGCCTCTATGCACACAGTTGCAGATTTCCTTTATCACCCAAAAACCCTCTGCGCACACAGCTACAGAGGTCGTCTACACACACAGCTGGGACTTAACCTTCTCTTACAAAATAGCCTTAGCTTCACATCAATTCATCTTACATCAAAAATCCTAAACTGACTTCTTTACAAGAGTGCTTATTTATAGTGCACTTATTACAAAACCATGGGCTTAAACCATGGGCACCCTGAACCCTAAACCCTGGATTTAAACCATGGGTTTATTACAAAAAGAGGACTTTGACTCAACCCCAACACCCCCAAGACTATTTTGAGTGGTAGCTCCGCTTACAAACTCCCATAACTCCGTAGAGTTACCCACCTTAAGGACCATTAGGGTGCGCACCCCAACAAATACTCATGCACAAAAAAAGAAGAAAATCATTTAACAAACTTGTGAATAAAGCAAAAGAGACAGAAAAATAAAACTTCTCTTTGAAACAGACAAGGAAACGAAGAACCAATCTTTCCTACCAAGAACTGAAAAAATCAGCATGCAAAAGGAAACAAGAATCACCCAAGGAAAGAAGGACCCAAAACAACATGGATCACTCACGCATTCCAATTCCAAAACAAACCAAAGCATACACATGAAAATGAAATGTATATTTCCAATTCCAATGAATAATATCTATAGAAAAGAGAAAGAGCTTTCAAAGAAAGAAAATAATGCAAAATCCAATGCAAGAAACATAAACTCTGAATGCAGAAAGAATACAACAATCAAAGCGACTGCAGAATATACAATTCAAAAATACACTTCATTTTCATCAAAAAGTAAGCCAAAAACACACAAAAATCAAAATACAAAGTCTGGAATAGGGCCTACCTGGCACCGCATAGATGAAGCTACTAACAGGCGGTTTCGTGGCAGAACCGCTCCTTGCTCACTGGATTCAGGCTATGGCGCTGCGTATTGCTAACAGAACATGTGTGGTTCCCTAAATATATCCAAAACACGGGGAGAATGAAAGATCAAGTTATAAATTGATCAGATCAAGGTAAAAACTGATAGATTGAGAGTGAGAAAGAGCATAAAAGGTCAAAAATAATTCATATCTAGACAGGTCTAGAAGTTTCAAACCAAAATACACTGAGTCAGGTAGCAGATCTGACTTGAGAGAGTTGTAGAAGGAGCTTAGATTAGGACAAGAGTTGAAGAACTGAGGAATATTAGATTCATTGATTCATACATTCACTCCCCAGCAGAGTCGCTAGATTTGTTAGCAGGAATATTTCACCTTCTACAGACAAAAGATGTTCCTCCGGTTTGAATGGTTCAGATCCAAAACAAATGAATGACAAAGGATGAAGACCCTCCCTGGATATTGTAGATACCTGGAATGCCTGCTTCGATAGTAAACCTGTGTACCTATAATCATATTAAACACGTAAACACATCAAATCTACTAGAACCTAATCTATTAATCCATGTCAGTGACTAAGGAATCCAACAACATTTACATGTGAAGTCAAAAAACAACAGTAAATTGGGACGAAAATCAGCTTTGCATTAAGATTAAAAAGGAGAAGTTTACAACCAATTAAGCCTTGGTGTTGACATGCATCTCCATGAAACCAAAACTTTCATCCCCATAAGCTCCAACTTTTCTCTCTATGCTCTCCAATGGCTTGGGCCAAGTGGTTAATCCAACAACATAACAATACTTCAATGGTTCTCCCCTCAACCATGGACATGAGCTTGTATTTATAAGTCTCAATGGATAGGGATGGTTGAGATATTTGTGGATGAGGTGGCCTCTAAGATCCTAGGATGGGGGATCTCGAGCTCAACTGGCCCACAATGATAGGGATAAGGGATTACATGAGGTTCATGATCTAGAAGCCTCAAGAAACTTCTCTTTTTCCCATTTTACCCAGGGTACCACTTTTCTCCTTCAATGATAGAGCGGTTTAGGTAAGAAATTATTATGGAATAAAGGTCATAAGCGGTGGCATCGCTTGTGGCTAACAAGGGATAGGCGGTGCAAGCAAGGTACCGGTCATGGATAAAGGGGAAAGCACGATGCTGAGCATTTTTGTGAAAGATTGACAAATGGTATGAGTTTCCACTCCAAGTGCTGGGATTAAAGGAAAATAGGTATGTTAAGAGTCTTATCACATGATGGTGATAGGATTTTGGTATAACACCTCACCTGCATGTAGCCATGCAATCCTAGTGCTAACTAAGTAGAACTTAATGTAAGGGACTAGAACTGAATGTAACTGACTCCTAGCTGATCTTGACTAGTCACCAACTGAACTCAACTGATGGAGGTTGGTATCAGCACTCCTAGTGGCTCCTAATTTGTAAGAACTGATCTAGGAGGATCCTAAACTAATTCATGCAAGTTCAATCAGTGGTAGTTGGCCTCAATTAGTGTTCCCCACACTTTAGTAACTGGTACATATGCCACAATTAGGCCAAGTGGACCCAATGGCACTAGTGACTAAAAATAGACTGAAAGGACTCTAGATTTAGACATACTCCTGATTTAGACATAATTGACCAAATTGAACAAGGGAGGATTATAATCCTAACACCCCCCATAAATGCTAACTTGGACAATTTTTGGGCCCTGGTAACTAAGACCATAGGTCACCCAATACAACAAATAAAGTAGTTGTTTAACATAAGGAGCTGGGGAAAAAACGAAATGGGAAAAAATTGCCCCCTCTAACTAAGTAGATAAAATAAGGATTCAAGTTTGAGAAACTTGAAAATATGTTGCTGCAACCTCTATGATGTATCGAAGAAGCATGCATGATGTTCTATGCACAAGTATCCTGGGGCCTGACATGTAGACTTCTCCATCTTCTCCCAAAATGATGATGGAAGGAAGGAGGAATATAACCTTTTCCTCTTTCTAGATGAAGAGGTGTATGATCCACTCTATTCTTCTAAATGCAGTGTGACTAATCAACCCCTTCCATGTAGCATCTCATGGGGAGTTTTTTGCATCTCTCTAAAGGGGGTGAGATTGCATGACATAGAGCAAGGGTCTTTGTCTTCTGAGTGACAAATGAATTTCGATTCATCTTCCCAGCTTCCCGCTTGGGAGTAGGGACTAGATCTAGATCTGAATCATCCTGGATCTCAATCTCATAAACTGATACAACTAGTTCTGCAATACAAATGGAAACTATAAAAGAAGTAGATGGAATGTTTATACCTTCCCTTTCAAGTGGCTGCTGAGACTGCATTGGTTCTGAAATGGCATGAAGTGTGAAAAATCATATGCCTTGGAGGCATGATTTACAACACCCTTCGCTATGATGTTCCCAGTAGAGATATTTGTGATCTCCACTGAGTTCGGACCAAATGTCACTCGCTTTGGAGAGCCAGTATGAGTCATCTGGTAAACAAATAATAGATTTGCAACTAAAGAGGGCACATAAAGCACATATTTAAACTTTCCATGTTCAATCTTGATAGAACCCTTCCCTTTGGCTCGAATTTGACTGTTATTTCCCATCTGAATACTAGGAACATCAAAATACTGTAAAGAAGAGAATGATTCTCTAGATGCAACAATATGATTGGAAGCTCCAGAATCAATGAGGAAGGCATGAGCTTTTGAATAGCTAGCCTTCAGTGCATGGCATGTTTCTTCCTGTTCTTCAGTGTCTTCTCTATGCTCATCCTTCCTTGCACTAGTAGGTACAATAATGTTAGTGTTTCTTCAGAAGAAGAAGCATCTCATCAATTGTTCTTCTCATGCATGATATTTCTGGATGAAAGCCCTTTCCACAGTAAGAATAGAGGGTCTTTCCTTTGTCATTATTCTTGCTTCTCTTCGAACCTGAAGATTCATTTGACTGCTCTTTCTCCACAAGAGACTCATCCTTTTGCTTCCCTTTATCATTAGCTACCTTAGGTCCTCTTGTAACCAGTGCTTGATCTCTGGACGATCGAATGATCCCCATTTGGATCAACTTCTCATGCTCCTAAGTGATAGATTCAACGAAGGAGTTAAGAGTAGGCATCTTCCAATTTGGAGTAGTGAACTTCACTAAATGAAATGTTCATACAAAGACTGAGTAGTTTGCACCAAGTTTTGAGAGAATGGAAAGGATGAGTTGATCATCCTCCTTCTCAACCTTACACAGCTTCAACTGGAACACTAGATGCTTGAATATGGTGAAGAAGTCATTTAGTGTTTCGAAATTGGTTGGATGAAGAGAAATCAGCTTGTTCTCTAGGTGATAGATCCTCAGGTCATCATGCTTGTCAAATCAAGAAGCAAGCTTATCCAAAACCTACTTGGGAGTCTTCAATCCATTGATGTGGAAGAGAAGATCTCGAGAGATTGAGAGGCACAAGCATCCATATGCTTCATCAAGCCTATTCCAGTACTTTTCTTTGTCAACATAATGAATTGGCTCTACCTCTGTCGCCATTGTGAGTTTGAAGAGTCTTTTGGAGCGTAGCTGCATCTCCATGTCCTCCTTCCATTGGTGGTAGTTGAAAGTAGTGAGAAGCTCCATTGGAGGGGCAATTTAGAATGCAATGAAGGAAACTGAGTTGTTGTAGCAGATGTAGTGAAGGAGACTGAGCTGCTTGTAGCAAATGCAGTGAAGGAGAATGATAAAATTGTAAATCACATAATCAAACACACAAAATGAGGTCAACAACCTGTACTTTTGGAATTTTCATCACACCCAGCGTAGTTGATGAAGCAAGCTTGATAAACAATTCCTTCACTTGGGATATTAAGTGGTAAATTCTTCGCTTCTGGTGCAATAATGGAAGGAGAAATTTTGCTCAATTTTTTTTTGGATCCGAGTATGAATCTGTAGTAGGAGAATTGCCTTGTCTTTGTCGAGGCTGTGATACCATATTAAATTGAGAACATAGATATGTGGACCAACACACAACTCACAAGATAGATCATACAATTTACTCAGCAATTGAGGAATGAAACAGTGCAAAAATGGCTTTCAACTGTGAATTCTTTCATTAATCAAAAGTAATTATATTATTAATTACAATGAAGTACTATGGCTAAATAGCCTCATGCAATTCGAATCCATGTGAGGAAATTCGAATTGATTGGACTCTACTTGACTGAATGGTTAGCTAACCTTGTATAAATCATCATCAGAGTTCAAAATCCAAACTCAAGTGTCTAATTCAGTGTTAACTAGTCCAAATGATTGAGGTAGGTGAGTAAATGTGCCTCACCTACATGCATCCATGCAATCCTAGTGCTAACTGAGTGGAACTGAATGTAAGGGACTAGAACTGAATGTAACTGACTCCTAACTGAGCTTGACTAGTCACCAATTGAACTCAATTGATGGAGGTTGGTATCGGCACTTCTAGTGGCTCCTAAACTGATAAAAACAAGTGCAATCAATGGAATTTGGCCTCAATTAGTGTTCCCCACACTTTAGTAACTAGTACATGTGCCCCAATTAGGCCAAGTGGACCCAATGGTGTTAGTGACTAAAAATAGACTGAAAGGACTCCATATTTAGACATACTCCTGATTTCAACATAATTGACCTAATTGGACAAGGGAGGATTATAATCCTAACACGGGGGACCTAGTTGTCTTTGAAGATTTTTCTCTTCTGCTAACAATTCAACAATCATGTGCAGGATGAGAGCATCGCAATTCGATTGGGCCATAAGCTTGGATAGTCCCTAGTCTTTGATTAATTTTGTGGGCTTAATTTCCAAGTCATACTCAAGCAATATTGATATCCACTTTCCCCTTCGTCCCTCAGGATCAGGTTGGGTCAGAATGTCCTTCACAGTGCTGGTGGGGACGTGAGCAATGATGTGAGAATGTAGGATGTATACTCAGAAATCCTTTAAGGCCTACACCAAAGCATAAAAATACTTATCCAAGATATTATACTTCAGGGGAGCATCTCTTACGGTCTTGATATAAAAAGAAATGGGTTGTTCATGCCCCTCATGATTATTCTGTAGCAATACCCCTGCCCCTCTGTGCTTTAAGGAAAACAGAAATATGAGGAAATATTTAGAAAAATCAGGGGTTGCAAGTACAGGCACTTCAGATATGGCCTTCTTTATGTCTTGAAAGGATTGTTTGGCCTCAAGATTCCACTTGATTTCTTTATCCTTTCCCAACATGTCTGTTATATATTTCACTATTTTGACAAAGGAAACAATAAATCTTCTCAAAAAATTTACCTTCCCTAGAAAGGATTGAACCCTGACTTTATTCTGAGGGAGCTCGATTTTGCTGATCACCTCAACCCTCTTCAGATCTATCTTGATGCATTCCTGAGAGATTATATGTCCCAACAGCTTCCCTTCTTTCATAACAAAGAATGACTTTTTTGGATTAAGGGAGATGGTGAACTTTCTGCATTTTCTAAACATTCCCATGAGGTGTGTGACATGTTCTTCATCATATTTGGAAAAAACAGTGATCTCGTTCATATAGATGACCATAATTTTGTCCTTTTCATCGGTGAAGGCTATGTCCATAGCCCGCTGGAAATTTGCTCCTACATTCATCAGACCAAATGGAATTTAGCATACATGAAAGTGCCCCAGGGCCTAGAAAAGGTTGTCTTCTCTTGATCCTCCAAGTGCACCATGATTTGATTATAAGAGTAATTTAGAGTTCTCCCTCCTGGAAGTCTCACCCACACTCTAGCTCCTACTCCTTCTTTTCATGCTTCCCTATCAAAGATTACATCCCACACCCATTCCATTTCCTCCTGAGTAGGTACAAAGGAAGCGTTTTGTGAACTAGAACTATCTTCACCACCTTCTATGAAGAAAATATCAGAGCCCATTTCCATGCCCAGCGAATATATGGGGTGATTGTGTGGCCTGTCACTGTTGGTCACCATATATGCCAACTTCCTCTCTCTGAAAATATTTCTCGGTATCCCCGATACAGGGATAGTGGAATATGACATGCTCACTTGGAGGGCACCTTTGAGTTTGGATTCCCAAGATCTTGACAACAACATTTTGAACTTCAGAGGGATGTCATCCACAACCACATCCATGACCAAGTCTTTGATCAAACCCAGGAACTTAACTTTATTAGAGTAGAAGGAGAAGAGGTCATTGTAGGGTCTTGTAACTTCTAATCCTAGTTCATCCATGATCTTTCTGGGCATCATATTTTGAAAGGCTCCTGAATCAAGAATGGCATTATATAGGATGGAAATATGGATGTTTAGGATGACGTAGAAAGGGGGGACTTCTTCATCAAAAGGCCCATCTACATGGGGTCCAAATAGGATGGTGGGCTTATCATCCTGAAAGTTCAAGGAATATGATATAGCAGACATTTCCCCTGGGGGTTTTAATACTGTGGCAATTTTGGAGTGGTATTCAGAATTTTTCAATAATTCAGTGAGAGGGACAAATATTTTGATTTTGGCAATTTCAGTCTCTAGGATGAAATAAGTTTCTCCCTGATCATCATTTCTTGGATTATCTTCTCTTCTTTCCTTCCCTTTGGGCTCTGGCACATTTTTGGAGCCTTCTTTGGAGGGTATGTCACCCTTAGGCTTACTGGTAAAGGCCTTGTTTCCTACATCTTTATTTCTCACAATAAGAACATCCCTATTCCTCAGGCTAATCTGTCTCTGTGCATCCAAGACAACAAGTTGATATCCTCTCTTGAAGTCCTTTGTCTCCTCTAGGGGCATCTCTCCCCTTTCAATATAAGCATTGTCATGATATTCTTTGGTTTGAAAGTTGACAAACGAGACAGTTTCTAGGTAATGTATTTCATCTTCAGCTTGATTTTCACCATCCTAATCCACACAATTTTCTTGAAATGGAGGCCTGACAGATGGATCAAGAGGGTTTCCCTGGTCTCTCCACCTGTTCTAGAGAACTTTTTCCCTTCTAGCATTCTAATTCCTATTATGTTGCTTTTGATTCTCCTTGAGAGGTGTTCTACCATGTACGGAGATCCTTTCCATCATCCTTTCCATGGTTCTTAGCATCGTGTCTATTTTGGCTCCTTGTGAACTAGATGTAGAGGCTTGTTCATGTTCTTTGATTCTCTTATTTCTCCTTCATCTCTTCTCCATTCTCCCTCCTCTCTTCTCCTCTTTCCATCCTCCCTTCTCCATTATCTCTCATCTCTTTTCTTCTTTCTTGCAACATTCAGGTTAACCTCCACCTTTATGGCATATTTCATCATAGCTGCCAAGGAGGCTGATCTCCTTTCTCTTAGCCACAAGGTAAACTCACTATCAAATAATTCAACATACTGGAGTTGGGTAAAACGAATGGTAGGTTTAAAATGGGCGGGGATGGAATTGTATACTTTCATAAACTTGTCAGAAAACTCTCAGATAGATTCACTCTCCCTCCTCCTTATGGAATGATATTGAGAGAGATATTGTTTAGGGTTCTTCTGGTCTTCCCACTTATCCTTGAAGGAATATTCAAAGGCTTGATAGCTCAGGACAGAGTCATCTGGGAGGTTCTTGTACCATTTTCTGGCTTCTCCAGCCAGACTTTGGGAAAATAATCTGACCTTGACATCATCATAGTCCACCTCCTCCAAGTCTATCCAATCTAAGAACCATCCCAAGTGTTCTTCAACTGAATACCCCCTTTATCCATTGAATTGTTTTAGCCTCTAGGATTATCCCAGAGGGAGTTCATGAATAGCAGGAAGAAGACAAACAGGAGCAAACCTATTTTTCATCCTCAGAGGTATCACAAGGTTCACAAGGGGGGATAATACTTGTGTGACAGAAACTGGTAGAGTGTGAGGAACTGCAGGAATGTGGGGAGTTATGAAACTCGAATATGAAGGTTGATTTTGGTTGGAAGTAGTGAGATACAAAAATGTGGCAGAATATTTCCTTATGATAGTGGAATTTAATAAGGTGGAATCAAGAGTAAGTGTAGGGAACTTTGGGTCAGGCCATGTGTTGGAAATCCTTTCCTAGAGGCTCTGAGGTTAGGGATGACCAGGAAATGCGAGGAAAATCAAACGCAGAGGTATCAGAAACCAAGTCGGAGAGGCTGGACACAGATTTAGCTCTAGGGAAGGTTAGCCCAAACTTCTCATTGCAATGTTCATATATACCACTAACAAAAATAACACCTTCAATAGGGAAGGAAATATTTCTGACTAACCTTTGCAGCCTATTATCCCTTCGAATCAGGCTCTCTGGAATGAAGAATTATTGAAACGACTTGGCAACAGGGTTTCTCCTTGTATTAGTTCATCTAGTCGCCAGTATTTCCCAGTGGAGTCACCTTCAAAATTTGTGTGGAGTCACCATAGTAGGTACAACCAATATCCATCTATGACCGGATGCTCAACCAAGTCGCAAAGCTAAACAATGTCGTTTCCCAAGGAGATAATTACTTCCTCATTAACAACCCCAAGATGTTATCACCCTATAATTTTCCTATGGTTGTGGTAGGAAGTCACAAGGGTAACCATTTCAAACCAATATTTAGACTATATTATAGCCAATACAGTCAAAGAGGGATCTCTCTTGTCATAGAAAATTTCACATATACATTTGGATTTAAACAAGCATTCAGAAGGATAGATTTCTGATGGGAACATGATATTTGCATATTTCAAAGATGGTGATACAGACATACAAGAAAAACCATTGGGAAATGGAGTCACAACTTGAATCAATCAAGGATATTACAGTGAAAATGAGTGGGTATTTTCCTCTGTATTCTGAGGCAAAGTAGGTGTCACATTCAGTCAAAATATATTTAAAAGGTGGTAGGAGGAAGAGGGAGAAACCTAGTGAAGCAAGAGGAACCTATCTGTGGATGAATCTCTTGCACCAAATTTAGAAACAACAATAATAAAGGCTAATAACTGATACATAACACTTAACAAAGAGTGAATTCCATAACAGTCATCATAAACACATCACAAATAAAAAATATGATACAAGGAGCGCTTAATGAAATGAATTCCTGATATAAAACTAGAGAGCATTAGTAGAAAATCACAGAAATAGACATGATGCAAACATGAAATACGAAATAAATGTAGAGCACCATGATGAATCTCACAGACGCAGAAGAACGCTTCTCATTAACACTTCCAAGAAATCTTACAGAGATATGAAAATGAAGAGCGTGAGGCTTCTGAATGAAAGTTACAACCCTTTCTTCGTATTTCGAGGGAATATTTATAGAGTCCTGGGCTCTCGATACCAACCTTAAAACAAATCCCTAAAATTAGTTACAAAAATGGGGATCAAATCTGAATGATCATAAAATCCCAACAAACTCTGATCTGGAAGATTCAGCATGATTGTTAACAAAATAGGAAAGCATGCTGGGATGCGCCTGCTAGACAAAAATGGAGAATTAAACACCTGGAAACCACGTCTACCAGTTGAAAATGATGGCTCTTTGATGATCTGCGACAACTTCACTCCATGTGTGCATCTTCACCTGTGAAATTTCTTATGGACCATATATATTACCTCAAGATCCATTCTGGTTCATCGATCTGGGGTCTACAGGAAATAGAAAATGGGCCAATAGCTTTCTTGGGGTTTAATTTGGTATTTCCACTCCCCTCCTATTCCTTTCCTCCTTTTATCTTTCTACATTGTCAATCTCTATAGGATTCATTTTCATCCATTGATGTGAGATAAAGCTGTGGAGGGCGAAAATCTAAATTCCTACTTTTCATAATAAATACTTTACATTTTCACTTTTTCTACTTCCGCCCTTTCGCTTCCGCCTTCAGCAAAAAACAGAATGCGGATATTTCAATTTTCTTCATCGAACCTCTCTTCTTCTGCCTATGCATTTCCACTTGCTCCCTTTCGCTTCTGCCTTTCATGAAGAACGGAATGTGGAAAACAAACTTTCAATTTCCTCGGAGCTCAGTTTTTTACCTTTTCACCTCCACTTTTCTGCTTCCGTCATTTTCTTTCCACACCATTGTGTTGAGGCTCAGAAAATAGCAGGAAACAACAGTAAGGGATTCTCCCCAATCAACGTTCCCAACTAGCCCGTTGCCTATTCGGTATAGGGAATCCGTCCGGTTTACGGTCCGGCTACCGTAGGTCAAGTACAAAACAAAGGCTTTACCGGTTACGGCCCAGTCCACCGAGTTTTTGTATTTTTGACTTAAATTATGAAATGCAAGTGCCTAATTAACAATGCAGGGTGATAAAGATACAAGGAGCAGTCACAATGTGATGCGCAGGTTCTTACCTCTCATCTTAAGGCTCACAAACATCCAAATCACATACAACAAGAAAATAAACTAACTACCTAACTATCCCTAGGGAGTAGGCTTATCATTCATTGGTGAGTAATACATTTCGTACATGCATTATGAAGAGTTACAGATAGCTGATACTTCTTTCAAGACACATGCACAAGTATAGATATTTAAACAACCAGATAGCCAATTGTTTTATGAACAACATTCATTACTCACAGTGGAAATCATCACAAAATATATTGAAGAACATTTCAACAAGAACATAGGTTCAAGAAGTTAAAACACTCTCATAGTTAATGAAACACAGCTGAAAATGAAATAGTTCCCCTTCAACATTGCTCATTTTAATTGCATTGATACATTCCACATTTCGCTTTCTCCAACAGGAAAAAGTTGCAGTTTCTAATTATAAAACGAAATAGTTCTTCTTACAAGCAAATGGGTTACAAGTTTTTCCAGGGAAAAAGTCCCTGTAACTTCTAACTTTCCAGTATTTAAACAAAATAGTAAATCGTTTGGGTTTCCCCCCAACGCATGACCTTTCGGTCTCTCGAGTGTTTCGTATCCCTCTCTCCATTTTTCTTCGCCTGTTCATGATTAATTGAGTAACTGCTGGACCTTTCAGATCTGCATTTTTGTTGTTTTCGATTCTGTCTCTTCTTTCACTTTGTCTTCCTTTCGACCCTGCCGGTTTCGATTTGATCAAGCCGCACCTTCACACCTGGTTGCCCCAACAGTCCATTGAGTTATACCTGCAATCAATAACCGTGTATCATTCCTTGGAAGGGCATTTTTTAAACATTAAAATTAACCATCTGAAATGGCCAATCCACAAGAAAACGGCCAGGTGCATCCCTTGGGCGGGAAAGTTCTAAATCAACAATCGGAAGGCTTTGACATCAGACGCGAAAAGGTTTTCCTAGCCACAACGGTGGAAAAGACACGGGCTAAAGTCACGCGAAACATGGGTGGGAAAGGCTTAACCAGAAGTCAGACGGCTTTATACTTCGGTAGCTAAATGACTTTGAGGGCCACAACGGCGGAAGAGACAAGAGCTAGAGACATCCGAAACGTGGGCGGGAAGAGCTCGATCGGAAGTCAGAAGACATTACATCAAAAGCCAAAATACTTTCCCAGCCGCAACGATGGAGAGGGAAACAAAAGTCAACATGCATCAGTAGTCGGAACATTTTGGACTTTGGACGCTAAACCGATTTGGGAGCCGCAACGGCGGAAGGGAAAAGGACAAAAGCAGCCGAATTAACATAGTTTCGACGCCCGATGTAAAACTATTAAAGTGTTTTGGACAGCTCTTCAACGCCCGATGTAAAATGATTAAAGTGTTTTGGAAAGCTCTTCAAAGTTCAACAATGGACAAAAACCAGCTTTACCTCCGCGACGGCGATCCAAAACAAAGAAACTTAATCTGATCGACCAGCAAGCAAACTCAAAACTGCGACCCTTAACAATTTTCATCACCATCAAAAATTGAAAACCCGGGAGAGAGTTAATCTGTAGAATCATCCAAAATCAAACATGACCAAAATTTGAAGGATCCAATCGATTAGAATACCATGCTAAATCATGAGGAGGGGCCCAAAATTTAAGAAATTTAGGGAGAATGGTTGCAGCCGCAACAATTGGCGATTACCTGGTGAACCTAGATCTCTGGGCTATTATTCTCTGAGTGACAGACTGTTTAATAACAAATGCATCTATGGAATTCTTCCAGCTATCGGGATTTCTCAAATGATAGAAGTGTGTACCTTTAATCATTGATGATAGTCCAGTTTGGGAGAGTGGAAACCAAGATTTGCAAGTCCGGATAACTCTGTTGAGGCTAGAGGCTGAGTTTCATTATTACTTTTGTCTTTAGGTAGCTGACAGCTTGGACACCATAGGATTGTAGCATATGGTAAACAGAAATATTCGTTTGTTCCTTATTCCCATGCCACTTTAGCACTTTTTTGTGCTTTTGGACTTTTGTCCCTTTTATATATGAGTCCTCCTGCATGCCGTTCTTATTGAATCTTAATTCAGGATCCTCTATCCCATAGTGTCCTTTTGTGTGAGTGGTGTACTTCAAGTTTCAGCTCACGGACGGAGAGGATCTTTCGGCTATCTAGTACTTATGATTCAGCACCTGCTTTGATTGATGATGCTTTCATAGGAGTTTTTTTACTCTTTATTTGCATTTTGGCATTCGTTTCTTGGCATGGGATCATTTATATTTAATATACTGTTCACCTTGCTCCTTTCCATGGGTCCTCTACTGTCACTCCTTAGAACATTTTAAGTGTGACGTGGATGGAGCCTCAACATAGTATTCCAGACTCTTCGGATCCGGTTTATTTTACAGGGGTTAAGCAGGACTTCAATGCACACAGAGCTTGTTCAAGAAAAATGCTAAACTGGAAGAAGTTCTTTTAGCAACACCCAGTCTGAGACCCAAAAACATTTATCATTCCCAAACATTTTGATGTTCCCCATGCAATTGCAGGTTCATTCCCTTTATTGAAATCAATAAAACTTAAACTAAAACAAACTGAAAAACATGACTCAAAAGACAGCTAAACAACTTATTTATATACAAGACAAAAGAACTCAAAGAAACTCAGGAAAAATAAGGCTTGAGAACCAAACCATTTACTGGTAAGTTCTCTTCCCACCCCTATAGATCCTGCAACTTGTAAGTAGAAGGGCCAAGCTTTGCTGCAATCTGAAAAGGGCCTACCCACAACTGCTGGAATTTAGTGTGCTTTCCTTTCTCATCATGGGGGTGATCCCATTTGAGGACTAAGTCTCCTACTTCAAAATCTTTTGTTCCAGCTTTATGTTTGTCAAACCATCTCTTAACTAACTCTTGTTGTTGTTTAAAGCATTCTCTGGCTTTAGATCTAGCCTCTTTTTCTTTCAGGAGATTATATATTCTTATTTGCAAAACTTCATCATCCGACCCTCTAGACTCTTGAGCTAGTATGGAATATGGTAGAATGATATTGGGAGGAAGGATGGCTTCTTTACCATAGACAAGGGTATATGGAGACACTCCAATTGCAAAATTAGGGGTGACTCTATCGGCCCAAAGGGAATTTGGTAATGCTGAGTGCCAACTCCTCTGGTTTTCTACCACAGTCTTCTTTAAAATTCTAATCAGATTTTTGTTAGAGGATTCAGCCAGGCCATTTCCTTGTGGATAGTAATTAGCAGAATAATGCAATTTTATTTCTTTATCATGAGAAAATGCAGTCAATTTAATTGATGAAAATTACTTAGCATTAGCAAAAACTAACGAAACTGGAACTCCAAACTTGGTCATGATGTGGTCTTGTAGGAAGCTGATGACCTCGTCTTCATTTATCTTGTGCAGTGGGATAGCCTTGACCCAGCGAGTGAAATAATCAGTAGTGGTCAGAATGTACTTGTGCTGCAGAGAGGAATTCGGTTTTATTTCTCCAATAATATCTAGCCCCCATTGCTTGAATGGCTCCGTGATCATCACGGGCTTTAGGGGTGCTACTGCTTTAGGTTGTCTCCCGCTACACCTTTGGCAAATATCACACTTTCTGACATATGTGTGTGCATATTTGAAGAGTGTAGGCCAATAGTAATTGGCTCTGAGAATTTTGTGGGCCGTAGTATCTCCTGAGTAATGTCCCCCAGCAGGACCGTCATGCAATTCTGACATTACTTTCTTCGCATCTTCCTTTTCTAAGCATCTGAGAAGAACCCTGTCATAATTCTTTCTGAATAATACTCCTTCAACAAGTTGATAGGAAGCTGATTTAAGACACAACGCTCTTCTTTGCTTGGAACTCCAGTGTTCTGGCAACAGACCCACTTGCAGGTAATGCACCAGGTCCCTATACCAAGACTCGGGAGCTGTAAACAAAGGACATACCTCCATTACATGTAGTTCGACTTCATCTTCCCAGGCGTGTTCTTCATTTTTTCCATTTTCAGTCATCTGTTTGCACAACCCTTGTCCTTTAACTATAGATGCTGGCCTGAATTCAAGGTCATATTCTTGAAGAGCTGTTACCCAGTTGCCTCTTCTTTCTCCCAACTCCTTCTGTATAAGAAGAGACCTTACAGCTGGGTAGGGGACGATCACCTTGGTTCTATTTTTTTAAATATAAGGTCTGAATTGTTTTACTGCTTTGAATACATCGTAAGCTTGTTTATCAACGGTTGGGTAATTCAATTCGGCCCCCTATAGACTAGTACTCATAAAGGATATTGGGAATTCATCCCCCCCATCTTCCTTTTGGGTGAGCACAGCTGCTAGTGAATCATCGGATGCAAAGGTATACAAGATGAAATATTTGTCAAAATCTAGGCTTTTTAGGGATGGTGCGTGTGCAACAGCAATTTTGATTTTGCTGAATGCGCTCTTCTCAATTTTAGTCCACTTGAATAGTGCATTTTTCTTTACCATCTGCTGTAGTGGTTTGACAATCTGAGCAAAATCAGGCACAAATATTCGCACAAATTTTATCGTTCCCATAAATGATTGCATCCCCTTTTTATTATGGGGCAAGGGGATTTGTTCAATAGCCTTAATTCTTTCTGGATCTATAGATATTCCTTTCTTCAAAACTATGTGACCCAGCAACTTGCCCTCCGTGACAGCGAACACACACTCCTTAGAATTGAGTGAGATGCCATATTTTCGACAGCGTTCGAAAATTTGCCTTAAGTGAAACGCGTGCTCTTCTCTTCTCTTCAAGAATATTGTAATATCGTCAAGGTATACTACAGCACTTCGGCCAATCAATCCGTGAAAAGCTATATCCATATCCCTTTGAAATGTTGCTCCAACATTTATAAGCCCGAAGGGCATTCTCCTGTATGCAAATGTTCCCCATTTGGTCCTGAACGTTGTCTTCAATCTGTCTTCTTCGGCTACCAATACTTGATTGTAGCCAGAGAAACCGTCTAATAATGAAAACAGTTTAGAACCTGAAACCATTTGTAGCAGCTGCTCCATGGGTGGCACAGGATAGTTATCTTTATCTGATGCACGGTTTAAGTTCCTGAAATCCACGCAGAGCCTGATTTCTCCGGACTTTTTCCTTATTGGTACCAGATTTGATACCCACTCAGAGTGTCTGACTTTGAAAATGATTCTAGCATCCAATAATTTCTTCACTTCACTTTAAATCAATGGTTCCAATTTTGGATGCATTTTTCTCAACGGTTGTTGATATGGCTTGACGCCTGCTTTAATAGGGACGACGTGTTTGATGATGCTAGTGTCGTATGTTTTCAAATCTTCATACGTCCATGCGAAATCATCTTTATATTGTTTAAACAAACTGACGAACTTGTCTCTTTCTGTTGGTGAACAACATTTGCTGAGATTCACAAATTTAGGATTCATTTCAGTCCCTAAATTAATCAGCTCAAACTGCAGAGATGAGCTGTGGGTCTTCACGTTGGCTAGTCTTCTGAACTTTTCGTTTAAATCGAACATTTTTTCTAATGTTCTGACTCCTTTAGGAATGAAATTATCGTATTTCATCTCATCCTGATGCTCTTCATCATCTATGATCGCTCCTTTAAACACCCCGTCATTCGTTAAAAATTCTATGATTTTCTGGTCATCATCGAACACTCATAGGTTCATAATCATATCAGGTACAGAGGGCCTGAAAAGTAATTCAACAGAGCATTGATTATTAGTGGGTACCAATCTAGTGGCTGATGTGGCCAATAGGTCAGCTGCCGTGTTCTTAAGCCTTGGAATTGAAATGATATTGAATGCATTAAAACATTTAAGCAAATCCCATACCTCATTCTGGTAGGCCTTTAAGTGAGGAGAAACACAATGTATTTGATCCCGGATTTGTTTCACAATGATTTCGGAATCTCCAAAAACTTTTAGATTACTTACCTTTAATTCAATTGATTTCTTTAGTCCCTGCACCAGTGCTTCGTATTCAGCTGTATTATTAGTACACTCAAACTCTAATCTACAGGAAAGAAAATTTTTATTCTCCTGGGGGTCGATCAGGACACAGCCAGCCCCTGACCCTTCTAATGTCTTAGAGCCATAGAAAAAAAAGTCCAAAAATCACTAACTACTGAATGTGAATATATTCCTACTGCTAAGCTTACTATATTACAATCAATCTCATCAGCCTATGAGAATTGAAGGAGATCGGGCTAGGTGTCAGATGTGTTGCTGGCTTCTTCCGCTTGGTAATTCCCTGGTTCCAACTCAATAAAATAGTTTCCCAATACATAATCCACTGGCACATTTTTCTCCTCCAATTGAGTAACATTGTACTTCATGTGAGGTTCTCTTAAGATCTTAATCTGGTTCAGACTTCCTTTGTATGGAAACCACAGATGTGACCAATCTGAGGCGAAATATCCATTTAATTTGGCCGACCAATCTCTGCTCAGGACAAGACCGTAAGCATCTGGTATATCAGCTACCACGATGTTAATAACTTGGCATACTTTGTCATTGGATGCCAGACGGACTAGGATGTCTTCCATCTCACCAATTACCTTTACATCTGTCCTATCCAACTGAACCACCCTCCACGTGGATGGCTTAGGCTTCCCATTGATCCTTTTACAGACTGATATGGGAATAACATTAACCGATGCCCCTGAGTCTACCAAGCAATTATGCACATTATGATTGAAATTTTCAAATGTGAGGAGGAAAGGTGGATGTTTGCTTTTAGACTTACCTCCCACGCTGGTTTCTCCAATTTCTTCTTCTTCTTGAGGTTGATTGTTAGCGGGCAGCTTCTCATCCGATGCTTCAAGTGATTTCAACAGTCTTTCCTTTTACTGCGGCACTTTACACATTTTGAATAGTGGAACATTTGCTTTTACCCTTTTTAAATCCTCCACAATGTCATAATCCATCGGTTGCTCAATGGGATGGGGTTTATCAGCATTTTATTCACTTGGCTTGGCCCGCGCGTCATTCTGCCTAGGATTTTGGCTGGTAATAGTGAACTCTGGAATTTTATCAGCCAAAGATTTGTTTTGAAATTTCTTCTTAACATTTCTCTACAACCTCTTAATCTTTGGGAGTATAAGACTGTCTTCCTTAATCGTCCCTTGGCTCCTTGTGGCTACGTTGGTTTCCATAATGTCCTTGTACCCCTGAGTCTTTTCCTCTTCAGCATCAAATAATGAGACAAAATTCCATAAAGCCATGGTTTCCTCTTCCTGTTCTTTAGTAGAAGTAGAAGAAGAATTCTCTTTTCTTTCTTCATCTCCCTCTTATATTAATCTAGAATCTAACAGTTGATTCATGACCAGTGTCATCGATTTTATCCATTGAGGACAATTCTTTTCAGAGTGTGGTTGTTGGTGGAAAGTGCAAAAATTGTCCATGCCTACCTCTGTTAAATTCATAGATGTAGTATTGTGAGGAGGAGGTTGAGACTGATGATTATCCTCTCTTTTCTTATAATATGGTTTATAAAACTTTTGTGCTTCCTTTTCTTTCTCCATATCTATGATTTTGTTGGACAGCTTCTGCATCATTTTGGCCATATTTTCCAAATCTTGTGACTTTTCTTCCTTAGGCTTAGCAAACGATAAAGCTTTTCTTCCCGCACCTTTCTCTCCTGACTGTTCTGGATAGTCTTCAATGATTTCTCTTTCAGCTTCCACCACTTCTGCTTCTTCATAAGTTTCCATCAAAGTAGGCTTGGCCCTACCTTTGGCAAACATGGCCAAATCAGGGCCTAAAGCTGAAGTATAATATTCAATCAAAACTTTGTCTGAAGGTCTATCCATTTTAGAAAAATTCTTGAGATAGGCTGCAAACCTTTGTGTGAAACTGTGCACCTTTTCCTTTCTTTCTTTCTTCAAGACGCACAGCCCTTTCATGAGGGCTGCATGAGTTTTCTGAGTTGCATACTTACTTCTGAAAATTCTCTCGAAGGTATCCCAATCAGGGATAGAGTTAGCAGGCAACCCAAAGTACCATGATGCTGCAGCTCCTTTAAGGGCATGCGGGAACAATATGCAGACTACATCTTCATACTCCCCGGCCCTCAATCCTTCAATTGCCAAGTAAAAACTTTGTAGGTGATCATCTACTAATATTTTCTCATTTGGGTCGAACTTGGGAAACATCTTGTCAAAGGCTTGAGGTAGGTCGTGTAATGGAGGTGTAAGGTTTAACGATGATCTAGCTCTCCATTCAGGTGGTGGATTAGGTGGGTTAGGTGGTGGATTAGCATTTACTCCTGCCATCAGTCTAGGTGGAGAGTGAGCAGGTGAGCCAATAGGAGTGCGAGCAGGAGAAATCTGAGGGGTATTTGGGCCTTCTTGGTTCAAAGGTAGTACAACTTATTGTAAGGTTGTTTCTACAAGTTCTTCCCAGTCTCCAACCAACACTGAGTCTTCCGCTACAGGACGATCTTTCTTTTTATACTCTCTTCTGGGAAATTCAGGGATGATTGGCAATCCTCCAATCTTCTTTACATGTTCCCTAGTGTGTCTTCTCAGATCATTAACAATTTCATTGCCAACAGAATATAGATGTTCCCTTTCTTCCGGAATTGGATTATGAAACCCACTGCTTTCAGAACTGTTACCGGTGGAATAATCTCGCGAAAACGGGTTTTCTCGGCTAGCCATACACTGGCGGCCCTCCTTCTAGCGCCAAAACTGTTGAGGCCCAGAAAATTGCAGGAAACAACAGTAAGGGATTCTCCCCAATCAACGTTCCCAACTAGCCCGTTGACTGTTCGGTATAGGGAATCCATCCGGTTTACGGTCCGGCTACTGTAGGTCAAGTACAAAACAAAGGCTTTACCGGTTACGTCCTGGTCCACGGAGTTTTTGTATTTTTGACTTAAATTATGAAATGCAAGTGCCTAATTAACAATGCAGGGTGATAAAGATACAAGGAGCAGTCACAATGTGATGCACAGGTTCTTACCTCTCGTCTTAAAGCTCACAAACATCCAAATCACATACAACAAGAAAATAAACTAACTACCTAACTATCGCTAGGGAGCAGGCTTATCATTCATTGGTGAGTAATACATTTTGTACATGCATTATGAAGAGTTACAGATAGCTGATACTTCTTTCAAGACACATGCACAAGTACAGATATTTAAACAACCAGAAAGCCAATTGTTTTATGAACAACATTCATTACTCATAGTGGAAAACATCACAAAATATACTGAAGAAAATTTCAACAAGAACATAGCTTCAAGAAGTTAAAACACTCTCACAGTTAATGAAACACAGCTGAAAATGAAATAGTTCCCCTTCAACATTGCTCATTTAATTGCATTGATACATTCCACATTTCGCTTTCTCCAACAGGCAAAAGTTGCAGTTTCTGATTGTAAAATGAAATAGTTCCTCTTACAAGCAAATGGGTTACAAGTTTTTCCGGGGAAAAAGTCCCTGTAACTTCTAACTTTCCAGTATTTAAACAAAATAGTAAATCATTTGGGTTTCCCCCCAACGCATGACCTTTTGGTCTCTCGAGCGTTTCGTATCCCTCTCTCCATTTTTCTTCACTTGTTCATGATTAATTGAGTAACTGCTGGACCTTTCAAATCTGTGTTTTTGTTGTTTTCGATTCTATCTCTTATTTCGCTTTGTCTTCCTTTCGACCCTGCCGGTTTCGATTTGATCAAGCCGTGCCTTCACACCTGGTCGCCCCAACAATCCATTGAGTTATACCTGCAATCAATAACCGTGTATCATTCATTGGAAGGGCATTTTTTAAACATTGAAATTAACCATTTGAAATGGCCAATCCACAAGAAAATGGCTAGGTGCATCCCTTGGGCGGGAAAGTTCTAAATCGGCAGTCGGAAGGCTTTGACATCGGACGCGAAAAGGTTTTCCTAGCTGCAACGGCGGAAAAGACACGAGCTAAAGTCACGCGAAACGTGGGCGGGAGAGGCTTAACCGGAAGTTGGACGGCTTTATACTTCAAGAGCTAAATGACTTTGAGGGCCGCAACGACGGAAGAGACAAGAGCTAGAGACATCCGAAACGCCAGCAGCAAGAGCTCAATCGGAAGTCGAAAGACATTACATCAGAAGCCAAAAGACTTTCCCAGCCGCAACGGCGGAGAGGAAAACAAAATTCAACATGCATCGGTAGTCGGAACGATTTGGACTTCAGATGCTAAACCGATTTGGGAGCCGCAACGGCGGAAGGGAAAAGGACAAAAGCAGCCGAATTAACATAGTTTCGACGCTCGATGTAAAACGATTAAAGTGTTTTGGACATCTCTTCAAAGTTCAACAATGGACAAAAACCAGCTTTACCTCCGCGACGGTGATCCAAAACAAAGAAACTTAATCCGATCGACCAGGAAGCAAACTCAAAACCGCGACCCTCAACAATTTTCATCACCATCAAAAATTGAAAACCCGGGTGAGAGTTAATCTATAGAATCATCCAAAATCAAACATGACCAAAATTCAAAGGATCCAATCGATTAGAAGACCATGCTAAATCATGAGGAGGGATCCAAAATTTAAGAAATTTGGGGAGAACGGTTGCAGCTGCAACACGTTGATATTCAACGGAAGCACTCTAATCCATCGATCTGGAAAATTACGGAACACGAAACTTCAACTTTTCATTATTAAATTCTTAAGTTTTCCAATTTGTTATCTCTGCCCTTCTATGTATTTCCACACCATTGATATGTGTGGGAATTCTTAGCCGTCGAATCCCGGATCGCGGAAGGAGAAAGTTGGGATTCCACTTTTCATAACCAAAATTTTTACCTCTTCCGTACTTCTGCTCCTGATTTTCCTTTGGAGAAAATTATTTTTTGGCCCTTTGATCTATTTTGCAGGTAGGATCTCCATCGTCTGTTCATGACAAGACCTATTCTTGATCCAATTTTTCATATCAAGTTCATTTCCAAGTTCACGCCTAAGGATTTTTTACTTTTTTGACATTCATGCTTAGGAATAAGCCTCCCAAGCAACTTCAAATGCTTTTTTACATACCTATAGGTCATAAGAGATGAAATTTTTTTGACCCTACCCCTTATTTTGAACTGGCCTGGGCCTTTGAAAAGGACATTAGTGTAGTTTCCTTGTGTAGAAGTATTCAAAATTTAGCACAGGTGATAACACATGGATGCGCCAAATACATACTGCATCAACAATTGCATATCATGAGGAAGCATCCTCCATAAATTTGCAATCTCAGGGTCTCGCATGATATCGACAAGTTGTACAGGATTGACTCCTCATCGATCCAACAATGTAGTCAACCTATTCATCACATATTTTCAAAATATATTATCTAGACTATGTTGTAGGTTGGGTTTGGGTAATACAAGCACGTCATCCTCCTACATATCCTCATCATCATGAACTAGAGGAGGCACCTCCCTATCAAATGTGGCAATGTATACAGAATATATACTACACAACAAATATAATTAGATAATTTCATTAAAAATTATAATAAAACATTTTAAAGAAAATGTTAGAATATTTTTCATTTGCATTAAATAAACGATAAAATGTTGCATCTTTTATAGCTTAAACATAACACTAATGCTACCTCTCTCATCCAATGGCTTAGCTTGGGTGAAAAATATGTTGGAATGTGGTCTCAAGTCCAACCCTACATATGGATATGGTAGAGGGTCGAATGAATGGTCCTCCTCATTGGATAGCATCTCCAACGCGTCTGATGTGATAAATGCAAGTCAAGATACCCCCTCTTAGGCATCATCTGTCCTCACATCCTCATACACACCTTGGTCGATGGACTAGGAGATAGGAGGTGAAATGATGGCCTCATGGATGGAATCCTCTCAAAAATTTAAAAAAATATATGAACTAAAAGGGAAGTTGTCCCTCCCATTAACACTCCATGACATCAATCAAGAGAAAAAAAAAGTTGTTGTAAAAAAATGGCATACCACCTTATGCATCTAGGTGACTGCACTAAGGAATATACATAATATAAAAGAGGGAAAGTAACACATTTCCAATCAGCAAGGGAGTGCACAATGATCATAACCAACAATGAGAGGAACCTAACCTCCTCTCCACCAAAAGCACCAATCCGAAGTTATTCATTGTGCACCTAAAAATAAGTGGGATTGACGATGTTTGTAATGATATATCTCGTAGAGTAAGCGAAATGAATCTCTTCCACAACACTTGCTGGGACATCAGGGAACTAGGGAAAATCCTCCCCTCTTCTGGATAGGTCAGTGATGAAATATATATCATCCTTGGTGGGTTGTAACCACTGACCGGAACCAATACAAAACACCTATATACCATGGTACCAAACACGAATGAACTATGTCAATAAAGATGAGTTCACCTTGAGGGATGTATCCTCCCTATTGAAATTCAGGAGGCCTATAACCATGAATACACCTTGTGTCTATGATGGGGTGAGGGTAAAAATCCCTCTCCTTCTCTATGGCCTCCCAACCACACATAAAGTTGTAAGGATCAACTCTTTCCTGCTATTTGTCAGCCACCTCTCACTATTGATGTCTCTAATACAAATATAACATCGATTAGTCTCATAAATTGTCATAAAAACATTAAACATTTCATTAAATGAGAATTTTATTTATTAACATCAAATAGTAAACATTTTCTCAAAATAAATGAATTTGACAAGTGGTGCGCCTAAACTACAAGAACGCACCACCTTTGGTTCTCTTTAAACTGACAAGCACCACCAACATTGTGATAGAATAAACAATCACACTGATGAGCATGGTAAATTTTATAAAATATACCTCATTTAGTAAAGTTTCCAACAATCAGAAGCGTTGGTGCATTGTATAGATCTGATAACACCATAAACGATATGGATATGTTAATAAGTGCACCATATTAGGTTCAACTATTTGTGGGTTTGTGGCATGTTTATAAAATAATGGTGTGCCTATTAAATGCCAATGCAGCATAATATTTTGTGCACAAGTGTTTTATTGCACAATGGATAAAGTTTTTTTTTAAATAAATTTGCTTGGGCTATGCATCCATCGTTAGGAAGAACCACTCCATTCTAAATAACTCATCGTAATGGGAATAATGCACAAGTAATAATGGAGAGCACCATGATAGAAGAATACCTTTATGAGTTATATGATTTATGGGGTTAAGAATGCATCTATTACAAATTAGTTCACTATACCACTAGTGCATTAGAATTTACTATGTGCACCAGTTAACATGGTGTTTTTAATATATTTAGTTTGGTGGAGCATCCACCAAAATGCTTCTCTGATGCATTGGCGACACATTTAATGGTGCTCTAGGAACACACCAATGCACTATGAAAGTAGTGTGAACAGTTAAATTAACCACATTTCTTAACATTGTCATTTTTAAATAAATTCTGTTAAGTTATCTAGTGTGCTTAGAACGCATCAAATCACCGTATGGATATCCGGTAATATTTATATTACACATTAGTATTACATTTATATATTTTACTAAGAATTATGTTAATTGGTGTGCTTAAAAATTACAACGCACTATGTATGTGGTGCACCCATGACGTAAATACACCATTACCATTGCACCCTATAAATTTACAGGGTGCTCCATCTAGCGGTGCACGTCGAATGGCTTGAACGCACCCCATAGAGTTTTTATTTTTTTCTAAATTTGGGCAAAAGAAAGATGAGTTCTCAAATTTAATTTGCAAAAAAATAAGTAGTGAAATAACAATCAATTTACCTTGTCCTTGCACATCGGGGAGATATCATTGAGATGTATGTAAAATTCAAAAATTTTCCCACCGTTTGGAAAAATTCAAACTCTATTTAGCATCCAATTGAAGCATAGCAATGTCGCCACGTGGAGCACAAATGTCAATATGTCTAAGTAGCTGATGTACAAAACCAGTTTTGTTGGGCTCATAAGCACTATATAATGGTGAAAACATTTTTTCGGTGGAGTAAATTTTTATTATTATTAAAACTTGTACCAATGTGCCAAATTATAGGATGCCCCAATGTGATTTACAATATATAATGTATTTTTATAGTCATGTTTTTTAGTTTGGAATTTTTTAACCCTAACGTGATGTGCCCTATTCAATAACACACCGGTGTGATGCATAATCCCAAACGCATCATAAATAGAAATTTGAAAAAAATAGTCATATTTTTTTAAATTGTAAAGTTTAAAACCTAATGCGGAGCACCAGATTCCATGATAATATCAAATGCGCCAAAAATAGAAATTTGAAATAAAAAATATAGACATTTTTTTTATTTGTAAATTTCTTACTCCTATCTGGTCTACCCTATACAATGATGCACTCGGGTGATTGTGAATATGAAACACTTTGTAAACAAAAATTGAAAAAATATAGCCATGTTTTTTAATTTGGAAAGTTTTAACCCTAATCGAGTGTGGTGTAGTCTATACCGCTCTGGTGCAGTAAATTGCACATATTGAACCAAGGTTGGGAAAAAATAGAGTATTTATAGTAATATGGTGTTCTACACTATCTATTTCCCCTATTTTGGTTCTCTCAAGTTTGTGGCACCCAAGTGCGCTTTGGTAATATAAACGCATTGATTGTAAAATTTCAGTTTTTTTTGCTTGAAGGTGTTTTTGGATGTGGTGCTCGATGAGTTATTGTCAGCACTCATGAATTTGGGTTGTATATGCACTGGTGTGGTTGGAATGTATAAACACACTGGAAAAAAAACATCCACCAAAACCTCCTCCTTCTCTCCTTCACTAGTGACTTCTGTTATAAACTCATATTTGGGCTCTTTTTAGAGGACCATCCACTATAACCTCCACTAAAGGGCCTTTTCCTTGTAGTGGGTCCAATTGCATTATTATTAAAAAATTACTCATAAATATCAATGGCTAGAGAGGAGCCATACAATAGGTTTTATAATACCCACCATGGTTGCAAGAATCAAGATTATAATATTGGATAACAAGAATAAGAAGTTGGGATTTAGGGATGACAACAATATTTACATAGAAATATATTAAATTATGGTTGTTTTTTTCTTAGGTAGAATGTATAAGATTGATATTTGAATATAAGAGATTGGCATGTTCACCTACTATGAGCCAAAAAATTCAACACTTCAACTATTACAATAATTTTTTAAACATTCTCAAAATATTGATTAGTAGGTAAAGGATATTCTTATTAGAGGAAATGAGTTAAGGAGTAAGGTTACAATGTTTTAGGTTTATTGTTGGTTAGGTCTCACAAACCAAGTTTTTGTTGGTAGTGATAATTGATTTTTAGACAATATTTTTTATCCCACTATCACCCTCAAGACTATTCTTGGAAACCATAGATGTTAGAGTTCCCAACAAAATCTTGTTGTCACGTAATCAAATCAAATATAACCTTGTTTGAATCATTTTGAGCTCCCAATATTTTGTCCTTTGGAGAGTGTTAACAACCTAATTTTTCTTCTTCATTTTGTGATGAGCATTTTCACCTTACACATCACCTCTTCATTCTTATCCCAATTTCCACCATTCGCATCGCCATATGACCCTAGCATGACTAGTATCATTTGAGATAATTCCCAAATTTGACCATTGAAGTTAGTGCATAATATTTGCTGAAAAATGTGCACACATTGTGCACTAAAACCCTTAATAACCACATCATGGTCCCCAAAATAGAAAACCATTACCTTAATTGGATCATTAATATATTATGCCTTTCAAAATGGAACAGTGGCTTGAAGTGGACATCACCAATTTGTTGTTTCTAAAATAACCTTTGATATAGTTTTCAATTCTTGTCATAATATAAATACTTCATTAATATAATAGGTTTTTTCACATTCAAGCTAGTTCTTGTAGATGCCCACATATTTTCATATGAATAAATCCCTCAAGGCCATCCATCACACTTCTCATTAAAAGAAAGGTTATGTTTCCAAATTCCTTATATAAAAAAAGCTATCCATTGTGTCATTATTTCTACCATATAGTAATTCAGTCTAGACCATCGGAGTCAATAATATAAGACAAAGGACCCTCCCTTGGCTTAGTTGTCGAGTCCACTTTCTTCTATAACCTATCACCAAGGTTCTTGTAATATTTCTTATTTTATGTTTTATGTTTGGATTAGTTTGGTTTGAAATTATTTTCTTCACATAATATATAAAAGAGTAGAGTGTTTGTTGCTTCTTTACTTATAGAGATTTCAACTTTTTATTTGGTACTTAAATGACAGAAACATTAAGTGTGTGCATTTTAGTACATGTTGGTGCTAAAACAAAAACATCAAATTACAAATCATACGAGGGATGAAACCCTTAATTCATAATTGGTTGTGTGTGTATGCCTCCTTAGTGTTTTTGTTGCTGGTGGTTTAGTTTCCATTGCTTGTTATTCTATTTTTTTCTTGTTGTAGCCTTCGGTTTTAGGTGACCTAGATGGGAAAGTTTTTTTTTTCCTTGGACACAAGATGTTTTTAGGATTTTTATTTTTTCATTGATTCACATTCTATGCCATAAAGTGCACAACCACATCTTTATCTTAGAAAAAGTGTCATGCTACAGATTCCCCCAAGTTTTCCATGGCCTATTTTTGTTATAGATTTTTTTCTCCTAGTGTGGTTTTAGAATTCCCCTTGATCTATTCACTCATTAATCTTGTCCATTTGTTTCCAGATCTCAAATGTATTTTTAACTCTTCCCTTTTTAGACATTGTAGGTAGGGAAAAGGTTTTAAACGTTAGAACTTGCTTCCTTTAGGGTTCTTATTGGGAAAATGACAAATTTATATTCAATTGTATTAAACCTATTTAAAGGATAATTATTCTTTCTAATTTACTCAAAATCCAAATTGAATTAGTTAGAGGCTTGGTCTTACTTTAATTAAATTTCACTCTTTTTATTTTCGAATCTTAGGAATCGGTTTTCCTTTTTATTGCAAATTTCATCTTTCAAATATTTTAATTTACTTTTTAGTTAGAAAAAATATTTAGGAACAATATTTCCTAAGAAAATAACCATTCTTATTTCCTAGTATTCATCATTTTATTTTTATTGCATATTTCATTGGAATTCCAAGGTTTCGTGAGTAATTAACTATATCAACTTAGAAACTTTTTTGTGTGAAAATTGTCAAAAGTGCGGATCATATAAGTTTGGAAAAAGTTTACTAAGAAGAAAATATTTTTTTTGAAAATTTTCATTCTTACATTCTTTTTAAAAAAATCAATATTAGTTTTTTTTTAATAAATACCATGTGGGATTTCCCTGTGGGGATGATTAAATGATATTGATGTTTTTAGAGGTTAGGGCTCATCTATGGTCTTCTTGGGGGTTGGTTGTTGCTCAGAATATTTCACCTCCTGCAGACAGCAAGGTGTTCCGCTGGTTTGAATGGTTCAGATCCAGAATAAATAGATCATAGAGGTTGATAACTCTCCCTAGACGTTGTAGATATTTGGAATGCAAGGCTTTGATAGTTCACCTATGTACCTTTAAAAGAGTTCAACACGAAACTGGGGTGGTCCTCCCGTCGCTGTGAATGAGCAGTGAGGTTGTTAAGGTACGGTTCAACAATATGTTTAATGTCATGAAACACATAGGACATCGCACACTGAAACGTGGTGCCAGCGTTTTTTAAGCCGAAAAGTAACTTCTTTATACGCAAAGGTTCCCCATGGGAAAATGAATGCCGTCTTATGCTGATCAGCGGGCAATATCTCAATCTGATTATAGCGAGAAAAGGCATCCATGAATGAAAAGATGACACTTCCAGCACAGTTGTCGATAATCTGATTGATGTGCGGGGTAGGAAAGTTGTCCTTGGGACAAGCTTTATTTAGATCCCTAAAGTCGATACAAACTCTAATGGTTCCCTTCTTTTTATTGAGAGGGACAACGTTCGATACCCATTCCATCAGAGGTACAGGATAAATAAAACCATCTTTTAGAAGTTTCTCAATCTTAGCTTTAATAGCTGCAGCCTTCCTAGGATGGACTCGCCTAAGTTTCTACCTGACAGGTTTAGCCGTGGGATAAGTTTTAATCTCGTGGACCACAATGGAAGGGACGTCAATCCCAGGCATCTCTTCATAGGACCAAGAAAAAACATCACAGAATTCCTTAAAAAGTGCCTTATATGCATTAGATTCATCTATGGAGCAGTTCTGCCCAACATGAACGTGCTCAATAACATCAGGCTTGGTTGATATGTCAATTGGGTTCATCTAAGTAATGTTGCAAAGGTTTCCTTCGGAATCTTTATGTTGCAACAATATAGGACTTTGCAGAACGTTGACAATATCAGTAGGAAACAAGGATGCAAAAACATGGCTGCCCGAACTGGTATTGGGGAGGAACATAGATCTATGATGGTGATCCTCCCAAATGGGCTCATTCGTGTTCATGATCTCTATAATGGACTCGTCGGAAGGAAAAGTCGTGGAGAAATAGTCTAGAACTGAAAGAGAAGGTTCTAACTAGTACGGTAAAAGGTAAGGATCTGAAGCCACTAAATGAATGTCATTAGTGTGATCATCGGAGCAAGTTTTAATGGTGTCATACATAGCTTCGCGTAGACTCAACAAGGTGGGCTCAACAACATTTGTGCCTGGGGGCTCAATATCAAACGAGGTGATCATATGTACTATCGCGGTATCCATGCTAGGAGGAGTAGAGGGAAAAATCCCCATAAGGGATGAATCCTTCAGCATACCTACCCCAATCGACTGGTAAGGAGGAGAGGACTGACCTAACATGGGGATGTTATTAGCCGTGGAGGTTGTAACATCCGGCGTACAGAAATCGAGCTGGTCGATGGTAACAATTCTCCCGAGATGTGGGAATTGGACCATTTGAAATACTGTTGAAGCAATAGCATTCATGGCATAGAACCAATTCCTTCCTAAAAGGAGGTTATAATCTAGAGGGGCATCTACCACTTCTACTTGGATGGAAATGGTTTTTCCCCCCAGCTCAACGACAAGGGATGATATGAGGCCATGGGGTTGGAATCCCTGTCCATCAAAGGCTTTAAGGGTTGTAGGTGATGTAACAAGCTCGAGAGAGCCAAGAGCTTTCCAACAAGTCAAAGATAACACCAAGGTCGAAGCTCCTTCATCTAGTACCGTTCGAAAGAATTTCTTTCCCACTACTTTTGTAATGATCTGAAAAGCAAGTTTATGCGGTAATATAGGTTTATAGTTCTCAACATTGAAGTGAATCAAGTTAGTGTTATCCGAGTCTATAGCTCCTAATGCAGTCAACAAGTTCTTGTGCTGTGTAGGGAAACTTTGGAGTACTTCCAGGGTAGACATCGCACAAGGTGCCTGAGCGAGGTCCTCAACCACATTATAGAATTGAGCAGCTCAGGAATTGGGATTAAAGACGGCCTTCCAAAGAGTACTCTTTGGTGGGTTAAAAATCATGTCGAGAGTAGGCTTCTCGATAGACAAGGGAACAATAGACGAGGATTCTGGAGAACTAGTGGAGGGAGATTTCCCTGAAGAAGATTGATCTTCTTGCTTATCTACGGGTTTATCATAATTCTGGCTTTGAGTTTGCAGTTGGATGGTATCTGAGGACATCATACTAATTTCCTCTAATGAACTAGAGTTACCCTAGTTCGACATGTGGTCAACTAGTTGTTGTTGAGAGGGAAAGGGATCCGTAAGTATTGCAGGTGCGGGGTTAGACTTCAAAAACTGGGAGATTTCATCCCGATGAGGACACTCCTTTAAGAAGTGGTCACCACCACATAATAGAGAAGGGTACTTAGCCTTCCTTTTCCCTGTGTTGGTGTCATTATGGGTTGATTTTGGGGTTTCCTGTTGGTTTCCAAGTTTTTTATTTTTATTTTTACCTTTCTTTTTATTACCCGAGGTTTAAGTACTTTGAATAGAATCGACCTTGACAAAAACCTTGGGAGTCGAAGGAATAATAGGTTGGGTTTGCTTGGCAGGTTTCACTGTGGATGGGGACTGGATTGAACCAACAATCCCATCAACAAGTACTTCTACTGATGGCTTGGTAGGGTCAGTGCTGGGGCGAGGAGCTTGAGGAATCAGGTTGTAAAGAGTCCCAGATTGGGAATAGACCAAGTCTAGGTACTGAGCCCGACTAATAGCCTGCTCTTCGGTAACGGTACCACCCATGGCCACATCTCGGGCAATAGGAGGAAACAAGGACTTAGTGAACCAATCAGCTAACAACTGATCCAGAATAGGGGCCTTAATAAGTCTTCTTCACCTTCTCCACTCATGAATATGGTTAGAAATGTGGGTGGAGGTGTTCTGTCACAAAGAAGTTAAAAGATCAGTGCCCATTTCATAATGAATAGGGAGCTGAAAGTGCGTAAGAAATATGGTTTCCAACGAGCCAAAATCCACAAACGAGTGTTGTGGGAGTTCAATATACCACTTCGTAGCCATATCGGTCAAAGTTTGGTGAAAGAGTCGTAACCGGACGGAATAATCCATGAGGGAGTTCGAGGAACACCACAAATGAAAAGTCATAACATGGTTCCGCACATCTTCATCCTGCTTCCCATCAAATTTTGGAATGTCCGATGGTAACTTTACCGGAATGGGAGGCCACGAGGGATTGTGTCGAATGGGATCATTAATCAACTTGGAGAAATCAGGCAAGTCCAAAGTTGCAAGGAAAGGTAACTGCTTATTGGGCTGCACATACTAGTAATATTGATATGGCATGAAATTACTAGTAGGGCCATAGGTTGACTGGTAAACAGGTTGCTGTGAGGAAGAACTACTGGGAAATCTGCCCATGGGGGGTTGATTTTCAGAATTAGGACCACTAGGACCACCAGGGCCTCTAGGAGGAGGACCACTAGAGCCACCGGGACCGCTAGGACCATTGGGACCACCAGGAACACTAGGACCACCAAGAGGTGGACCACCAAACCCTCCAAAACCTCCAGGAGGTGGAAAACCTCCAGGGCCACCAGAACCACTAGGTGGAGGGTCGCCAAACCCTCCCGATCCATAAGGAGGAAAGCCACAAGGTCCCCTAGGACCACTAGGACCACCAAGACCATAAGGAGGACCACCAGGCCCTCCAGGACCATTAGGTCCCCTAGGGGGAGGACCTCCATAAGGTGGTCCTCCCGCACCTCCTGCAGTATGTATGGGTATCCCTCCCATGGCTGGCATGTAAGACCAGTTGGGTTGCCCCCATGGCATAAAAGTATTTCTAGGGAATGTAATTGCAGTAGGATTAGATAGATGATTACCTACAGGTATTTGATAACCATAACCACTAGAATACTAAATGACAATGGGTTGTGCCCCCAAGGGCTGACGTGAACTAGATGGGGGATTAACCACATTAGTGTGGGTGGGGGGGACAAAAAATGTAGATGTTTCTATGTTAAAGGTCTTCTCCTGACTAGGTACTAATCCGGGATCAGATAACGTAGGTCGTGCCGGGGGTTGCCCCTCGGCATTCAAAGGTACTGAAAACACAGGAATTGAAGGTTGGGCCCCAGATGCAAAAGATCTGGGTAGATTTGGATAAAACATAACATAAGAGGTGAGACGGGTGGAAATTTGACCTAGGCTATGGGTTGTTAATGGATGATATATAATTGGTTGAATGGGTCTCATAGAATTGGCTAGTGAATGATATCCCATAGAAAGGAAAGTGGAACGAATTGGTGAAAGGCCTAATAGGTTGTCAATCTGTTTTTCTACCTCCTGTGCATAGAGGATAGCAGCATGGTGTTTCCTACTTTCTTCTTGACTCTCAACAATGGCCTGTCCGATAGGTGTCTCCCAAAAAGGAGCGTTAAGAACAGAATCCGAACGGGTATCATCAACATGATCTTTTGCGGGAGGATGGAGCGATGAATCCTCATGAGAAGGCTGTTGGACCAAGGGAGGTGAGTGTGAAGAATATGGTACTCCACTTTCCACCACCACATGATCTCCCATTTGGGAGATGGTAGCATCTCCTTGGTCGATAGATTCCATTGGATTTCCTTCTAAAACAGAAGTAAAATTGAGTGGAAAGCCCCGTACTCTCATGGAATGTCTTAACTCAGCTAGTGTGTACAGTTCCTATCTAACCTAGGGTCTAAAAATCTAGAAAAAACACACCAAAAGACTTCCCTACTCAAACTATAGGTCAAAACAAGCAGACTTAAAATGACAGGAGGAGTTCAAAAGTCAGGTCTCTCACTAGGATTGTCAAGTCGGTGCCACTTGCGATATACCTCGAGGGTACGTGCGTAGTAATCTCCCTGAATTTTGTTTTCAGTGTATGGCTCCAAACAAGATGGCCAAAGGGATTTTCTCAGATAGATAAGGTACCCTAGTGGGGTCTCCCAATATACTCAAGGTACGTGGGAGCTCGAATTGGTAGTAGTGCTGTCTAATGCATAACCGTACACAAGGGGCCTTCTGATATACAATCGAGTATGTGAAGTACCTTTCTATATACCTCAAGGGTACATGAAAGGTTGTTCGATATACCAACGGTACGTGGAAGAACCGCGTGAGTCCCGGAATGTAATGCTGACAAATAACGACAACTCCTATGCTTTACGACACTCGAACACGTCTCTAACCTATCACTCAAGTTACTACGTAAATTTTAACCTACAACTACGTTTATTTTAACTTGTATGGTTAGGTGAATGCATGATGTTCTGACAGAAAAGTAAAACCATGTAGTATGCTTGTGTAAATGTTCACTTTACCGTTCAATATGCCTACTTACGGGAGGGAAGAGAGTGTTTTTCCTTTTGTTTCAAATCCAAAAATAATCATTCCAATAAACAGTCATGAACATCAAATCAAAGACAAGCAAAAACTTCTACAAACCAAATTCTCCTTTTCAAAAGAAAATGGGAAGGGTGAGAACCTCTTTTCCTAAAAGAACAACACCAAGCACACCTATATGCCAATGCACTCTAACTTTTCAAATTTCTTAAAAAAATAAGCAAATCTAACTTAAAACTACCATTTTTTTTTTTTTTTATTGAGATAGTCCTATATGCATGAGAGACGAAAGATCATAAAGGTCCTAAAAGCTTATGAAGCCAACCAGAAAACCCAAATCCAACGCTCAAATATGATGTCCTAATCTCAAGAAAAAAATTTCTTTTTTGAAGGGAAGAAAAAGAAGTTTACTATGCAAGCAAGAAATGAAATCTAGAAGCTAATTTAATGTTCTTCTTTCAGTATATGCAACGAAAAGAGAGTTCAATGAACACCCTAACTTTCAGAAAACAAGAAAAATCCTTCTTTAAGCACAACCAACAAGCAAGAAGTGGATGAACAATAAAAAAGACTAAATTTTTTTTTGAAATTCCACTCAAAATCAATCTTAACCATCAAAGCAGCAAGCCACACACATCAGATTCAATAACACAAGCCTAATAACATAACTGAAAGCAATCAAAATCCCAAATTTTTACAAAGAAAAAAGGGGAAAAAGAGTTTTGGACTAATGCCTACCTGGTACCGCGCTGTGTAGGTGTTGTAAGAGTGTTTCCAAAGAAGCATCGCTCCTCGCTAACCGGATGCAGGTGGTGGCACCGCTTACTATCCACTGTGTTCAAGTAGTGGCACCGCACCTCGCACAAAGAATTGTTGTGGTTCCCTATAGATGGCCAAAACAAAAAGAGAACAATGGATGAGATAAAAAAACATACTAGATCAAGGTGAATACTGTCGAATTGAATATGGTAACAGAGCATAAAAAACAGAAATAAATCAGATCTGAACATATCTTGAAATTTCAAACCCAAATAATACAAATCAGAAAGTAGATCTGACTGTAAAGAGTTGAATAAAATGGATCCTATATTCGGACAAGAGTTGCAGACTGAGGACGATCAGAATAACTGAATATAACTACTCCCCAGCAGAGTCGCCAGATTTGTTGCTCAGAATATTTCACCTCCTGCAGACAGTAAGGTGTTTTGCTGGTTTGAATGGTCCAGATCCAGAACAAATAGATCACAGAGGTTGATAACTCTCCCTAGATGCTGTAGATATCTGGAATGCAAGGTTTTGATAGTTCACCTGTGTACCTGCAAAAGATTTCAGCACGAAACAGATCAAAGCAACCAGAATATGATCTACTAATCTATGCTAGTGACTAAGGAATCTAGCAATATATATCTGAAATCAAACATCAACAATATATATGGGACAAAAAATCAGCTTGCATTAGAAATATGAAGAATTTTACAACCAATCCTTAGTGTTGACATGCATCTCCATGAAACCAGCTCTTCATCCCCAAAAGCTCTGACTCTAGCTCTCTATGCTCTCTCCAAATGATCTTGGGCCAAGAATCAGTCCAACAGCATAACACTACCTTCAATGTTCTCCCCTCAACCAAGGATATGAGCTCATATTTATAGGGCTAGATGGATAGAGATGGTTGAGAAATGAGTGGGTGAGGTGGCTTCTAAGATCCTAGGATGAGGGATCTCGAGCTCAACTAACCCACAACAGTAGGGATAAGAGATATCTCGAGGCTTATCATCTAGAAGCCTCAAGAAGCTTCTCTTTTTCCCTTTTTACCTAGGGTACTACGCTTCTCCTTCTATGACAGAGTGGTTCTGTTAATAACCTCCTATGGACCAAAGGTGACAGGCAGTGGCACTGCTTGTGGACAACCGATGAAAAGCGGTGTGAGCAGGGGTTTTTCTCCTAGGAAAATGGGCATGAGAGATGTTGGGAATTTGTATGATAGACTGGTAAAAAAGTCATTCAGTCTTCACTCCAGGAGCTAGGATTCAGGTCAAGTAGGTATGTCGAAAGGTCTTATCACATGATGGTGACAGGATTTTGGTATAACATTGGTGATACTATGAGAAATGCATATTGTCTCATTATGGGGATGAGAGGTTGTCTATGAATCATAACCATAATGTGTGTTGGGGAATATGAAGGAGGAATCAATAAGATGCAACAAGAAATATGAATGTGCTTTACTTGGAAAATATGGTGAACTTTTCAAATTCCACAAACTTAATAGTTTGACATCATGGGTGGAAAATGTGGGGTGTCATTATGATATGCATTTCAATGTGGGATCATGTTATTGCACGATAACAACATTAGAAGTGGCAGTTGTTGGTATCGAGAGATGGGGTCCTTATGGATATCAATGGGATAGCTTGAAAAGGTCAATGTAAATAGAGGGGATATGTAGCCTATATGAAGTTTCCAAAATATATATTTGTGGGTGGGGCCTGTGTACCTTTTGATGGGGGCGAATCTCCTTCCTTGATAAAATATTGCACACATGGTGCAAATACCAAAGCATAGGAGTGTTCATGATAGAAAATATGATAATGCAATTATTATTGGTAGGAAACTCATCATGCTTAGAGAAATGGCCAAAAAATGGATGGCTTATGAATTTTCAAGGGAAAACAATAGATGGTACCATGCTGAGGAGTTTGTGATTCTTATCGTAGTGGTACTTATAGTTTGTCAAATAGAACTACAAAAATACCAAATGGATCCATTGAAAATTGGGTAGTTTGGCCTATAAATAGGGGTAGGCCTCGCATTTCAAAATCAGTTTTACCATTGAGTTTACAATGCCCTAAAGGCGTTTCTATTGATTCTAAAGGGATTGGATCGATGGATTTTTATTTTGAGAGTTCTATGTAATCCCTCATTCCTAGCTCTTTCTTTTTCGCAAAGTACATTTTTACTTAGGGCCCTTGATTAGTTGTACGACCAACTAAAGGGTGTTTTTACCAGCTATGTGACATTTAAAGGAACCACCACATGATTATGTGTGGCAGTTCCCTTAAAATTCAGGCGCTATATGAGAGGAATATTCCTTGTCCACACAAGTTAATTGCATGACTATCCATTATATAGCCATGCAGTTGCACGACCGATCCATGCAACTCCAGTGTGGTTTTTCCACGTGGGTTGTGACTGTGGACCCATAGGGATACCATGAAGGATTCACCTAGTTGAGCAATATATTATCACGTTCATTCATAAAGGGGGGTTTTTAATCATGAAAAATAAGGTCAATATATTGTAGGTATTAGGGAGCGGGGAATAGGGTATGGGGTGTTTATAGGTATTGGGGGATATAAAAAGGGGTTTCTAGTAAAAATAGGGAATATATTGTAAAAATAGGGGTTTTTAAATTGAAAATGTGTATTGGGAGGGGGGCTCAAAAAATGATTTTTGTAAGTAATTATCAATATCTAGTAAAATTAGGGGTTTTCTTTAATATCCCATGAACGAAGGAGCTATGACGTCGTTTCACTAAGTGAAGACCTCGTGAGGGGTACACATGACTTTTTCAAGAAAAAATGTATGGTTTTAGGTATGTTTTTTGGTTTTGTTACTCATTGGGTACTAACATGCTTCTTTGACTTCATTTATGGTTTTATGTTTCTTTCTAGCAGTTATGGAAATTGAGTGGCATGAGCGCCACTACAACTAGTTGTTGGGGAAGGTAAAAAATGACACAAAAGTTCAGTAGTTCCTATGATATGTAGGACTATTAAAGTTCATTTTTGGTCCAATGATGAGGTCGAGTGATACCTTGATAAGAGAGCTTCTTGGGATGTGGGATCACAAATGAGGTTTTTTTATCATTGGAAATGAGAATTTGACTCTCAAGCATGAAGAAATATATTTTTTTGATAAGTTTACCAATGCATGGGATCTAAGAGGAGACCCACCCTTCCCTTGGGGGTCAGTAGACAATTGATAAGATGATCACCCAGCTATGGTGTCCTAGCAGGAGTGAAGAAGGATGGGGTCATCCTTATGAGTGTCTTTATGGATCTTGTTGTGAAAGTGGTTGAGACCGTCATTAGTACATTGTTGGGGATCTCAGGGACCCATCATATATATGGTAGTCAACTCCTTCTAGTCGAGAAAGTGTTGTGAAGGGCCCATATTTCTTAGCAACACATGTTGTTGGTCAATATGCATGCCCAGATGACCACGGTCACCATCGAGGGGAACATAATATTATGGTATGGGAGCATCATATGTTCCTATTTATTCAAGAAGATTATGTATCTATGTTTGGATGTGGTGGTGTCACTAAGGGATGGATCCTGGATGGTTTTTAGGGGGATAGTGATGCCGAAAGTAGGTGGTTTATAAGTGGTGCATGTGTTCACTCTTAACTATCTATTGGTTTGGTGTCAAAGAATTTAAGCCATCAAGTGGTATCAATGGAGTGGGATAGATTATCGTCATGATCCACATTTTTCCCCACTTGGCCACAAGGGTTGGGATGCCTGAGGTGAGTATCATGGCCATGTCTATATACATTTTTTATTCAATTTTTACATTCATATGTTTGTATGGTTATGTCTATATGATCCTCACTATGTCATGTGTTTAGTGAAAATATTGGACATGTGAGGCTTTCCAGGGTGCCTATGGAAGTTGAATTTCCCCCTACGTAGGAGCGTCGTTGATGGCACCGTCATGAGGGTGGGGAACAAAAAATAAAATATGGACCAACAATTTAAGGTGGACTAGTAGGTGGGAATGGATGATAGATGGAGTTGGATTGGTGGTTCTATTTTACCCTACAAGAGTGGAATTGGCCACCACTCTCATGGATCCTGAGTGGTGAAGGGCCATCCTAGTGGATGGGGACAATGAGAAGGGGTTCAATTATTGAGATGATAAGAACATGGTGTCCTGTTTATAGCTTACAATAGGTTTGGTACTGAGGTGGCATACATTAATGCATCATATTGCAGTTATTTGTCATCAGAAGAGAGCAGTGGCATAGGTATGCCACAACTAGCAGTAGCAGTAGTGGTAGGATCTATGGATTTGGTGCCCCCATTAGATATTATTGGGCCACCTCCTCCACCAAAATGAGGTGCACCATGATGTTTGAATTATTGAGATATTTTTTGTATGGTCCAATGAGCTACATTTTGTATATGTATGGATTTAGCCTATGGGAGGTGAGTTTTTTATGTATCCCACAAGACAATTTTTTGATAATTTGTCAAGGAGGAATTTGATGTACACTATATACTTGAGGATGTATATATTATATATATATACACCATCTTCTAGTCATTCATGGTTTATGAATTTTTTGATATGTATGGATGATGTATGTGTATGTTCTTAGTTGATGTATAAATTATTATTATAACATAATTGTGTGGTATAAACATAACTTTTATATGCTTTAATTGATCAGCTAGACTCTTAATGTAATAAGTGTCAATCTAGTACTTCATTGGTAATATGATCTACAAATAAATTAGAAATCTTATGGACATGTATGAACATGATGATTTTAAACTAACAGACTACGAGCCACACTCGGAGGAATTTGCGAAAGAGGCATGGATTGCATACCTGAAATACATTATTAAATTATTCAATGAGGAGATGAGAATCAAGATGGACATGAAGACATTGAATACCAATAGGGATGGAATCAATCAATAATTCAATGATGGAATCATACTCTACTTGGCTATTAGTGGAGGGACTGAGGCATGGTCCACTTGTGTGGTATAGCGTGTGCATTGAGGTATACATGGCCCAAGTGGTGGATGCAATATTATTTGACCAATGACTCACGTCATCAATAAAGCCAATGTAAAAATTTATATTACTAGTCATCAACAAACTAAATAAAATTTGGATCATTCATCATGTTAAAACCAAGAAAATACAAACTAAACAAATATGTGATCTACAACATGTTTAGTGAAAGGGGCATTGTAAGTGGTGAGTGGAAATTCATCTAAGGTGTGATTGTTTTGTAAAAATTATCACATGTTTGGTAGTGCTAGAAATTGGTGCAACTAATCTAAAATAGATGTCCACACGCATGTACAAGTATCTTGGTCTTGCGACTATGGGAATAATTTCTTCAGATACAACCTATTGACAAGGTTGTTTAGAAGGATTCCTTATGGGTAATACATCAAGTATGATCATTTGGGTAGACATTGCTTGAAAATGTAAGGGCCTTTACACATTGAGACAAACTCACCAAGACCTAGTTTGTTGTCTTTTTTGGTGTCAAAAAAAAGAACAAGGTCACATTTACAAAAGATGTCAGGGAATATGTGGCGATTGTAATGGTATTATGTATGTTGATTCAGGGATTAATTTTGTTGTAATGAACCATAATGTTCCCCATTTAAGTGTTCCAAAGAAAGCAATAGGTGTTATAAGTCCAGCATATCAAGTAATAATTCCATGACAGTTTGGAGAGTAGGGATTTGGCACTCAATGGGTAGGATTACTATCTTAACATCGTGATCGAGGTGAAAAGCAGTAAATCCCATCATGGTATTAACAGAGGTTTTGTAGGCCCATAGTGACAAAAATAGCATGTGATTCAAATTGTTTATTTTTTTGTTGATTGTCTATTAGATCATGGTTTTGAGAACATTATTGATAGCATCAACCTACCCATTGTCTTGCGGATAGTAAGGGGTGTAAAATTCCTGTTTGAACCCTAGTAAGGATGATAAAGCTTGGAAAATCACATTTTGGAAAAAAGTTCAATTGTCAGATAACAATCATTTGGGTATGCCAAATTGTCTGAAAACATGGCTAAAGAAAAACCTATCATTTCTAGCATTGTTGTTACTGAAAGTAGGAATTGCATTAGACTATTCAGTAAAGTAATAAATGGTGATGATGATATATATATGGCCTTCAACAAATGCATTTCAATATTCCATGAATTCAACTCACCACTTGCAAAAGGAACTGGTTGTAATGATTGGATGTAAAGGGGTTGGAGGGGCCCTCATTTTGTTAGAGAATATTTGACATCTTCCATGCCTTTTGATGGAATGGATGCAATTTTTGAAGAGTGAAGGCGCAAAGTAGCTAACACGAAGAAATTTTCAGGTGGTGACCAATTCTAATAAGTTGCCTCCACATGTGTTGTTGTGGAAATAATTAAGTATTTGCTCAACTTCATTATGAGATAAACATCTCCACAAAATGGTTTCAGGCCTGCGTTGATAGAAAATGTCTCCTAAGTGGAGATATTGAGGGGCTTGATGATGAATGCATTGAAAATCATCACGTGAGGTATGAGAAATGAATTTATATGTGTGAAGGTATGTGCAGATATCTCCATACCATGGATATTTGGCATTAAGGATGAAAAAAATTGTCTGAAAAACTAATTGTTGATGGGGAGATCTTGTTGTGATGGTTGGGAGATCAATAATTAGCTCAATGAGGGCCAAATAAAATTTTCATTTGGGTGTTACAAAATCTAAATCGAATTCCTTAAGAATAATGATCCAACGAGTCAACTTACCATTAATAATTCATCATCTTATTATGTACTACATTGGGTTAGAATTCACAATGATTGTGGTTTTATGTAGGCAAATGTAATGTCCTAGTTTTTTCACTAGTAGGATCACCACCAGTGTTGATTTATCATCATGGATATAATTGAAGGGTGGTACTTCCAATGCCTTAATGATGCAATAAATGATGTTCTCACCTTGATATTCATCATTTTGAACTAGGATGCCAGTGACTGAATATGATGACACTTAAATACAAAGGGTAAAATCATTTTCAAAGTCAAGTGGGCATATAAGAGTAGTTGATGTCCAATCCTTTTTTAGTTTCTCAAAGTAATTTATGCTTCGTCGTCCCACTAAAATGGGACATCTTTCCTAAGAAGACGGAAGAATCCATATGCTTTTGTAGTGTATAATCTAAGATGAAAGAACAAAGGAAATTAGTTTTTCCTTGAATGCTCTACAACTTATTTCATGTTTTCATTGGGGGAGATCAAGGGTGGATTGGACTTTGAGGGGATTGAAGGTGATCCCTATTTGTGATATGAATAACCCTAGTAAGCATCTTGTTGTGACCCATAATACACATTTGAGAGTGTTTGATCATATAGTATACTTACAACATATTAAGAAGATGGTACACAAATCAACAAGGTGGTGAGTGTGTTTCTTTGATTTAATTGTCAATTCATTGAGGTATGCCAAAAGGATATGAGATAAATCATTAAAGAAATAGGAAATAGCATGCTTAAAAGTGAATTTGACATTCTTTAATACAAATGACATAACACGGAAAGTGAAGGTGCCCCATGGCATTGTGCAAGGTGTTTTGTATTGATCTTCTCAATGGATTTGTATCTGGTTATAGCCAAAAATCCATCCATGAAGGACAAGAATTCGTAACTTATGCACATGTTGACTAATTTGTCAATAAAATGGGTAGGTAACTTATATTTCATATAATATTGGTTAGGATACCTAAATTCCATGCATACACATAAGGTTCCCTATTTTTTGTTCACAGGGACATGATTTGATACCCAAAAACTGTAAGCAATGGGATAAATGAATACTCCTTTTTGAAACTTTTCAATTTCTACCTTGATAGTAGTTTCTTTGAAGTGGTGAACAGGTCATTGTTTGTATCATAACAAAAGCATTAAGCCAGGTATTGATGTGATTTTCAACAATGGTAGGGATGAGACCTGGAATCTCTGCATATGACGAGCAAAAATATGAATAAATTTTTGTAAGCAATCACCTCCTACTGAGAACAAGAGGAACCAAGTGAGATGTTTTCTATAATATTGGGAGTGGAAAAAATATCCTCTTTGATAGTAGGGAAAAGTTAGCCATGTTTTCCTCTTTGAAATCATCTGGAGCAGGGATAGGATTTATAAACCAATCGACATGATTGGAAGGTATAAAATCCTTGGTTTTAATATCACATTGTTGGTTTGTTGATTATACTAATGTTCTAGGGTAAGAAGGAGTATTGATGATGCATATCATTCCAAGGTGCCTCGGAGAGATTCATGGCATCCCATATATCCTTGAAAAAATGAAAACATGGTCAAGGGAGTCACTTAGAGTTTCAGGTCCAAGGGAAGTAGTGACTGGAAAATATGAGTGTTCAAGGGAACAATATCATGTATTGGTCTGATGTCATTTACGCTAGATGAGCCCTCTCTTTATACCTCAATAGGATGTGTCCTATTGATGTGTTTAGAAATTATTATAATGGTAAGGATGAGGGGTCATCATTGGTAGAAAGGAAAAATGATGATATGTAAAGTATGATAACATGGTCGGTGTTATTGTGTGTTGGATGGTAGGATTTATTCTTGAGGAAAGTATTGTGAGGTTTTGGGGAAGTAGGAGGATTTTCTAGTAATCGCATATGCTATAAATGAGTATCTCATTCTATGTGTAGGATGAATAATTGGAACAAGAAGTGTGTCAACAACCCACATGACCAACATGGATGAATAGGGAGTGATTGAATCAATGAATGAGTGAGGTTCTAGGGATGGTTGGTTTGATTGGATTGAATCATTACACTATCCAAAGGCATCATATGATTATGATGGCCACCCACCTATTCTACTGGCTCAAAATAGTTGTCTATTGTGGCAGTTTCCTAGTTATTTTTTCTACATTTTTCTGGGTCCCAAACTTTCGGGGCCGTTTTGAGTCTCTAAACAATGTTTTTGGGCAATTCGAGAGGCCAATTGGTTAATGTTGACATGCATTTGGCCCCATTTGGAAGATCTAAATCTTGGATAGACCTTTCCAATGGGCTATTGATCCCCCAAATCAAAGATCGTATGCAAAATTTATGACCCTCAGAAGTTGATTATTCAACTAACCACCTTGGGGCTTCAAAATTTATGACGGATCATCTTCTAGGGTTATTTTTTAGACCTTTAGGGTTATATCCCTGATTCTTATTATAAATAGGCCCTTTTGGCCTCATTTTGTGTTCATATTTGCATGGATAATCGTAGCAACCACATATCCTCTCAGAGATAGCTACCACCATTCTAGTTGTTGTATTTACAATTTGTTCTTTTTCTACCATTTAATATAATATGTGTTTACAGTATCTCTGCTTTCATTGCAATATGTCTGTGTTTATGATGCTATATACGTTCTTTCATTTTGTTATCACATAAATACAGATCAACACCCTAGAGGAGGAATAGTATTATCAGAAATAGTTATGAAATTGATGGCAGTGGTCTCAAGGGAGGTTGTTTGTGAGACAACAACGGGACGATGTGTTAAGAAATTAGTAGTGAGGGCATCCTAAAATCAAGTCAGTTTGGGACAATGATGAGTGTAATGGCCAAACTAAGAACATATGGTGCATATGTGGGCCTTAGTGTGTAATGTTTTTCTCTTTGGTTTGATGGCTTCTAGAGGAGTAACAAGTATGCCCCTTGTTGAATATTTTGTTACATGCATAGTAAATATAGGTGTAGTGATAAGGTTCCTTATCCCTAGTAATGTAGGGAAAAGGTTGGTTACATGTCCCAATTTTCCACATATAGCACATGGTGGATTAACTCTTAGGGTAGGATGGTTATTTGGAAAGGATATTGCTTTCAATTTTTTCATCTTGGTTCCCCCATTATTGGAGTTGGATACAATTGGTGATGGTGTCGTCGCAGGTGCTACCATTTTTTAGGATCTCTGAAAATGATGCACATGTGGGAACAACAAGGATGAAGTTAAAATGGGCATATGGTTTTGGTAAAATCGTTAGATATGATGGATTTAAATACTAAAATAATATCCTTAATGTGAAAATATGATTCACAACAAGATATAGGATCTAAGGGAATCCTCACAACTCAATATGTTCACAAATTATGCAGAAAATAGTGAATAGAGTGAAATTAACACATAGAAATGGTGCCAATAACAAATTTTATTATGATTGTACAACATGTAAATATGTCTGGAAATTTTTTATAATACTATAGGAAAAAACCGTTAGCCTTTGGAGGCAATTTAGATGCATACATGTGGTAGGATTAGATTAGATCTCAAACCCCCCTAAGTGGACCAATGAGCTCCCAAAATACCTCAAACGGTAACGAATGGGTGTGTGAATGTGGATACATCATGATAGGACATAAATGAGGGTAGGATAGGTGTGGTGGAGTACATGGGTGAGTGGGAGTGCATGCAGCATTAAATGGTCCAAAAGAACCAAAAGCATCCAAATACCATGCATGGGCACCTCTAGTCAACCCGTTTCCCTATTTTAAGGAATGAGGAGTGCATAAAGGACTGATAATTCATAAATGAGGGTGCATGTGTCTCCAGAATGGTCAAATGCAGGTGCTTAGGTGCATTAATGAGTCCAAAACACAAAAATACCTTGGTAAGCCAACATAACCAAGGTTTGGACCATATGACATAAGTACAAAACAAATGAAATTTTTTCTTTGGTGTATATGACCATAGTACTAGGTGGTATGATGTTATAAAACCCCCCATTAATCCTAACTTAGTGTAACAACATCAAAATTGAGGCCTTGGAAACTAAGGCTCAAGTCGCCTCTTACAAAAAATTATTTGTCCATAGAACCAAAGTAAGGAGGAAAACCTCATGGGAACAAAAACTCCCCACTAAAATGGACATGGATAAAATTATGAAAGTGAATATCCGTCATCACCATGTGTCACCCACTCCAAGAAGTGATCTTAGATAGGTGAATGTATTCTATGTGAAGCTCTTGTGAATATGTCAACAGTTTTCTTTGTAGATGGGAAATATTGAAATGATACCAACTGCTCATGCACCAAGCTCTGAATGTAGTGCATGTGTATCTCAATGTTCTTGGTATTCTGTCTCTATACTAGATCAGAGGAAATCTCGATTTCACTTTGATTGTCACACCAAACGGAAGTGGGTGAATCAAGTGGAAAACCAAGGTCTCCAAGAATTCCTTGCAACCACACACATTGTGTAGTTGCGTTCACTGGTCCTCTGTACTCGGCCTCAGCTGATGAAAGGGTTTTAGTGTGTTTTTTCTTACTTGAATAGAATATGGGACCATGTTCAAGCATGGATACATAACTTTAAGTGGACTTTTTGTTAATGGAATCTCTAGCCTAATTAGAAACAGTAAATTCAACTAGTTCTAGTGGATAACTAACAACATTGTGTACCCCGAAGTGTTTGGTTCCTTTCACATAATGAATTTTTTTTTTTTATCCTTCCAATGGATCTCATGAGGATATTTTATATACCATTCAACAACACCTACAACATAATCCAAATCAGGTCGGGAGTGTGTAATATACAACAATATCCCAACTAGTTGCTTATACAACGAGTTGTCAACCAATGGAGATGAACCAAAATCACCTTCCCGAAAGGAAGGGACCCTTGGATGCCTTACATTCAGCCAATTTGAACTTCAATAACAGGCCTGGAGAATACTTTGATTGCCTGACCTTGACCCTTGCATCATATTTCTCAATCTCCAAGCCAAGAAATTATTTCAACAATCCAAGGTCAGTCATTGAAAACTCACTATGCAATGAAGACTTAATTGAACCTATATAAAAAATGCAACTTATAGTGATCAAAATATCATCAAAATATGATACTATAACTTGCAATGAATCACCTAAATTCTGAAAATATACATTAGGATCATATTTGCATCTTTCAAATCCAAGCGATAGCAGAAAATTGTCCATCTTGGCATTGAGGCCATAGAGAGACTTCTTTAACCTGAATATAAGTGAAGGATCATGAATGAAAATTTAGGATGATGCATATAAATATCCTCATGAATTTCACCATGATTAAAATAACTCTTTACATCCATGTGGTGAACCTCCCATCGTTTAGATGCAACAATGGCCAAAACTAGCCTGATAGAGTCCATTTTTTATACCAGTGGAAATTTCTCTGTATAGTCCACTCCTTGGGCTTGAGAGAAGCCTTTGGAAACATACCTAGTTTTGAAATTTATATCATAACCATCAGAATCCATTTTTTCCTATATACCCACTTACATTGCACTAGTTTTCTATTGGAAGGTAGGCGAACCAATTCGCAAGTCTCATTGTCTTGCAAAGACTTTAACTATTCTTGCATGATTGTTTTCCATATTGGGTCAAGTGATGTTTCCTGATATGTATTAGGATCAGATACAACCATAATAAATCATCTCTCTAAAATATTCAATTCACAATTAGTGAAATCATTGTGAAATTGAGACCTAGTCTTCCTAGAGTTTAGTGGATCTCCAGCAAGATCACCAGCTTCTTGTATGGTTTTCTCATCCCACTTTGGAACTATGGGTGACTCATAATTTTTATGAATGTAATAAAAATAATATTAAATATAAGAATTAAAATAATAATAGAAATAATCATCACTTACATCATCATGGAGTGGAGGATGTGAGCATTCCCCCTTGGCTAGTGCGATCTCTTGCATGGGCTCTTCTTTGAACTGCACTCTCCTTTCAATGAATGTTTTCTGAGATGATGGATCAAAGAGATTGTATCCCCTTGAATATTAATAGTATACAACCATAATGGAATCATTTAGTTTATGTTTCAATTCCTTTATCTTCTTAGGAGGAATTCTATCCCAAGCCTTTGAGCCAAAAACCCTGAAATTAGAAACATTGGGCTCGTGACCACTTCAAGCCTCAAATGGAGTTTTCCCGTCCAGTTATTTTTGTGGACATATTTTTTTAACATATCTAGTACAATTTATGGCTTCATACCAGATATTAGGAAATAAATCCTTAGCCTCCATCATGCATGTAGCCATCTCCTTAAGAGCAACTTTGTTCTTGCGCTCTGCAACACCATTTTGTTGTGGTGTGTAGGGAACATAATGTGGCATATGGATGCCACATTATTCACAAAGATGCTTCAATCTATTGTTTACATACTCATTTTTATTAGAATTCCTAAGAACCTTGATTTTATTCCCACTCATATTCTCAACTAAAGCTTTGAACACTTTGAAAGTCTAAAAAACTTCATATTTTTGCTTGAGAAAATACACCTAGCAGTACCATGAGAAATTATCTATGAAAGTCAACACATACCTTGAATCCCCATATGAGGGTGTGGGAATAGGCCCTATCATATCTGAATGGATCATATCAAGCACTTGGACATCCATCCTTTCCTTTTCTTTGTCATATTTGCGCTCAACTTGTTTCCCCACTATGCACCCTTTAAAAGTGCCTTTGAAAAACTTGATGCTAGGAATCCCTTCAACCATGCTTTCCTTGTGTAGTGTTTCAAGGTACCTATAATTGAGGTGTTCAAACCTCTCATGCAAAAAAAATTTCATCTCATTGGCATGTGACATGAGTGCATTCTTTTGGGAGTAAGGAAGGAAAGTGAGATAATTTGTACATTCTCGAATCATGGTCAGTAAAACCCATTGCAACAACTTGGCCTGTAGATATTTATGAGATCTCCACATAATTTTGAGTAAATGTTACTCTCTTGGTTGTACCTATGCATTTAATTTGATATACATAGAGTAGGTTTTCTGGAAGATCAGGCACAAACAACATAGTTTTGAATTACCCATTGTTAATATCGATCTGGCCAATCCCTTTGGCTATGATCTCTGAGTCATCACCCATGAGGATGGATGGAACACTGTAAGGATGTAGGGCTGAGAAGGAATATTGCATGGAATCTATGTGACTTTAGGAACCTAAATCTATGATGAAGGAATAAGAGCCTGAAGATCCAGCAACCAAAGCATGGCATCTTTCCTTGTTCTTTGAGCTTGAACCTCCCTCTTTATTCCTTGCACCTTCTGGTAGGGGAATGTTGTCTTTATCAAGGATTTTCTCCTTCATGTCAATGGTTTTTTTCATACATTCACTCTCTAGATTCCAACCTTTATGAAAATAAGTGTATTTTTTCTTCTCTTGCTTCTTGTTCTCTTTCTCCTTGCTAGGATTCGAACCCCCGTATGAATATTTGTGCTTCTCTTGCTTCTTCTTCTTCTCTTTCTAATTTGAATCCTTGGATTTTTTCTTGAATTTGGCTTGATTCAAAACACCTGCAGCAAGGGCTTGATCCTTGTTGTATATGATGGTACCCATTTGCACCAATTTGTCTTGTTCCTGAGTCAAAGACTCCATGCAGTCTTCCAATGGAGGCATTATCCAATTTCAAACTGTCAGCTTACCTGAGTGGAATGTGGAGACAAACACTGAATACTTAGGGACTAGCTTCAAAAGAATGGACAATATTAGCTTCTCCTCTTTCTTCTCAATGCCACATTGTTTCTGCTGAAGCACCAATTATTTGAACTTTGTGAAGAAATCTTGGATCCTCTTAAAGTGATTTGGGCTCAATGAGATTAACTCATTTTCGAGTTGGTGTCCTCTGATATCATTAGTCTTCCCAAATAGTGACTCGAGATTGAGCCAAACTTCATTTGGTGTAGTAATATTCTATACATGGAAAAGAATTTCCCTCGAAATACTGGACAAAGCATCATGAATGCCTCAACCAACCTATTGAAGATCTTCAATTTTTCCACAGTAGATTTGGGCTCAAGATCAGTCCCCATGGTTACTTTGTAGAGGCATTTCAACCTCAACTAGATCACCCTTTCATCCTTCCATTCAAAATAATTGAATGTGGTGAGAAATATATGACTCTGCTCCATTTCTTCATATGGACTGAGTGACAAAGACACCGGAACTACCTGCAATGCAAACACTCAAATGTTTCTCGAAAAGACCCTAGATAGCAACTCAAACTCTTTGAATTCGATTTAAAAATCCAAATAGATATGATACCATGTGAAAATATTATCCACAACAAGGTCTAGGAGCTAAGGGAATCCTAACAGGTCAAGGTGTTCACAAATTATGCATAAAAACACTTAAAAGAATGAAATTAACACATAAAAATGATGCCAATAACAAAGTTGATTATGATTGTCCAACATGTAAATATGTCTGGAACATGTTTATAATACAATAAGATAAAATTATTAGCATTTGGAGGAAAATTGGATGCATACATGTGGCAGGATTAGATTGGACCTCAAACCCCCCTAGGTGGACCAGTGAGCTCCCAAACCACCTCAAACATTCACAAATGGATGTGTGAATGTCGAATCATGGATGAAGCATGCTAGGAGGTAAATGAGGTTAGGATATGCATGGTGGAGTGCATGGGTGAGTGGGAGTGGCTCTAGGCAATAATAAATGGTCCAAAAGAGACAAAAATGCCTAAATACCATGCATGGGCACCTCTAGTCAACCAGTTTTCTATTTTAAGGAATGTGGTGTGCACCAAGGACTAAGGAGTCATAAATGAGGGTGAATGTGTCTCCAAAATGTTCAAATGAGGGAGCTTGGGTGGGCCCAATAATGACCACACTTACATTGTTAGGTACCTCTTTAGGTGTTAGATAATCATACCACCTAGTACCATGGTCACATACACCTAGGCCACACTTTCATTTGTTTTGTACTTATGTCATATGGCCCAAACCTTGGTTACATTGGTCTAGTAAGGTATTTGTGTGTTTTGGACTCATTATTTATAATACTATGGACAAATTCGAGTGGCTCTGGAAGCCAATTGGAGTTGTACATGTATCAACGTGGGAAATGACCTCAATCCCCTCTAGGTTGACCAATGGAGACCCAAATCAGCCCAAACAGAATCGAATTGATGTGTGAGTGTTGGTGAGGTGTGTCGGGTCATCAATGACTCCAAGGCATGCATGGGTGAGAATATAGAGGAAAGTGGGGTGCTCTAGGTGGCAATAAATGCTCCTAGGAGAGTTAAAGCAGGACAGATACACCCCTAGCGTACTTAGTCAAACTAGGGCCCCACAAATCAGGTAGGTAGTGCTCCAATGCATTAATGAGGGAGCACATGAGCTAGGTTGACCAAACCAGGTGCTGTTGTAGGTGTGAACAGGCCAAACTAACCAGATATATTGTTGGATTAACTCTCCTAAGTCTAAACCATAGGACATTAATGAAATTTTAGAAAATCAAGTTAGCCTAAGGTATAAACTATATACTAAGGATGTATTACTGCTCCAACAAGACTATTTTATCAAAGAATTTGTAAAGGCCATTGGTCGTGGTTCTGTTTAGCTGGATTCTTCTTATGCTTTAACATAGGGTTTAAATCTTTTATATTTTGACTGAGCTCTGAAATATTTAATGTGGCTACATTGTGCATTGTTTCTTTGGACAGGCCATGTGGCCATGACTTTGAATGTTCAAAGAAATTCTTGTGAAGCTAATCGGCCATAACTTGGTTTACAATAAATAATTTTTAGGTCAGGCCATTAGGTTGAGACTTCATTGGAAACTATTGTAAATTTTATTTTTAAAGTATGTTAGGGTTTTTAATTTGCAGGCTTGTTTAAAATGATAGCCGAAAGGCTTGACGAGTGGGTTGTTAAGACGGATAATGAATATAGATAGTTTGGTTTTGAAAAAGAACCTGAGTTGTTTTTATACATTATGCAGTCTTCCAAAATTATGATATTCAATTCTAAGTTGTTTATATTGATTAAATTTATATTTTATTTAACATGAACTTAGGTTTTCTTAGATTTATTATCATAATTTTAGTTTTTAATTTAATTATAACTCTGTTTATTTTTAGTAGAATTCTACTCTACTGTGTAAAATCGATTTGGTTTACTTTATTTATCTGTTCTTGTTTTATTGCAGTATATAAATAATAAACTGTATATTATTGTTTTCTATGAAAAATTCTATTAAATATAAGGCATTTATGATATAGATAATTGTATTTGTATAAATGAAAAAAAATTTTACTTAAAGAAATTGTGGGTAAAACTGCAATAACCCTATTCTGGAAAAAAGGAGGAAAAGAAGGTCATAGTTTGACAATTTCCCTAAATTAGGGTTTTGCATAATTTTATTTATTTGAAAATCTCTGCAGAGTTAATATTTAACTATAATGTGTTTAAAGTTTGATCCTTACTTACAATAGTAAATAAATTACCTATGTGTTAATGGCAAATATAAGTGATGACTATACTTCATTTTTACTGTTTACTAACTATTCCTGATTATGCTATTTTTTTTTGTTCCTAAAATTTAATAACTATGCATATTTATAATAAACTAAGCTTATAGCTAGTAATTTATTTACTGTGTAAAAAAAGAGCACCATTACATACACTGTGTATTTTTTTTTTTTTAAAGATCTTTATTTAAGATAGTTTTGTTTATGTTTAAAGTAATGTATTCTAGCTAAGGAAACTTCTGAAATAGAAAATATTTCTTCTGAGCATTCCTATATAGAATTTGTACAAAGTAAGTAACCATAATCCTACATTCTTGATTGGATTTATCTATCAGAATTTAATCTCACCTACTGTACTAAAGTACTACCTTCTTTGAAGGTGTGGAAAAATACAGTTAGGTATTTTATTCATCAGTAAACTTGAAATTAACCCTAATTATTCCTTCTAATCCATATCTAATCCAGAATTCATCTATCTATCAACAGTAAATATTTTCTACAAGTAATTTAAATAACATATGAAGCAGACACATAAACACATTATTTCCTAATTCATTCCTTCTTGTTCCTAAGCTTGCATAGAGAAATTAGAAAGAACATGTAGAACCTGACAATGTAGCAGAGGAGACAACAACTTAAGGAGCCTGTTCCTCCCAACCAACTACTGAAGATAGCTAAACTACAAATCTTAGGACCCCCGAGCTTGTCTACTAGTCCACCTGGTTGAAGGCACTAGGTAAGAGAACTGGTTTAGAAACCTCTGCAACTCCACAGAGTAATCAGTAGTAATATTTCTTCCTTTAGTAATAAGAACTTAGCTCAAATCAGCTACAGTAGTTCAGAACTTCAGCAAGTCTCACTCAAAAACGTCTGCTTGTCCCCTCCATTGAATTTCTTGTGCACTAATTTCACTCAAAAATTTCACAAGTAAGAATGAGCAGCCTCATCTATATTCAATGGGATGTTTTATTAGCATGCCTAGGTCTTTTGGGTCAGTTTTTGCTTAATGAGACACTTGCTCTTGTTCCACTTTATTGGGGAACATGACCAAAAAAATAGGGAAGTTTCCTCCTGCAACATCTAGAAGTAGTTTGAGGATGCTGCGAGGTGTTAATCTTCTCTCAACCCAGCCCTTTCCACCAAGTGGCCAGTAAAACACTCATTTAACTGCCTCCTTAAGTTGTGGTCTCATCTTTCATTTATTTAATAATAAAATATTCAGTAATTAAATGCAATTATCCTAGACCCCACTTGGTCATTACTTAAAAACTTTATAATAAAATTAAAACATAATGTCTCCTAAAACATAAAATGTGTTTTTGCAAATTTGGGGTATGTGACATACACCCCCCCTTAAATATAACATCGTCCTCAATGTTATTTTATTCATCGTCCTCAAAGTTGCCCTGGAACAAAATTGGATATGCAGCTCACATATGACTCTCCAATTCCCAGGTGGCTTCTTCTAGACTAAGGTGCTTCCATTGCACCTTCACCTACCCAATGGTGCGATTCCGAAGCAATATCTCCCTCCTTTCGAGGATACAATCTAGTTCCACCAAAAAATCTCCTTCTAGTTCCACCTACACATCATTCCAATTTATAACATGAGTATCATCATGTACATATTTTTTTAATACAAAGATATGAAAAACATTATGAACCTTCAAATTTGGCAGTAATTCCAGTTGATATGCCACCTGTCCCATCTTGGACAGTATTTCAAAAGGCCCACAATATTGGGGTGCCAACTTAGCAAAACTTCCAAGTTTCAAAGAACTCTTTTTAGTCCTTACCTTTATAAAGACATAATCACCCACTTGGAACTCTTTCTGAGTTCGTTTAAGATCTGCTTGACTTTTCTATCTATCTTGCACAACTTTTAAGTGACCTTGCACTTGTTTTACAATTAAATCCATCTCCTTTAGTAGTTTAGGTCCTAGTACTAACCTGTCAACTGGGCTACTCCATGAGATGGGGTTATTGCACTTTCTGCCATACAAAATTTCAAATGGGTTGTATCTTGCTGAAGCTTGGTAGTGATTGTTGTAACAAAACTATACCAGGTGTAAGTAATCTTTCCATTTACTTGTTTGTTCCTTAACATACATTCTGAGCATATCTTCCAACACTTGATTCACCCTTTCAATTTGTCCATCTGTCTAGGGATGAAAATAGGTACTGAAATTTAAAGTAGTATTCATTCCTTTAAATAAAGACTTCCAGAAATTGCCCGTAAACTTTGGGTCTTTGTCTGAAATTATAAGTTTTGGTATCCCATGTAAATGAAATATTTGTTTCATGAATATATCAACAATATTAGCAGCCTTGTAAGTGGTCTTTATAGGTATAAAATGAGCTACTTTACTAAGTTTATCAATGACTACCATTATCGAATCATTCAGATTCTGATTTCTAGGTAGACCTGTAATAAAATCAAGACTAGTTATTTCCCATTTCTAGCTAGGGATGGGTAATGGCTGTAGTAAACCGGCTGGATGCTGGTGTTCAGTATTAACTTGTTGACATTCAAAACACTTGGCAATGTATTCTTCCAATTCATTCTTCATGTTTGTCCAAAAATAATCCTTCCGTAACATGGTTATAGTCTTCTGATAACCAGGATGCCCTTAGTAAGGAGTCTTATGAATTTCATTTAAAATCAGTAGCTTAATTTTAGGTACATTAGGTATATATACCCTATTTTTATATAGTATTAATCCTTTTTCGTTTAAACTATACCCTGTACTTAAACTTTCCGTTAAATTTTCTGCTACTTTTGCTTGTAACTTCTAATAATTTTCATCCAGTTTTACTCCTTCCTCTAGTTGTTCTTCTAAATCTATTTTATAATGCTGATTGCTGCTACAAAATTTAGTCTTGCATTTATACTTAGGGAATCAGTAACCTTATTTTCTTTTCCCTTAATATGTTGGATCTCGAAATCGTACTCGCTAAGGAAAGCTATCCACCTAGCTTGCCTTGTGTTTAAGTTAGGTTGATCCAGCAAATATTTTAATCCTTTATTATATGTCATTAACATAAATTTTCTTCCGATTAAGTGATGGAACCACATCTTCAAAGCATGTATGACGACAGCCAACTCTAAATCATAGGTTGCGTATTTTTCTCATAAATTTTAAGCTTCCTAGACTCGTATGCAAATAAGTTTCCTTCTTGAGTTAAGACCCCAGCTAGACCAATGTTGCATACGTTAGTACATACAACAAAGTCCTTATTAGGATCAACAATTCTTAATATTGGTGCAGTGGTTAGTAATGTTTTTAACTTTTTAAAATTTTCTTCACAATTTTGATTCCACTCGAATTTCTTCCCTTTCTTCTACAAATAATTTATGGGATTTACGATTCTTGAGAATCTCTCAATGAATCTTCGATAGTAACCTGTAATCCCCATGAATGATCATACATCAGTCACATCCTTTGGGACTGGCCATTCTTCAATTGCTTTTATCTTTTTTGGATCAACTGAGATCCCTTGTTTAGTTATTACATGGCCCAAGTACTGTATTTTATCCTTAAAGAAATCACACTTACTAAATTTAGCGTAAAGCTGATGTTCTCTCAACTCTTGTAAAACAATTTTTAAGTGCTCCTCGTGTTCTTCTTTAGACTTAGAATAAATTATAATGTCGTCAATAAATACCACTATGAATTTATCAAGATACTTATGCAATAAATTATTAATTAAGCACATGAATATAGCCGGTTCATTAGTGATCCCAAATGGCATAACAACAAACTCATAGTGACCATATCTGGTCCTAAAAGTTGTTTTGAAGATGTCTTCATCTTTGATTCAGACCTGGTTATAACCAGATCGTAAATCAATCTTTGAAAATACAATTTATCCACGCAGCTGATCAAACAGATCATGCATGTATGGCAACGGGTATCTATTCTTAATGGTCATTTTAGTAATTTGATGGTAGTCAATGCATAAGTGTAGAGTATCATCCTTCTTTTTAACGAAAATAGCAGGTGCTCCCCAAGGAGACACGCTAGGCCTTATATACCTTTTATCAATAAGTTCCTTTAACTGTGATTTTAATTCATTTAGTTCCAATATATTCATCCAATAAGATGCTTTTGAGCTGGGCACTGCACCAGGTACCAACTCAATAGTGAAGTCTAACTCCCTTTTCGGAGGCAGTCCCAAAATTTCTTCCAGAAATACATTCGAATACCCCCTCAGGATTGGAATATCTTCTAGTTACAATTTATCTTTATTATTGATATGTTCTCCATTAATTACAGTTACAACAAAGGATTTACCACCCTTCTGAACAACTCTCTTTAATTGCAAAGTGGATATTTCTCTAATATTGTTTTCCTAGGAATTCCTGTTACGGTTACTGTTTCTCCTTCATTATTTACACAAGTAAAAGCTTTATCGAAACAGTTCAAAACTACTATATGATGTTCTAACCAGTCCATACCAATTAACATGTCATAAGAGCCTAAGGGAAGTATATTTAGTTTCATAGAGGTTTCAAACTGATCCATATTTACAGTACAATCTTTTACAAAACTAATCACTTTTCTTTTTGCTCAAGTAGCTAGTTGAACTAACCATGACTTTACAAAATTTTCCACTGATAAATTGTATTTTTCTACTAAATGAGAAAAAATATAACTCGGGCTAGCCCCTGGGTCAATTAATATAGAAATGGGTGTTTGATTCAGCTTACCTTCTACTTTCACTATGGAAGTTTGATAATCCTCCTTCCTGTTTTCCAGTGTTGTGTTGATTCTGGGCATCACCCTTTCTAAGTCACCAACAGTCACCTCCTCCTGCACCGTATGAATGTTGCTGACAGTCTTCTTTCTGTTAGGGTAGATTGATGCATAATGAGGCCCATTACACTCCCAACACTTTACTAATTCTTTACGTTCATTATTCTTATTGTAATTGATGTGATTATTAGCAGGTTCTTTATTTCTAGGGCCATTAGAGTTTAACTGTGAATTACCTTTATTTCCTTGGAAATTCTTATTAGGAAAATTGCATGTGTTATTATTCCTAAAATTGCGGTTAGATATGAAACCCTTCTTCTTATGTGCAAAATTATTAGACCTCTTAGCCTTCCAGTTAGACATGCTTTTCTTTTTGCGGTTCTTCTCATAGAAAAAATTTGCTTTTCGCATAGCCTCCTTAAAAGATTTTGGATTATCGTATTCGATTTTTTCTTTAATGTGAAAAGGTAAATGACTTAGAAACTACTACACCTTCGAATTTTCATCCACAATGTAAGGAACGTAACGTAGTAAACTTAAAAGTTTATTGTTTAATTCTTTCATGTTCATAGTTCCCAACTTCAGTTCATAGAATTCCGTAGCTCGCTCTTCGTAGTACTGTTCTGAAAGAAAATTATTTTTAAAGTATTTCTTAAAGGTACTCCAGTTAATGTTATTTTCCCTAATACCTTTTACTCATTTTAAATCTTGTCACCAGATATATGCCTTTCCAGTTAAGTTGTAAACGGCCATCCTTGCTTTTAGCTGGTTAGAGTAATTATAGATTTGGAAATACTTCTTCATTGCAGACAACCATGATTTAGCTTCCTCTCCTTTATCAGTTTCACCGTTGAAGGTTGGTGGTTTTATCTTCTTAAATTCTCCTGAAATTTCCTCATAAGGCTTAAATTTTTTCTTTCTTGAATGGTAATTATCTTCACTGCTATCACTAGTGTACTGGCGATTATTCCTATGTGAATCATCATAAATTTTAGAGGATGAGATACTTTCAATTTTAGATTGTTTGGACTTTTTACTTTTTTGTTAGTAGGACATATTTTCAGATCCTATATGTTTATCTTTTTCTTCACTCTGAAATGTTTCCATCAGTATCTAGTTCAACTCTTCTTGAGCTCTCCGAATTCTTTCATTTTCTTTTTTAACTGTTTCCATTTCAGTTCTTAATTCTTTAAGAGTTTGTAATAATTCTGAAGAATTGTTAGTTATTTCTTCATGAATTGGTTCTCTTCTAGAATTACTTTGTTCATTAAATGCGGACTCTTCATCTGCATATTCCTCGAGTCTTTCCATACCTGTAGTTATAGCTCAGAAAATGTTTCTGACAATAACATTTCAAAAGAAAAATAATAATCAGTATTCATGCATTTAATTTATTGTTTGTCTATGCAGGTTGAGCCGCATTCAGGCCTAGTGTCTGAAACTGGCTCTAATACCACATGTAATACTCTAACAATTTTCTTATGACAACAAATGTTTACAATCGTCACTTAAGAGAGACATTTAACTATTAGCAGTTAACATATTAAGGTCTAAACTAGAACTAAAAACTGATTACTTTATTAATTTCTGTTTCTGCATACTTAATTATTTTCTTTCATAATTCTGAATTAAAGATTGATTTAGCAGGTGTTGATCTAAAGTAACATGAGCTGAAACATTTGTTTGTTTACTATGTACTAAAGTTTGTTTTACTGTTTGTAAACATGAAGGAACTTCAGTTCATGTCCGAGGCTTAGCTTTTTTAGCTAATGCACTGAGATGATGCTTCTTGTACAGGTCCTTTTTTACAGGTAAGACATTTTTATAATCCAGTTTCAGGATCAAGATTATTTATATCAACTAGCATAAATGCTAGTATATTTGTTTAAATTTACAGCTTTTAGCAAAAGAAGGTATCATCAATTTTGTGTTTTAACTTTTTGTTTATTTTCTCATAAGCGTAAATACTTGGGAATTAAAACACAACATAGGAAATAAATGTTTTCTATTTAGTTTTGACTATTACTAGTACATCATATTTTTATCCAATTATTGTTACATGATGTCCTACGTACAGCTAGATCTTGCATAAATTTTGCAGACTAAATCTTGCACTTTAATATTATTTATTACTTCTTTTTTATGTTAGATTAAACAAACCCTACATGCATTCTATAGAATGATAAGTTCTTCAACTAGATCTTACCTTATATTGTTACTTGTCATTAAGACAATTTATATGTACATGTATCAAGGTAAAATCCTCAGCAATTATTTCATAAACTTGAGTATGAAAGAAATGTCTATATGACACTACCAGCTACATGCATAGAAGGTTCTATTAAAACCTTGGTATTTACCAAATGTAGGTGCAAACAACTCCAATATAAGATTTAAGTGACGTAATACTCTTTTGTTTCAAGGGTGGAAAAACTTTACCTAGAGAATGATTCTAAAACCAAAACCTTTGCACATATTACTACTAATTACATGGTCTTCAATACATAGTTGTAATCCCTAATTAAGCAAAGGTTATAACCAATAATTCTTTTTTAAATTTGACTATGTATCTTATTATATAAAGATATCAACCAATTTTTAAATAAGTTTATAATCAAGGATTATGCAAAATCTTTTTATGTGCAAGCTTCTCCAAGGCTTTCGAACTATATAGCAAAACCCATAACTCAAATACATATTGAACTCCATGTGGTCGATTATTAATGGTTAGGGTTTTTGACTTGGGTAAACATACTATGAAGATCTCCAAAAACCCTAAATTTTTGCATTTACCCTACCTTTTTACTGCTATGGAGGGTGTCGTGGGCTCATGGTCACATGGACATGCTACCATAATTTTTGTTTATGAGAGTAATTGTTTTCAACTCCAAAAAATGGATCTACGAGTGGCCTTAACCCTTGCAATTGTTAAATGTATTCCTCAATTGCTAGTAGAGTAGGTTTTGGTTTTTTTTTTAGCTCATCGCATGCCTGGGGTTTTTCACTGATAGTTGGGAAGTTTTAGTTCCACTTTTACTATGACTTTTCGCCTCATCGAGGTTCTAGGAATTTCTTATGCTCCGTTATTAGGGTAAGAAGTCTTCTTCAGTTGGGGTTTTACTGTGCAAAACCAACACAATACTGTGCGACCAAAGTTGAAACTCTGCAGGTAAAATCATTAATTCTTTGTTCATTTTCTTCGTAAGTTCTACTTATTATCATTTCTTTACTGTAAATAGGGTTTAAAAAGATCATAATGTTTCTTTGTTTAACGTTCAGGTTATTTTACAACTGCAACTAGAGATTGGGTAGCATAGACTGCTTCGAAAGAAAAGTTTCCATGTTTCTCGGCCAGCTGGTAAGCCTCAGTTCTTGCCTGAGGCTCCTCCTGTAATGATGTGTGGGGTTATGGGTGATATGGTATCACTGAGTTTCAAACTCTTAAACAATGGATGTGTTTTGATCTCTTGTGGTTGTAAAGGTCGTAAAGCCGTAGACTGTTTTACCGAAGAATTTGTAAAGGCCATTGGTCATGGTTCTATTTAGCTAGATTCTTTGTATGATTTAACATAGGGTTTAAATATTTTATATTTTGACTGAGCTCTGATATCTTTACTATGACTACAATGTGCACTGTTTGTTTGGATAGGCCATGTGGCCGTGACTTTGAATGTTCAAAGAAATTCTTGTGAATCCAATCGATCGTAACTTGGTTTATAGTAAATAATTTTTGGGTCAGGCCATTAGGCTGAGACTTCATTGGAAACTGTTGTAAATTTTATTTTTAAAGTAAGTTAGGGTTTTTAATTCACAGGCTTGTTTAAAATGATAGCCGGAAGGCTCGACTAGTGGGTTGTTAAGACTGACAATGAATATAGATAGTTTGGTTTTGAAAAAGAACCTGAGTTGTTTTTATACATTATGTAGTCTTCCAGGAATTATGATATTCAATTCTAAGTTGTTTATATTTATTAAATTTATATTTTATTTAACATTAACTTATGTTTTCTTATTATGATATGAAGTAGAAGAAATGAACTTATTCTTGATTGTAAGGTTCAAACGTGTGACCTGGTCTAGATTTATTATCATAATTTTAGTTTTTAATTTAATTATAACTCTGTTTATTTTTAGTAGAATTCTACTCCACTGTGTAAAATCGATTTGGTTTACTTTATTTATCTGTTCTTGTTTTATTGCAGTCTATAAATAATAAACAGTATATTACTGTTTTCTGTGAAAATTTCTATTAAATATAAGGCATTTATGATATAGATAATTGTATTTGTATAAATGAAGAATTTTTTTACTTAAAGAAATTGTGGGTAAAACTGTAATAACCCTATTTTGGAAAAGAGGAGGAAAAGACAGTCATAGTTTGACAGTTTCCTTAAATTAGGGTTTGGTATAATTTTATTTATTTTAAAATCTCTACAGAGTTAATATTTAACTGCAATGTATTTAAAGTTTGATCCTTACTTACAATAGTAAAGAAATTACCTATGTGTTAATCCCAAATATAAGTGATGACTATACTTCATTTTTACTGTTTATTCACTATTCCTGCTTATGCTATTTTTTTTTGTTCCTAAAATTTAAAAACAATGTATATTTATAATAAACTAAGCTTATAGCTAGTAATTTATTTACTGTGTAGAAAAATAGCACCATTACACAGACTGTGTACTGTTTTTTTTTTTAAGATCTTTCTTTAAGATAGTTTTGTTTATGTTTAAGGTAATGTATTCTAGATAAGGAAACTTCTCAAATAGAAAATATTTCTTCTGAGCATTCCTATATAGAATCTGTACAAAGTAAATAAACACAATCCTACATTCTTGATTTGATTTATCTATCGGAATTTAATCTCACCTACTGTACTAGAGTACTACCTTCTTTGAAGGCATGGAAAAATATAGTTAGGTATTTTATTCATCAGTAAACTTGAAATTAACCCTAATCATTCCTTCTAATCCATATCTAATCCAGAATTCATCTATCTATCAACAATAAAATATTTTCTCCAAGTAATTTAAATAACAGATGAAGCAGACACATAAACATATTATTTCCTAATTCATTCCTTCTTGTTCTTAAGCTTGCATAGAGAAATTAGAAAAAACATGTAGAACCTAACAATGTAGCAGAGGAGACAACAACTTAAGGAGCTTGTTACTCCCAACCAACTCCTGAAGATAGCTGAACTGCAAATGTTAGGACCCCCCAGCCTGTCTACTGGTCCACCTGTTTGAAGGAACTGGGTAAGAGAACTGGTTTAGAAACCTCTACAATTCCATAGAGTAATTAGCAGTAATATTTCTGCCTTTAGTAATAAGAACTCAGCTCAAATCAGCTAAACTAGTTCAAAACTTTAGCACTTTTCACTCAAAAACTTATGCTTGTCCCCTCCATTGAATTTTTTGTGCACTAATTTCACTCAGAAATTTCACAAGCAAGAATGAGCAGCCTCAGCTGAATTCAATGGGAAGTTTTATTAGCATGCCTAGGTATTTTGGGTCAGTTTTCACTTAGTGAGCCACCAACTCTTGTTCCACTTTCTTGGGGAACATGACCACAAAAATAGGTAAGTTTCCTCCTGCAACAGCTAGAAGTAGTTTGAGGATGCTGCCAAGTGTTATTCTTCTCTCAACCCAGCCTATTCCACCGAGTGGCCAGTAAAACACTCATTTAACAACCTCCTTAAGCTGTTGTCTCATATTTCATTTATTTAATAATAAAATACTCACCAATTAAATGCAATTATCCTTGACCCCACTTGGTCATTAATTACAAACTTGATAATAAAATTAAAACATAATGTCTCCTAAAACATAAATTGGTGGTGGATTCTTATAGGAGGTCACTTTTAATGTATTTTAGTTTATATATAATGTATATAAATTTTTTAATTTTACCTTTTTACCAAGTCAGTAAAAATATTTTACTGGGTTGATAATCTTTTTTACTGCATCTGGTACAAAACATTTTTACTGAGTCAAATAAAAAAAATCAATACGTCTAGAACTTGTTTTTACTGGGGTGGTAAAATTCTACCAGTATTTGAAGGGCCCTAATACTAACGTAGAAAAACATTACATAAACAAAAAAATGGCAATAGATACTAAATTTATACAAGTATATTTAAGAATGAATGAATGATTATTACAATAATCTCAAGATTGTATACCTTTATAGGTAATGACTAGTCACGAGAGCGAACATGTGTGTCATTTGACTCTTTAATAATGCTAATTATATCAATTAATTATCAGTTGATTCTATTATTTATTTTATGTATTATTATGTTTATGACACCAATTACATAAAGGTGAGAAAGTGAAACCTCAAAATCAACTTCAACCACTTTCCATTCCACTTGTGGTATAGGATGACATTTATATGGATTTCATTAAAGGGTTTCCAAAATATGGAAACAAGTCTATAATCATGTTTGTGGTTTATAGTCTTTCTAAATATACTCATTTTTCCCTACCACTCCCTATAAAGGCCTCTATGGTAGCTCAAGTCTTCATGGATAACATATTAAAACTCCATGGTATGCCGTAGCCTATTGTCACAAACCATGGCCCCACCTTCACTAGCAATTTTTTGCAAGAATTTCTTCAATTTTAGAGAACACAATTGAATCTCAAAATCACCTATCAATCCCAAAATAATGGTCAAACTAAATTATTCAACAAGTTCCTTGAAGTGTATTTGTGGTGATTTAATTCAAAGATACAATCCCAATGGGCTTAATGGCTACCTCTAAAAAATGGTTGTAAAATACACCATATCACATGCCACTCAAATGACTCCTTTGAAAAAGCAAGTGAACATTTCTTTCATCAATTAACATATTGTTATTGTGATATTTGGTTATCTACAATTGTTTATTGTTATTGTAATTCTATCCTTTTATTATAAAATATTTCTTTATTATGTTATTTCCGCTTTGAATTTACTATTTTACTATTAATGTGCATAACAACATTCAATCTTAAGCTAATTTGTGAATTCTATTTAAAATTGGTTTTATTCCTAACCTTCAAATTCTCAAGTATTGATAAACAATCTTGATATCTCAAGCAAATGCATTGCAAGCATGAGCACAATATAGAACAAACAAGCATAAAAAAACTAAAGTAGAAGTAGGCATGTAAAATGAAAAGATTGTCTAGTAAAAAGAAAAATGCCCAATATTAAAGAAGTAGTGCCTTGCAAATGTACTTTTAATAAAAACTATTCCTCCAATCCTCTTTGATGCTTGGCTTAACTTTGAAAATTTTAGTTTTAAATACACAATAATTGTACTGATGAAATGCTTGGTTCGATTTGATAAGTGCTTCTTGTTTTTGCATCTCCAAAATCTTGAAGAAAGTGATAACTTCTTCCCTCATGAATATGCAATATAAATCACACTCATCAAAAGCAATCAAGATTGTAATTAAACAAATAAACGGTGAGTGATACCCATGCATTCAATATTAGTTATTTCAAGAATATGTACTTGAAATGACAAGAAAAAATACTAGAAATTGCACTTGTATATCATTAAAAGTCTCAATCTTTGAAGAGATAAATTTCTAGAATTCTTGTGGTGTACCTTCAAAAGCAACATTAAATGTATGGTGTGTTGGATAATAGTTCATTCATAGCAGTGGAATATAAACTATTTTCAACAGTATAAGATCATTTCATGAAGAAACCCTACACTTGAGTACTATGACATTTTTTTGAATTATTTTATTTGTTAACATAATCTCTATGTGGGAACTCATTACTCCACACAAGTAAAGTTTCAAATCTAGTGTCTTAGGATATTGTTTGCAAGCATTCAAAGAAAAGTAAATCATAATACACAGGTGCATGGGACATATCCCAAACTAATGAAAATATATACTAATGGAATTACCAATTCATCATACCTATAATCATTGATTTCACAAACTAAATCCCTATTTGTAGTTTACCAAATCATCCAAGTTCAACAATCTACATAATATCTTGGATGGGGTTTAATCCATTTCAAGGATGATGACACTAGGGATTAGGGTTTTATTACTTTAAACTCATTCATGTCACACCATATGCATTGAAATAATATTCAATATTCTTTAATGATCCCATAATCTTAAGATATTAACTCATTCTCAATATATTTCTTGACTCCTCATGCAAATATGCATAGATACTCAAAGTATCGTAAAACCTTTATAGTGTAAACATGTATATCCCCTTGAAACTTTGGCAATGAAGCCAATACAAATAACCAAGAGTGGTTACCACTTTTGATAACCTTATGTTATAATTCCTTACAAATATATCATCACTCCACTTCTTGATTTATTACTACTATTCAATACTACTATTCATTCCCTTAACATTTTCTTAGTTATAATAACTAAGGATCCATTCCCATTTCCAGTATTTATAACAATAAAAGACAAATTATATCTAATTTTGGAGGATTGTTTCTCCATGTTACATTATAGAATATATTTTCACTCATTATACATGCATTGTTCTGGCATTGAAGCAAGTATGCCTACTTATAGTAATGGTATAAAGTACCTCGTCAACACCTTAGTTACAACTACTTATATGATACTTAAATTCATAAACAAAATGAAATCATTTAAGACATAATGCAATCCCTATTACTATGAATACCCGCTTCCTCAAACATTTTTCAATCAAATTATGGATGAAACAAGAAATTGGTTGAGGTATTTTAACAAACATGTTCATGCACTCTCTTATATAGCTTATGGATTTAGCCTTTGATAATACAATCTTACTAATTTAGCTTAGAGAGAATTAGATTAATTCACATTCATACAATATTAATAATCAATGTCCTCAACATACTAAGAATCTAGCTACCCTCAAGCATAAATTAGTATCATTTTTCTTAAATACCTATGAAGGGAAAACATGCTACATATATGTTAAATAGTCGATATATCTTAAAACGCAATATGGGTCCTTGAGATATTTTATTATTTTTTCCAAATATATGTCTTGAGTCTCTATAACAAAAACAAACACCTACGCACATCATATTTGTGAAAAAAGGTGAATATTTAAAGAGTTGTCTACACCTTCCTAAATTTGACATTATCTAAAACCACTATGATAGAAATATATATATCCACTTTTTTAATATGTGCACTTAATATTTTGTTGCATATTTAATTCCCAATCTTAATATTCCCTATACAGGAAGTCAGACTGAACCATATCACGACATTGAAGACACAAATAAAACATTATATTTGTATCTTCACATGGAAGTTAAGAAATGGAAATGTTATGAGACATAGGTCAACCCCTTGTACCCCCTTACCTTTATCCTTTGGTAGACTCATATACCCATAGGTATTCTTTCTTAGTCAATTGGCCAATGAAAATGCATCCCACAAATTCCACTTGGGATAATCCTAGTTTTTTGCCACTAATATACCCACGTCAAGTGTGGATAAGAGTTTCAACCTCAACCAATAAAGTGTTTGCTCCACAAAGAATTTGGTGTCCCAATGTGGCGAACAAAAACAATTCTACCTCATATTTTGCATCCTTGGGAACAACACCTATTTATCTAGGTTTGATCACATTTGATTGTAGCAAGATTTAAAAGTTCCCTAAAATTCAACCATGACTATTGTTTCAAATGAAGAATATTTTGTGGTCATTAATTGGATGGCTATCCCAATCAATCCTATCCTAACTAGTATTTATTTTGTGAACTCTTTGATGGAGTATTTTAGTTGGTTAGTATTACATTGCAAATTTATTTTACAAGAGTCCAAATATGATTAAGGGTGTGACAAGAAAGGTATTTCAAACCATTCAATTTTTGTATTCATCAAGATCAGTTGTGACTGTAATATGAAAAGCATATTAAACGAGAGGATTATTTAGGTCCCTTGGCGTTTGGTTCAACTGAGAGATCCACGTGTGTTTTGAAGAAAAGTAAACTTGAATTTGCAAAAAAACTTATGAGAATTATAAATAAAAGAGATATGAACATTGATAGTTCATTACTCCTCTTAATTAATCTCTAAGTTTGAATGATATTTGAAAAAATACATATTTACAATACTAAATGTGATAAGGGAGGTATTTCAAATCTTTCACTTTTTTCTAATTTGCCAATATCACTTGTGAGTGAAAGACAAAGAAAGAACTCAAAGTTAGAGGAGTATTCAAGTACTTTTGTTGTGTATAAAAGTGGGACAATCTAAAGTTATCTTGTAAATATATATATATGAAATAATCTAAAAGAGTTTGAAAATTATACAAGTTAACTCAACTTCGTAGACTAATAATTTATTTAAATGAATGAAAAGAAAGGTATGATATTGTAGCCTACTTCTAATGAGATCTAGGGAGTTCATTGGGGACCTCAAATACTTTTCCCAAAAGTTTTAAAATAATTTTTACTTCCTACTTAGGCTATATGATTTGATTACTAAAGAAGTAAAAACAACTTATGATTTGTTAATTAATTCTTTAGCATGCATGTGCAGTCATTGGGACTACAAATTGTAGTTTAAATAAGTAAAAAAGCCAGAAAAACTACATAACCATGCGGTTTCTTTGAACACATTTGCATGGTCATGCGGGAAACATGTTAGACAGATCGCACTAATAAATTTCACATGAGAACAAAGAAAAAATTGCAATGTTGTGTGACTATTGAATAGAAAGTCATGTCATTTCACACAGAACGGAAAACAAGAAATGTATGGTCAGAAATTTGGATGAAATAGGCCTTGGTCCTGCAAATGATATTGGTTAGGGGAATAAATACAAAGAGTACGACCCTAAAAAACACCTCAAATCAATTAACAATAAAAATACAACCGATACATAGGAAAACTAATAAAAAGAAGTAGTGGAGTCGCTAAGTATTTTTACAATAAAATTTCCATAAGAGTAAAAAACCATCCCTATCCTTGTAGGTTATAACAAAATAAACAATGTAAGTGTAGAAGGAGCAAGTCGACACAAGTCGACTTAGTCAATCAGCCAACTAAGTCGATGGGCCGACTTAGTCGATCAGCCGACTAAGTCGGACGGCCGACTAAACTAGATGATTAAGTCGGCTAACTAAAAGTCGTGTCGGTTCATCGAACCGACAGGTAGTTATTTTGTAACTGTTTGTAAATTGTATATATTAGGCTATTGAGCCAAACGAGAACTCAGTTCAGTTCTCTGCCTTGTATGAACTCATTGAATTAATATAGTATGTTTTCCTATATGTTCTTGTCTCCTGTTTCTGATTTATAGTTATATATGTGTTAGTATGTATTATTGGTAACCTTATGTGATCTGTGAGATTACAACATTAGTTCCGTTGCCGGTAGTACATGTCTGGAATATATGCTCACATATGATCCCAAAGCAGGAGATTAAGGAATGGTGGGACCGTAAAGTTGCAAACTACTTGCAAAATTACACAAGAAGGAACAGATTGACAGTCGCTGAAGCCAAAGCAAGATTTTTCACCGAGACGCATGAAAAATTTGTCGAATCAGTGCCACAACTCTTGAAGCAACTTCTGGATGAGAAAGCTGGACATGACTAAAGAACAATAGTTGCTCGAAAAACTGATCCGAGGAGGGCGAACAAATTTGTCAGAGTGGTTGGAGAAAATCGCCGACGACTTCTGTGAGGAGCAAGTAGTCGAAGACAGAACTTCCGTGGAAACTGTCAAAGAAAAATTTTACACAGAATTCACTAAACAATTTTTGTGTTCCCTACCGACCTTGCTGTTCAAATTCTTGATAGAGAATGGAGCAGGCCACATCGTTGAACCTCGTCCACCGTTGTGCGAACCACCATTGAATACCAACTGGGAGGAGAAGCAGAGGAAGTGGGAAAAGTTCATTGCAGAAAGAGAGTGGGAATACTTTCTGAGCAAATAAATCGAACTATCCGGACTTTCTAAAAGCATCGGGTAGGTTATGGGGGGGTAGCTGGTCATGTGTCGGAGGAAGAGTATAGTGGATCCTAGTCGTCCTAAACCGGATAACTGTCACCAATAATGAAAAGTCAACCAAAGAGGACTTCAAGAACATAGTATTGTACTTAAGTATGTCGGACATCCAGAAAAAAGAAAGGGACGAAATACAGCAGAGAAGGGAAGCAAGACGTGAAAGAGCCGCAGGGCTGCACAGAGAACAAAACCCTAGGGAGAACGACAAGGAAGAGAATCCGCCAGAGTCGATTCATGACCGACATGAAGAAGGCGTGGAGTAAGAAGCATCCCCTATGGAAGAAGAAGCATGGATAGAGCAGCCAAAAGCTCTCCAAATAACAGCTCCCCACGATGGGATAACCCTTTCCCCCACAAATCCGTGTACTAGAATATAGACTATTGTCGAAGATGACCTCCGACTACGAGCTGGTGACTACAGCATATGGAGCCGACTAGGAGATGAAACTTACACGGGTCACCACCTTGTTATACGCCGACCACTCAAAGGGAACTGGGTGACGTTTCAGGCGGCACCCTCCCTCCGGAGTATCCACTTGCTCTTACTGACACATGAAGGAGCACCCCCCCCGCCAAGTACAACTTTAGAAGAAATCGACCAAGCAGACCTGCGCACACCAAGTTGCACTGGACCATCGACAACTGAAGTCGACATCAACCGACTACAAGTCGACGATGACTCGACCACCGACGGGAGCTCAATATCCACCGACCAAAATTCCGCAGGCTCGATAACCTCAATAACCCCACCACTTTCACCACCACCCCCACCTCCACCTCCTCCAAATTTTGAGAGCAGTGAAAGTGATTTAGACATGGGTCACGGATTGGCTCACATTCCTCTCTACAAGGGGGATGAAGACCCTAGACGACATTGGTTCGTCTGCGAATCGACCTGGGAGGAAAACCAGGTAATAGATGAAGACTGCCAAATGGCACAGTTCGCTGGAGCACTAAGGAAAAGGGCCTTGACCTGGTACATGACTTTTTCAGAAAGAAAACCCAGAGCGACAAAAGCAGAGATCAAGGCGCAGTTCTTATCATTCTTCAAAACACCAGACGCTAAGCACCTGGCCGCCAAAAAGCTCAAAACAACACAACAAAAGCCAGGGAAGACAGTCCACGACTACGAAAAACATTGGAAGGACCTACTAAGCCAGTTATATTATGTTATTGATGAGCAGTTACTAATTCAATGGTTCCTTGCAGGATTATCGCAGAAAGTACGCCGCCATATCAGTCTAGAAACATTCAAAACGTATGAAGATGCGCTAACAACAGCTCTGTAGGTCGAGATGGATGAAGACATACCTACCTATCCGATGGACCACAGATTAGAGGAACAGCTAGAGAACGTGCATAAGTCTTTGAAAGAACTAACCCTCAAGAATCAGGAAATCTGGTGTACCAACTGCTCGACGGTCGGTCATTTGAAAGATAATTGTCGACAGCAATACAGCTGCCAAGATGTCTGATTTGTACAAACCAAAGTATTTTGCAACGTTTTCCAGGAACACGGAGATCATTCTACGAAAGATTGTTCGTTTAACATGAAAAACAGAAAAGCTTCCTAGTGCGCCATTTGTGAGACCAAAAGTCACAACACGGCCGACTGTCAGTTAAATCTGAAAAACCGACAGAACTACCAAGCAGTCTACCAAACGAATGCAGTAGCGCAAAACAACAAGCAAAGCAATACAAACAACCACAATGAACAAAGAACCGACGGCCGACGATATGAACGCCGGTATGACAATCGACAACAAGGGTTTGGAGGAAGAGGTCAATTCCCCGGGAATCGTGACATACGAACTCGTCGACCCACCCAGTGCTTCATATGTTATAAAGAAGGGCACCGATACACAGACTGTCCATACAAGGACAGGACTGACCTTAAATTCTGTACATACTGTGGAGTAGGCGATCACTCGTTGGAGGATTGTCCTACTATGTTAGAGAAAATCAATACGAAAAAGAATGTTAATGTCTTGTCTTGTGTACAAAAGCATGATGTACTAACTACTAAGAATTTACATATTGTTACACAACAAGGCACAAAAACAGGGCCTGATAAGCCCCAAATTAGCAAGATTAAAGATACAAATGTTTATCCTGACCCTATAAAGCAAAAACACACATATCAAGAGGCAACCCACATTTTTCATGACATTGCACAACAAGAAGACCTCCTTAGCAGTCAACCTAACACACTAAAGAAATTAATCTATCTCACTTAAACAGACAAATCTGTAGCCCAATTCATTGATTTATTGCATCAAATAAAAAGTAGTAACAACAAAAAACAGACTAAGAACATCTGCAGTCTAAACCAAAAAGACAAAAACGATGTCGACCCACTTGTCGACCTGGAAATCGAAGGTTACCACGTCCGACAAGTAGTGCTCGACTTTGGGTCTCAGGTAAATATCATGACCCGGGATACATGGGAGAGGATGGGAAAACCTCGACTCTACGAATCAGGTATTTACCTAAAACTCGCCAACCAAGGTCTCATTGAACCCATTGGGGTTTGGAAAAATGTCAACACGACCATCAAAGGAATTTCGACCAAGGTTGACTTTGAAATCATCGACCCAAAAGAAGGCTCTAGTTCCTTCCCAGCACTAATCGGTCGACCTTGGGGACGGAAGATGAAATCCTCCATATCCTTAGATAAAGAACGAATCAAGCTAAAAGGAAATGGTCACAAAGTCATTGTACCCATTAATCCCTCCCAAGGAGAACCTTGGACCGAACCTATTGATGAGGAATTCGATGTCAGAAAACTGTACCAGATCCAAAACCATACAGACTACACAGAGCCCAACATCCATGGGGAACTTTACTTAGGTAACCAAGACTCAATTGGTTAAAACTCAGATGCTGAACTGTATGACTGGGAGATGGAAAATTAAGAAACACAAGCAAGAGGGTGCTGGACTATACAAAAAGTACAAAAAAAACCCACCCGACAGTGCTTCATAGTATCCGTTATCCCCAAAATCTTTGAAAAGAAATTAAGGGAACTTCCTACCTTACAACCAACTAACTTAAACACTACAAAACTACCCAGGTATAAGGAGAGGGATTCCCCCATCATGCACATTGAACAAGTATCTAAAAATATTGGATAGCATGGTCGAATCCAAAGCTTAGTCGAAACATTTACAGGTCAAGCAGCTAGATGGTGGGATACCCATCAAACAAAGCTTCAGACCTGGACAACTGCTTTGAATTTCTTTATCGAACGATTTGGTGGAAAAAAGTTAATCCAGGAAGCCCAAATCCCTATCTTTACCCAAGGTCAAAACCCAGAAGTGCACATCAAGACTTGTGAAAAGGAGTGGAGAAGACTTGGATATAAAGATGAGAGAACTTGGCCGCATTTGTTCCCTTCAACCCTAGCCGACTTACCCAATAAATGGTATAAGATGGAGGAAGCTAGAGGTGAAACCTTTTTTGGTAGGAACTCAAGGAAATTTTTATCAAAGACTTCCAGTTCATACCAGAAAATGAAAAATTGGTTGAGATAGCACAGCAAATCAAACAATTTCTTCAACCGACCGAAAAACAACCCTCCCAGACCCACCGACAGATCAAGGACTGTAACAATATACAAACCGAAACCAGACCAAAGGCGACCCGGTTACACTTAGAAAATGAACACACCGAAGGCAAGAGCTTCAGATGGAAAACTAACCATCTTGAAACAACAAAACCTATCCATTCTGTGCTGAAAGTCGATACCACCGACAAACCAGACCTTGACAGAATGACTGCAGCCGACTTTCCTACTACATTCTCACAGTTCAAAGAAGGAAGTCGGCCGATCAATGAAGCTAAAGCACCAGAGTGGCTAGATGCAAAAGTGAAAACTAAAGAGGTCGACATTTCAAATGACGACCGACCAAAAATAACCAAGATTGGTGAGTACTGGAATGAACAACAGACCACCGAAATAGTGAACTTACTTAGAGAATTCCAAGATGTCTTTGCAAGGGACTACAAAGACTTAAAAGGGTTAGTACAAGAAATGGGAGAAATGAAAATTGATACTAAACCTAATGTCCGACCTGTTAAGAAACGACCTTATAAACTAGCTCACAAGTAAAAAGAGATAGTTAAAAAGGAAATTGACAACATGTTAGCAGCAGGGATCATTTACCCTATCGACTAGTCTGAATGGGCAAGTCCCATGGTCGTCCAGCCTAAGAAACATGACCCGACAAGGTTAAGGATTTGTGTTGACTTTAGGGAACTCAACAAAGTGACATTAACAGATCCATTCCCAACCCCCTATGCTGATGAAATCTTGAATGAAGTTGCAGGCCACGAATGCTACTCATTCACAGATGGATTCTTAGGATACAACCAAGTACCCATAGCAAAAGAAGATCAAAAGAAGACAACATTTGTCTGTGAATTTGGTTCATTTGCTTACAGAGTTATGCCTTTTGGGCTAAAGAATGCTCCTGCAGTGTTTTCTCAAATTGTTGTCAAGACTTTCCAAGAATACATATATAAGACCATGGCAGTATACTTCGACGACTGGACCATATACTCCACCTTAAAAGATCACTGCAAATGGCTTCGACTTATGCTGGAGAGATGTTGATAGATTCAAATCTCCCTCAACATTAAGAAATGTATCTTCATAACTCCCATAGGCATACTCTTAGGACATATTGTCTGTAAAGATGGTATTAAGGTCGACTTTGCTAAAATTAAAATAATCCTCAACCTGAAACCACCGATCAACCCTAAACAAGTCAGGGTGTTACTTGGACATACAGGATATTATCAAAAGTTCATACGACACTATTCAAACATGACCTACCCTTTAGAAGAACTACTAAAGGAAGACCAAGAGTTTAAATGGACAGAGGAATGCCAAATCTCCTTCGACAAACTGAAAAGAAAATTGGTCGAAGCCCCCATACTCAAATTCCCAAACTGGTCGACCAAATTTCATGTGCATATTGATGCATCAGGAATCGCAATCAGAGCCATCCTGACTCAACCAGTGGATGATGGGATGGATTACCCTATAGTTTACAGCAGTCAAAAATTAAATAAGGCTGAAAGGAACTATTCAACCACTGAAAGAGAAGCCCTAGGTATGGTCTTTGCCCTCCAAAATTATCGACATTACCTCTTGGCCAATCCCTTCATATTTTATACCGACCATCAAGCCTTAAAGTACCTTGTAAATAAACCACTTCATCATGGGATAATTTCTCGATGGCTACTTCTTTTTCAAGAATTTGATTTTGAAGTCGTTGTCCGACCAAGGGAACTAAATGTCGGGCCCGACCATCTATCCCGCATAGACACAGGAGAGGAAGCGACTGGAGTCGACGACGACTTGCCGAACGCACATCTATTTCACATAGAAGCAGTGTTAGAAGAACTTGAAGAAATAGCTCAGTTCTTAGAGACAGGTCAGGCCCCAGAAGGCCTGAACACTAAGAAAAAACAAATATTAGCTATGAAGGCTGCACCTTATAGCCTCATCAATGGATTTCTATACAAAATGGGGTTAGACGACATTCTCAGGAGATGTGTACTTGACCATGAGCGAGACCAAATTATGAATGAAGCGCACTATGGACCTGCAGGAGGACATTTTCAAGCGGATACAACTGCAAGAAAAATCCAACAGTCGGGATTGTGGTGGCCGATGATCCACAGAGATTGCAAAAACTTTGTTAGTCGATGTGACCGCTGTCAACGACTTGGTCGACCTCTGCCGAGCACAGAGATGCCCTTGATATCTGTAAACCCTAGTCTCACATTTGAAATCTGGGAAATAGACTTCATAGGACCATTTCCTATCCCAGCCAAATGATCAGGTGCATGATATATTATCACGACAGTCAAATATGTCACTAAATGGGAAGAAGCTGAACCTGTCGATACATGTTCAAGTGAGGTAGCCGCTAAGTTCATCTATGAAAATATCATCACTATATTTAGATGCCCACTCACATTGATCAGCGACCAAGGATCACACTTTATCAACAAAACCATCAAAAATTTGACCGACCAATTTCACATCGACCATCGACGGAGTACAGCATACCACCCTCAGTCGAATGGCACGATTGAAGCTTTTAATAAAATATTGACCAAAGGGTTAACCAAAATATGCAGTACTGACAAATACAACTGGGACGAGAAAATCCCTGTAGTCCTCTGGGCATATAGGACAGCATATAAATGACCGACTGATCAAACCCCCTTTTGACTAGTCTACGGGAAAGAAGCAGTCGTACCCCTACATTTCCGACAGTAGACACCTATTATTGCACAACTATTACATGTCGATATCGAACATGCAAGAAAGGACCGACTATTTCAACTTAGCAAGCTGGAAGAACATAGACTCATGACTATACAACACCAAGAAATTCACAAACAACAGCAGAAAGCATAGCACGACCGCAATATCAAAAACAAAAACCTATCGGTCGGAGACTTTGCATTACTCTATAATAGTCGATTCAAAGGAAAACCCAAGAAAATCCACACATAATGGATGGGACCTTACCTTGTCGAAGAGATACACCCCAATGGTTCAGTCCAACTAAAAACATTGCAGGGCTTAGTATTTCGGAAGCTCGTTAATGGAGCCCGACTCAAACGTTACAAAAACTGAAAAAAAATAAATAAATAAATAAATAAAATAAAAAATCATATAACAACCTTAACCATCAAGCAAAACCCATAAAAAGATAAACATCCCAAAAATCAAGTACTACACCCAACACAACAAAACATGACAGGAAATCACTACTTCGACACCCGACATCATCACCTCCGACCATCTTCATCGACCAGTTGGGTCGACCATTTTTTGCACCGACACCAGCCGACGACCTCGAAAGTCCCATCGCGCATTTATGACTTCGAATGCTGAAAGCAATTCACAATTCCTCCACACTCACGTATTGTAGCTGGAACGTCAAGTCCGCCATTAATACATCCATTCCCACACGCAGTTACACCATCGCCTATAAATATGGGACCGTCGAAGGTTCATTCACCACACCCTTTACATATAGAGCACGCACACAGTCAGTCGACTAAAAACCCAGCAATCTATAATCACCCTGACCAAATCGACATAATGGCACCCAAGCAGACCAGAGCAGCGACCAAGGCGAAAGAGCTCCAGGCTGAGGATACACCATTGATCAGTCGACTGAAACATATCAAAAATGCAAAAGTACAGGAGGGACAATGGCAGAAACTCTGGACCGAAATCCAAGAATGGGCCTTCGTCGACAAAAAGATGACCCAAGCGGCTAAAAAAGTTCGATGGAGCACCATATTCAATTATCCCAATGCACCACTAATGGCAAGCTTTGGTGGGACAAAAGAAGCCGCCGTCAAGTTTATCATCAGTCGCTACCACAACGGTCAGTTCTACTTCGACCAATCGGTCGACATTACCGGGGATATCATCTCCGAGCTAACTGGCCTGTCGAACCAAGGAAACCCTGTCCCAATCGACATTAAGGAAGGATTGGTTGAGGAACTCACTGGATCACCATCCGGGAAAAATTCTAAAGGACTGATGATCGGACAGATTGCCACTCGGATGCCACATATTGTGGCCAAAATCATAGCCATCACCCTAACTTTAGCAGGTCGAAGTAGCAAACTTAAATTGGAAATGCTGGAGGCCTTCGACACAATTGCCACCGACGGTCGAATCTACCAATGGGGAGATTATGTTGCCGACATGGTCAAAACCGTCTATGAACAATGCCAAGAGATGGGAGGACTCATCAAGTTCCCCTCCCTAATCCTTTGGATCGTCATGTACCACATCTGTCCAGAAGGAATTCCAGTCTTCTGCGAGCCGACCAAATTCCACATGAATAGGTTCAAACCCTTCTCTCTAAAAGGAACTCCGCGTGAGCTGGCGCAAGGAAAAATATTTCTAGAAAACTGGTTCCAACAGTTAAAGCTTCGCACGACCAGATGGCGGGTGCCTCAGAACATCCGACGCAATCTACCGGCGAAGTCTCACATCCAGTTGGAGATCGACCATACAGCGGTCTGGTACATGCAGGGCAAACACCCCAAGGCTGCCGCCCTCGATTACTACCCGACTGTCGAGCAAATATTCCGAGAGCTTACTCGCCAGGCGAAGACCAAAATACTAGTACCCGAGGCATCCAAACAGGTCGACTTCTCAGTAACAGAGCCACTGACCAACCAGGAGAAAGAGGAAGATTACGAGTTAAATATGTACATAAGTACATTTGTGTCGGAGGACACCCCGGTCGATCCCCCTGGTCAGGTCCAAATCACCATCAAGCCCCCAACCAGAATCGACCCACAGCTGACCGAACAGCAAGAACAACCGTCGAAAGAGCCACAGCCGACGGAACTACAACCACAACAGCAAGCAAACCCTCCGGCTCCAGCAAGCGTCGCCCCAACTTAGGTACCGACGGAGGGAGCCGAGCAAGATAACCCTGGACATGCTTTGTCAAAAGGCATTATCAAGAAATTGGCCGCTGAGATAGCTGCTGCCAGAAGGAAAATCAGAGCACAAAAAGTACAGCAGGGAAAAGGTAAACGCAAGCTTGTCGTCGAGTCATCTGATGATGAGGAAGAGCTAGTAGCTACAGCCGTCGACATTGTCGAGGATGCCGCTACCAACAAAGTACCAGTTGAAACTCAGTTTCAATGACTTCTTGAAGCAGGCGCCCCTGAAGGTCGACCAAAGAAAGCCAAAATAACGACGACTCCTGAAGATATCGTCGACCTTGTGTCGACCCCACCACCCCCATCCCCAACACCAGTAGTCAAGGAGAAAGCATCGGCACAGCAGTCAATCAGCCCCCTCGATTTATACCAAAGAGCAATACTAGAGACAGTCAAAGCAAAATTCGACAAAGACAAGGAGCTCAAAGCTTTCTTCGAGACGCTGCCTGAGCTATTTCAGTCAGCGCAGAAAATCCAAACAACGGTTCCTCTATATGCAAGTAAGAAGGTCTATGCACAAACCACGTCAACATTTGTCCGAAACACCCAAGAAGGTGACATCATTGGAGAATTTCAGTCTGTCATAGAGCAAATTGACCCAGAAATCCAGAACGACCGACCCACTACACCGTCAGAAGCAGATATCTCTTCTGAAATCCCACAACCCACCTCCGCTAAACCCAATACCCCCGACCACTCCCCCACTCCATCTCCACCACTGCCATCACCATCCCCTCCATCCCCACCACCCCCTAATTCCCATCCAGATATTCCCCAACCAACTACATCCTCTCAACCAGAAGCAACCATACAAACTCCCCAGCCAGAAAAACCATCGACTTCAAACCCTCCAACCACCGAAACCCCCTCCACTGCTGCAGGTACCCAGGAAAAAGAGACAGAACGACAAAAGAAGAAGAAAGAGCATCATCCCTCCAGACTTTGGATCGACTTAAAAGATGCAAGCTCGTTGACCGACACATAAGTCGGCCAACTCCTCAAGACTCTGGCCAAGCAATAAAAGACACAGACGACATGAAAAACTAAAGAGCTCTTGAACAAAAATGCAGAAGAGGTCGAGTTTCTCGGAAAATGTAGGGCTCTAGCTCAGTCCGTGATACCAGGCCCTAGTGAAGTCGACACAGATCGACCATTGGAAAGAGCCTATCAGCTCTTTGAAACCCTGGTATCGACCGTCCAGGCCCGTCTCCAAGAGACTAAGGAATATTAGAAGGAAGAGACTACCCAACTACTACTAGCATAGCACACTGCGTTCTCAGAGGCATACAAAGTGCTGCAAGACCACATGGAGGAATCTGTTGTTACCGAAGAAGTCTTAAGAAACTGGCCTACTCACTATGGGAAAGTCTATCAACAGACCCGGCAGACTTGTCAAGGCATTCAGGCTTTGGAGGGAAGGAAGATGACAGAGGCAGCACTTAGGCATATGATAGAAGAACAAATTGTGCTGGAGACAACCAAGCTGCAAAAGTTGGAATGAGAAGCACACCAGTGGGTCCAACAAGCCCTTCCAAACTTGGAGAAAGTCGACATCATCTGCCTGCAGATGAAAAGACTTATCGACACAGCTGACGAATAGGACTAGATCCTGGGCCCCAACATGGAGAAAATCATGGAAGTCCCACTCTCCAAAAAGATGTCGGTCCTGACACGATTAACTACACTAACGATCAACATCCAGAAAGCTTTGCAGAGTTGGACGGATTTTCAGCATCACCTTGCCATCACCGCTCCAGCCATTGTCAATATCTGCGTCCAGAAAAATCCAACCATTCGTCTGCACAACCCTCCACAATAGCATTTTGACAGGATACTGACAGAGACATCATTTTTTGCCTCCCTGTTTCTTCGGGATGAAGAAACGTTTTGTTCGTGGGGGAGATGTAAAAGGAGCAAGTCGACTTGTGTCGACTTGAACGAAGACCGACTTAGTCGATCAGCCGACTAAGTTAGTCAGCGGACTAAACTAGATGATTAAGTCGGCTAACTAAAAGTCGTGTCGGTTCACCGAACCGACAGGTAGTTATTTTGTAACTGTTTGTAAATTGTATATATTAGGCTGTTGAGCCAAATGAGAACTCAGTTCAGTTCTCTTCCTTGTATGAACTCATTGCATTAATATAATCTGTTTTCCTATATGTTCTTGTCTCATGTTTCTGATTTATAGTTATATATGTGTTAGTATGTATTATTGGTAACCTTATGTGATCTGTGAGATTACAACAGTAAGCGATGATTATTATACCATACAATAACAAGATAAAGAAAAACTCAATAAACATGAATGGAATAAAAGATTGACAAGTGCGAAAATGTCATGAAACAAAGAGAATGAGGAAGATGCAACCATATAGTATTTCTCAATGAAAAATCATGTGCACAAGTGGTGTCACATAGAAGAATGAAGCTCCAATGGTATCCAACACTCTCCGTTGGGTATGGGCCCTTTTGAAATGTCTCAAATCTCTTACTAAATAATTTGGATTGATGGGAAGAAACACTTGATCCTTGAGGAAGAAGTCAAGGGAGATTTGTGATGCCAAATGAAGATAAGAAAGTGTGTGAAATATGAGATGTCAAACAAATTCTTGTAGCATAAACTTGCTCTATATTTATTTTATGGAATGCATCCTCAACGCTTCATTTTACAGGAGAAATGGAGGTCTTCAAACATATTGTTATCAATATGAATTATCCATCTAATGAAGTGATCTTTGAGGTACAAGTATGGGTATATTGAATGATCCCAGGAATGTGAAGATACTAATTCTAATTCTTGGAGCCAAAATGTGGTTGAGAGCCTTAAACGTGTTGCAAAAATTTAATGGTTCATCCATTGGTACAATAGCGCGGGTTTTGATACTATACCCACATGAATTCGCAAGAGTTTTGTTGATGTAATTGTAACTTCAGAATGTATTCACTTGTATATCTTATGTATTGTACCCGGATGTTTTATCTGGGAAGTGTTTGTAATGTAATTGAGTCATGTCATGCCCCAATGTTCCGATCGGGAGTTTCTATAATGTGAACAAGTCATTGTGGGTAACCCTCCTATTGTTCAAGGGTTAAAGTCCCCGCATTTGTGGGGCCCTATGGTTATTAGACTATCCTAGAGAATTCGACCCCAGGTGAGTTATTGTAAGTCAAGGAAATAGTCCCCACTGTTGTGTTAAGGATAACCCTCCTTGTTGGTCGGAAGGGAAAATTCCTCACAAGTTGTGGGGCACTAGGGTTATTATACTCTCCTAGAGATGTCAGCTCTAGTAAGTAATTGTTAAGTGAGGTTGGCGTGTTGGAGTGGATATTAAGTGAAAAAAAGAGTATAAATAGAGAGTGAGCCTCTCTATTTATCACACACACTCACTCATTGGGGCGCATGAGTGAGAGAGAAGTTGTTCGGACAAGAGAGAGACTACTACTATCGGGAGATCATATTTATGTTTTTAGGTTTTACTTTTGGTGTTGATTCTATCTTTGAGGAAGTTGCGGGGTTTTCTCCTTTATGTTTTCCCCGATAAAAATTCTTTGTGTCTCTTGTCTCTTTTGTTTATTGTTGTGCATGTTATTCTCTCAGTTAAATATCATAAGATCATAATGCTAGCTTGAATGATACAAATCTAACATGGTATCAGAGCTAACCTAAGAAGAAGACATTATGCAGCTACAGAAGTTAGGGATTCTTAATTTTTGGGTCTCTCTCCATAATCCATCAGAAAAAGTATGCTAGGTTGACTCTCCATTGAAGGGTGCATCTTTCTGTTGAAGCGGAATTCGATTCCGGGCATTTTCAGTTTTTGGTGCAGGAAATTTGGGCTTTTTACAGAAGAATAATTTTTGAGTGATCCCAGCATAGGATTTATCTCCGCATCAAAATCTAAGTTTAGAGACCTGGGTCAAGATTTTTGGTTGGGTGTAATTCTAGGAAAGTCAAACCCTAGTTTGACCCCAAGCTGGAAAAACCCTAAAATACTAAAACTAATACATTTTGGTACACTCGTTATATATCGAGATTGGAGAAGGACCAAGAGTGAAAAATTTCACAGGACAAATATAAAATCCTATTTTACACCGTGTCCAAAATTCAGCCTCATATTCGCTATATTCCAGGAGATATGATCCCTCCAAGTTAGGTTTCCATCCTCTTCCAGGATTCATCCCTAAACAGGACACCTAAGGATAATTGCTATATCACGGGATACAAAGGTCCAAATGAATTTTATGAAAATGTTCCAAAATGGGCACAAAATTTAATTTATGTGTTCCAATGTTTTGACCCAGAAGATGAAACAGTGAGACGTGGCAGTCCGTACAACTTCGCTATTCTGAACAGTTCTGAAACAGGTCACCTTGGGAAAACGATCATAAGTCCCAATTGGTGAAACCAATTTTGATGAAACCTATGGTGTTGGAATATGGACAGGAGAGGCTACCTCAGTGAGAAGTTTTATAAACATAGGATAATTAATTTCAAAGATATCGTAGAAACAATATCAGGAATTTCTACAAAAGAAATTGGAAAACTAGGGCTTCCTGTTTCGGGATCTTCCCTCCATTATTTTCAGAAAAGGAGTACATTGGACATCTCACCTTGAATATTTATATATTTCTAGACAATAAGATCTGAAAGATTCCAATTTTTCAAAATTAGGGTTTCTCTGACAAACCCTAGATCAACCAGCTCCGGAACCAGGACGGGCACCTCAAATCAGTAACATCTAATCTTTTGCTATTTTCATTTGAGGTTCTCATTTCAAAGTGATCTATCACATCAGCTTAATGATAAGCTTGGTGAAGTTGACAACTTCCAAGCATGGAAGTATATGATCTCTCTAAAGAAAATGAATTGGACACCTACATGAGTAGAGAGGTTCCAATTCCAGAGGGAGATGAGGCTCAAAGCCTTACACAAGAAGAACTTGGTCAAGGCCAAGAAGATCATTTTTTATTCAATCATGGATTACCTTATACCACAAGTGTCTTCCCTAAATACACCTAAAGAGATGTTTGATTCCTTGACCAAGCTATTTGAAGGGAATAACATAAATAGAAATATGACTTTGAGAAAAATAGTTGAAGAATGTGAAGATCTAGAATGCAGAGACCATAAAGTCATACTTTACGAGGGTCTGTCAAATCAAAGAACAACTTGTAGCAGTAAAAGAAGAAGTGGAGAATGCAGAAGTGGTGATAGCCACCTTGAATGGCCTCCCAGGATCATGGTATTCATTCATGTGAGGAATGCGTGCCAGAAGGAAGTGATTACTTTCAGTAGAATCTAGGAAGAGCATGCACAAGAAGAAGCTCGACTCATAATAAGAGAAAAAAAAAGATGGGAAGATCAAGATCTCACCATCCAAAGAAGATCCCTCAAGCGATGAGGAATATGAAGAACTCAAATCTTGAAGAACCTCTTATCCATCTTAGCATTTGGATAAGAAACGATGCTATTATGAATCAATAAGATGATGAAGCTGAAGGCTCAAGAAGGAGTCTACCCATGAAACAAATAAAGATAAGTATTCAATTGTCATTTCATGATATTGTTTTGTTATGCATTTGTTTATATTCAATTGATGTATTATGCATGATAGAATGTTTGCATTAATGACAGTATGCTACTAATATTCATGTGATGGGTAAGTAGCTCATGGTGCTATACAACTCTCCAATGCTACTTATCTAGAATGAAACCTCTTTGCTGACATATTGGATTAGTGCACAATCTCAATGTTGTCCTGGTAGAGATGGAAGGCATCTAGAAACGTTTCGTGAGATATGGATGAATGTTGTATTCGCTAAGATAGTTGCATGATCATATATTTATGCATAAGAATTTTCCATTATGAATATGCCTTATGAAATGTTTCTAACCATACAACTAATGCACTTGCCTTGTAGGAAAGATCGCGTAAAATCACCTACAAGCAAAGAAGGATGAGACTTGTTCTAAAGAACAAGTGACAACAATTCAAGAGGAAGAATAATATGACGAATGTAGTGACATCATTGATGCAGAACATTCCAGCTATGAAGAAGTAACCAGAAGAAAGGGAAGAACAGTTCAATGATAAATATGTCTAGGATGCAGTATCGATACGTGAAGGGAAGTTCATAGTTCCATCATGCAGTAGATGGAAACATCATCGGATACAAGGAAAGATTTGTAGCACAAGGCTTCTCACAAAAATAAGGCATAGACTACAAAGAGACATTTGCAGCCAGTGGGAGTTGAGACACATGACAGATAGAATCATGTGTGCAAATGAAAGAAGTCTTTGTACAAGTTCAGAAGACACCCATGGGATAACACATACATGATGAGATTGATGAAGATCTTAACCTTTGCTACAAGGTTAAATATGAAATCCTATAGAGGATGACAAGATCACAGATGGGTGCAAGAAGAACTTTTGAAGAAGTTCAATATAGAGGATCTTGGTATCCAGTGATCCTAGATGGATACATAGAATATTAGTAGTAGAGGAAGCTACTTGTCACTTTGGTATAGAATGTTTCAGTGCATAGAGTACGAAAGACAGAGGGAAAATGATGCTTCGCTTCAAAGGGAGTGACTACAAAAGATCTTGAGGTTCGACATGGTACGACAGGATGGACAAATTACCGATGACTCTAGGATTTACTGAGAGTAAAGAGGATTCCAACCTTTTCTTCAAGGTTTAAGACGGAAGAACAGTGATTCTCCTGTTATATGTCGATGACTTGTTCTTGAAAGAAAAGAGGAACTCATTAAAGTTGCAAGAAGGAGACTTGCTGCCGAGTTTGAGATAAAGGACTTGGAGGTGTGGACAAGGGAAGTATGTAGTAAAGATCCTGAAGAGGTTCACAATGATGGACTACATGACCACACCTATGGCATCGAACCTGAAGTTATTGTGTGATGCTTCATCAGAAGCGGTTGATTTTACAATGTATCATTAGATGATTAGGTCCTTAATGTACCTGATGAACACAAGACTAGATATTTGCTTTGCCGTGAACACCTTGATCCAGTTCCTGATAGATCCAATACAAGTTCACTTAATTGCTGCAAAGCATATTCTAAGGTACCTAAAGGGTACAGTTGATTATGGGCTCAAGTATGAGGTGAATTAGAATATTAACCTAGAGGGTTATATTGATTCATATTGGGTAGGCAGTGCCATCAATAGGAAGAGAACTTCAGGGTGTTGCTTCAGTATGGGATCAGGTGTAATCTCTTGGTTCAACAAGAAACAGTCTTGTGTGGCACTAGGTACAGCTGAAGCAGAGTATGTCACAGCTTGTTCAACTAGTTGTGAGATAGTATGGTTGAGGAAGCTATTGTATGATTTATTTGATCTCCAGTTGGATGCTACTTATATATATTGCGACAACCACAGTTGTGTGAAGTTGTCGGAGAACCCAGTATTCCATGACAAGTCGAAGCATATCGATATCAAGTATCACTATATCAGGGATATGGTGCAAAAAGGAGCAGTGAATCTCTAGTATGTTGTGAAAAATGAATAGATAGATGATGTGTTGACTAAGCCATTAGCCAGAGTGAAGTTTGATTACTTTAGGGAGAAGCTTGGTGTTCTCCAAATTGATGTTCCCTCCAAGAAGAAGTGATGGGTCTGTGATTCTGACATCGTGAGAGGATTGGTTCCTTCCATGGTCAAATGTAAGGGATGAGCCATTCTATCATGATGAGAGGATTGGTTCCTTGCATGTCAGATATGAGTATTGAGCCATTCTAATGTGATTGTAGGATTGGTTCCTACATGATCAGATATAAGTGTTGAATTCCATTCTTGGAATGGAGGAACGTAGTCATTTACCAGGAAGACTCAGTCTAGGACTGAGGGCCATTCTGATGTGACTGTAGGATTGGTACCTACATGATCAGATATAAGTGCAGAGCCATTTTGATGTGACTGTAGGATTGGTTCCTAGATGATTAGATATAAGTGCAGAGCCCTTCTGACATGCTGGATTGGTTCCTCGCATGGTTATATGTAAGTGTAGATCCCTTTCAACATGTAGGTAGGATTGGTTCCTTGCATGATTGAATGTAAGTGCTGGGCATTTTTGACATAGATGACTGGATTGGTTCCTCTCATGGTCAGATGTGAGTGCTGGGGCTTTCTGACATAGATGACTGGATTGGTTCTTCTCATGGTCATATGTGAGTGCTGGGCCTTTATAACATAGATGACTAGATTGGTTCCTCTCATGGTCAGATGTAAGTGCTGGGCATGCCTTTCTGACATGGTGTTGGATGTAATCCTCTCATGGTCAGATGTAAGTGTTGGGCAGGCCATTCTGACTTAGGGTCAGATATAAGTGCTGAAAAATACCTACATGGAGGCTAGACCTACAACCAACATGAAAAATCATTGGCTCTGTATAACTTCTTGTGATGAGAAGAATCAAGATATAGCACCTATGATGATGATCCAGCAGAGATGTTCTAGAACCAGAGATGATCCATATCGAGTGATGATCCAGATCGAGTGATGATGATCCAGATCTAGTGATGATCCAGATCCAATGATGATGATCCAGATCCAGATGAAGATGACTTGAAGATGAAGATGACAAGGACTTGATGATGATCCAGATGATATAGAGAAGAAGACTTGTGCTGATAAATTGTGTCAAGATAATACCTTCCTAGTTAAGAGGGAGTGTTGATGTAATTGTAACTTTGGAATGTATTCACTTGTATATCTTATGTATTGTACCCCAATGTTTATTCTGAGAAGTGTTTGTAATGTAATTGAGTCATGTCATGCCCCGATGTTCCGATCGGGAGTTTCTATAATGTGAACAAGTCATTGTGGGTAACCCTCCTATTGTTCAAGGGTTAAAGTCCCCATAGTTGTGGGGACCTAGGGTTATTAGACTATCCTAGAGAATTCAACCCTGGGTGAGTTATTGTAAGTCGGGGAAATAGTCCCCATCATTGTGTTAAGGATAACTTTCCTTGTTTGTCAGAGGGGAAAAGTCCCCACAAGTTGTGGGGCACTAGGGTTATTAGACTCTCCTAGAGATGTTGGATCTAGTAATTAATTGTTAAGTGAGGCTGACGTGTTGGAGTAGATATTAAGTGAACAAAACAATATAAATAGAGAGTGAGCCTCTCTATTTATCACACACACACTCACCCATTGGGGCGCATGAGTGAGAGAGAAGTTGCTGGGACAAGAGAGAGACTACTGCTATCGGGAGATCATCTTTATGTTTTTGGGTTCTATTTTTGGTGTTGATTCTATCTCTACGGAAGTTGTGGGGTTTTCTCCTTTATGGTTTCCCCAAGGAAAATTCTTTGTGTCTCTTGTCTCTTGTGTTTATTGTTGTGCATGTTATTCTCTCAGTTAAATATCCTAAGATCATAATGCTATCTTGAATGATAAAAATCTAACAAGTTTAGAGACTTTTCCCATGCAAATTCACATGGGTTTCTAGAGAATAGTCATTTGGTTGTATAAAATGATGTACTTATACTATTATAGGGTACAATTCCCATTTTGAATTTTACGGGGATGATGCTAGTAAGATACATTTTGTATGTTGATGATTTTCTTCTACAACAATTACCGAAATGTCACATGTGTGTGAGATTTGGGAGATAACAAATAGGTCACCAAAATGTTGGGATATGACTATGAGATAATTTACCAGAAGGAAAAAATAATGTGGTAGCTGATGTGATCTCTCTAAACTATAATAAATAAGGTTTCCTCTTTTCCCTATCCTTCATCATAGAAAACCATTTGAATGACTTACATAATGAAAGGTTCACAAATCCCATGCATGCTACCATCATACAACAACCTCAAAAGAAACTCCATGTATATTTAGGATACACTTGGCACAATGATAATATTCATAATAGAGGATGACTATATTTGAAAAAGAGTAAGCATTGAAATCACGAGTGTTATTTGAGCCACATTAATCTCCCACGGTCTGAATTCAATATTTCATAAAACATACGAAAGGATCAAACACTCATTTTTATAGGAAGGTATGAATAAGGGCATCCACACATTTGTGACTAAGCGTAACATGTTCCAATTGTAGTGGAATCCGTTTTCTACATAAGTATTCTGCAATAAAATTGAAGATAAATAAAAGTATATTTGATAATGAATGAATGATGATCACAACACTCTCTTTATGGTATACCTTTATAGCTATTGATCGGTCATGAGAGTGAACAAGTGTGTCATTTGACTCTTTATTAATGCTAATTATATTTATTAATTATCAATGACTTCTCTTATTTATTTATTTGTATTGGTATAGGTGTAACATTGTCACCTCCTTAAGGAATGGTTTTTCCTCAAAGCATAATAAATTGTATTTTCTCTAGCTAAGCATGTTTCGCTAGCAGAATCTTCTTTGTCCTTGTCTAATTATAAGAAATTGACTTGGTTTCTAATTTAGGTATCTGTAAGATTCTTGTATAGGCTATGGATTACTTGATTTAGTAAATATTAGTATCCTTGGGCCTGAATGAATTCGTTGTGAAAGAGGGTTGAAGGAGAAAGAAGAAATTCAATGTACATTGATCAAACATTCATGGTGAAATTGAACAACCAAAATAAAATAAAAATGGCCATTATAACATTATATAAAAATCATTAACATTTGTGTAATACAATGATGATACAATAGGAAGAATTTGAATACACTAGGTAGGATTCAAATTTACCAACTTGGAAAAACTCCAGTGCTAACTGAATGTGAGAAAATCACAACTAATAGCTCACTAATATAAATCATGAAAACTAAATCAGTTCATAGTCGGCTATCAGAGGAAGGTAGTTAGGAAAAGGTGCCTAACCTCCTTGAATCAGGGAAATGTGGCACTAAACTAATTGGAGATGAACTAATTGATTCCCTTCTAAGCATATCTCAACACATACTAGGGTGAACTGATGATGGGACTCCCATGACACCATGTGAGCTCCTAAATTATGGGGATTGTCCTCTAGAGATCCTAAAATCATGTAAATTTACACATCAAGTGTTAGGTGGGCCCCATATGAGTTCCCCATGGCACTAGTGATGTGTAAACATACTCCTAAGGTAGGAACTGATAATTAGACTATATTGGTCAAAGGGAGGTTTATAATTAATCATAACACCCACTCGTAATCCTAACTTGGACATCCTGGGCCCTGGAAACTAATACCAAAGGTCACCCATACAATCTAATGCAAAAAGTAACTACTCAATAAACTGAGGAAATCAGGAAAACCTCATGGGAAAACCCCCCCCTCAAAATGAACAGTGGGGAACTGGATCAAGCTTTCACACTAGGAGATAAATTTCTCAGGAGTAAAAAACTTTTTTTTAAATTTATGCAGTCGACACCTCTGTAGAGCAGTAATGTAGTGTGATGGTCCTTGTGTGCACTAGTTCGCTAGTATAGTGCATGTGAACCTCTCCACCTTCTTCCAACATGATGGTAGATAGGAGAAGAAATGTTACTACTTTTACAACCAATCTTGCATATTTTGAACCTCTTTGACAGTATGGAAGAGTTGAACTTAGGATGTCATTCCCTAGGGCCTTGATTGAGCCCATACAATGGATTCCTAATGTTAA
>LPNX010495876.1:253912-275943 GCA_001517045.1 Pseudotsuga menziesii | reverse complement strand
ATGATGATGAGGATGATGATGATGATGTTCATGATGTTGATGGTGATGATGATGATGAGGATGATGATGATGTTCATGATGTTGATGAGGAGGATGATGATGAGGATGTTGTTGATGGTGATGATGATGATCATGTTGATGATGATGATGATGATGAAGTTGAAGATGATGGCGATGATGATGGTGATGATGATGATCATGTTGATGATGATGATGATGATAATGATGATGATGAAGGTGATGATGATGATGAGGATGATGATGATGATGTTCATGATGTTGACGGTGAGGATGAGGATGAGGATGAGGATGTTCATGATGTTGTTGGAGATGATGATGATGAGGATGATGATGATGATGATGATGATGAAGGTGATGATGATGAGGGTGATGATGATGATGTTCATTATGTTGATGGTGATGATGATTATGAGGATGATGATGATGTTGATGATGATGATGATGATGATGATGATGTTCATGATGTTGATGGTGATGATGATGAGGATGATGATGACGATGTTCATGATGTTGATGGTGATGATGATGAGGATGATGATGATGATGATGATGATGAAGGTGATGATGATGAGGATGATGATGATGATGTTGATGATGTTGATGGTGATGATGATGATGAGGATGATGATGATGGTGATGATGATGATGATGATGATGATGGTAATGATGGTAATGGTGATGATGATGATGATGAAGATGATGATGATGAGGATGATGATGATGATGTTGATGATGTTGATGGTGATGATGATGAGGATGATGATGACGATGTTCATGATGTTGATGGTGATGATGATGATGATGATGATGATGGCAATGATGGCAATGGTGATGATGACGATGATGACGATGGTGATGATGATGGTGATGATGAAGATGATGGTGATGATGATGATGAGGAGGATGATGATGATGATGTTCATGATGTTGATGGTGATGATTATGATAAGGATGATGAAGGTGATGATGATGGTGATGATGATGACAATGACGATGATGGTGATAATGTTGTTGTTGATGATGATGATGATGGCAATAGTGATGATGATGATGATGACGAAGGTGATGATGGTGAAGATGATGATGATGAAGATGGACATGATGAAGAGGATAATGATGATCATGGCGATGTTGATGATGATAATGATGGTGATGGTGATGTTGATGATGAGGAAGGTGATGATGATGACAAGGAGGATGATGATGATGATGACAACGATGGTGATGATGACGATGTTCATGATGATGATGACGACGATGGTGATGATGATGTTCATGATGTTGATGGTGATGATGATGATGATGATGATGATGGTGATGATGAAGCTGATGATGACGATGAGGATGAGGATGATGATAATGATGATGAGGATAATGATGATGGTGATGGTGATGATGATGATGATGATGAGGAAGGTGATGATGATGATGATGATGAAGATGAATATGAAGGTAATGAAGATGATGATCATGTTGATGCTGATGATGAAGATGATGAGGAAGGTGATGATGATGATGATGTTGATGATGACGATGGTGATGATCATGTTCATGATGTTGATGGTGATGATCATGTTCATGATGTTGATGATCATGAAGTTGAAGATGATGATCATGTTAATGATGATGATGATGATGATGATGAAGATGAAAATGATGATGAATGCTATTTTTGGTTTTACATAACGCGCACGCGATTGGTATGCACATAACGCGCTCGTGTTTTGTTTTTATATAACGCACACGCATTTTGTTTAGTTAAATCACGCTCGCGTATTGTTTAAATTCAAAAATTTATTCCCTCCAAATGATAAGGCCGAGCCTCCACCCATGCTTTCATGGAATTCCTATGCCTATGTGTCTGCTTTGTACTTTGCTTTGGATTTAACATGCCTGTGCCTTGGAGTATGATAAACCATGGCAAATTCAGCATTATATCCATTTTTTCAATATGCTCGTGTTTAGTGGTTCGTCTGATTATGCTGCACACCTCCATTTTTTATGAGATTTTAGAAACAGATATGGTTTTTTTTGCAGATTCTAAATATGTAAATTTTAACAAGAATACATAATTTTTTCTAATTTTTTCTTATTTATCTTCTGTCATCACTCCTCAACTCAAAAAACACATTGGTAGTGTTTTGTCCATATCTCTTTCGTTTCTCAACCATTTAAAAAAAACATTATATGGTGCACTAAAGAACACCAACCTATACATGCTATAAAAAACCCATTTCCAAATAATTGCATTAAGACATTCAAATGCTGCACCCACAATTTATGTACCGTTTTCGAGGTTTGATCTCTTAGATAATTAAAAAAAAATTAAAAAAATTATTTTTATTATTGGAAAAATAGTCGTGCACTAGTTCTATATGTTCTCTATACATATACCAGTTTTCGTAAGTTTATTCCATCATTTAGACACTCAGACGCTGCACCCACAAAAACATATACCTTATAATTTGTCCAAAAAATAAAAAAGTGCCCGTTAAAATTTATCTAACTTTAGATAGTTAACAACATTTTCAATAGAAAAAATATATATATTTGGAAAGGTCATTCAATTTCCTACATTTCTTGTTTTTTACTGATCGCAAGATTCATTGTGTAAGTGTCTCAAAATATCCATGCAAGTTGATGGATGCCCGTTTTTTCAGTTTTGTATTGCATCTAACGTGCCAAAAGAGACCCTCAACTTCTTGCACACACCCGACCGCAAAATCAAAAGTGGTCATTTATATGCAAATTTCAGTAATTTTTTGTCACTTATCTCTCATTTTGTACTAGTGGTTTGTTGCATACAGGCTCATAGGAATTGACATCGTAGCAATCTCAAACTTCTAAATAAAAAAAAATAGGCTCCCTAATAATGTCAAAACATTAGGCAATTGTATCACCAAATTCATGGAAGCATAATAGAGGAAACTACATGAACAAAGTTAAAAACCATTACAAGACTGCCAAATTTATGCAGTTTCATAAGATGAAGTAGGATGAATTTATGGAGATGGCTTTGGAGTGCAAACTTAGTTATATTGAATTAGCTAAGTTTTGGTCCAAAATTATTACCAAATTTGAGTTGGGCAGGCTTGGGTCTTAGAATCACCCATTTGATCATCAATTTTGTAATGTGTTCTCATAATTTTTGTTGTCTTAAGTAGATAAGCTTGTTTCAAATCTGTAATTGACTGGTTGTATTCCCAATGAAGAATATGACTGTACTTCAAATTTGACCTCTGATCAATCAAGTAGATTTGATCATTGTGTCTCAAACTCAAGCCTAGCTAATGTCAACATATGTTTAATTATGAAAAATCAAATATCCTGACGACATGCAATGTTTTAGTAGTAAATTATTCAAAATCCGTGACAAAACATTAAGTTTGTCTATATAACATTTCCTATTATTTCAAACTTGCAACATCATGTGAAAATTTTGCATCTGCATATGGACTCTTTAAATGAATGAATTTCATGAAAATACACAGTAAAACTAAGCCTGCACATTTACTGAGTTAGAATTTGATATTATCTTAGAGTTACAACAATTTATTGTACTTTTGACCCTGCTATACTCCTAATGCAATGCAGCTATCTTTCACCAAGCAACTTAAATCTCTTTCTATGGATTGAGTTTTTGTTTCTTCTAAGTCAATGGAGATTGGAATACTTGTCAGGATACATTGATTTCTTCTATTCCACTACCCAGTATCACAACACTTACAGTTTGAAATAAAAATTTGGGTTGCATGACCCTATTTCCTATGTTTTGACAAAGTTTTTCTTGCGGTCCAACAACAATATCCTTTTTAACAAAGTTTTCTTCGCCAATCTAGTATTGGAGGTGCTATTGAAAGTGCATATCAACTCGTTAGAATTCTGAGCTACCATCTTAAATCTATTCTTGATCTGCATTGAGACTCATTATGCTCATCAATCTTATTGTTCAAGATGAGGAGTAATTTGGTAAGAGAAATGTGTCTTTTAGTCTCGTACAAATACATGATAGAGGACAACTTCATTTAGTCTCCCGCCACTTCATCCGAAGAAAGAGGGTTGCATTTTGAATTTGGCATATCTTCTTATCCTTTATACCATGGGACCAATAGATTAAGGTTACTCATGGAATTTATCTTGTATTTTCCTTACCTTAGTTATACATGAGTCATCATAATCATGGTGATTGGAAGGAACGACTTGCTTGCACCAAATGGGTCATGAGGTGCTCAAAATTTACAGAGAACCAGATAAACTAATAATTATAAATGTATGCAACTATTGGTTTTTTTATATTCATAAATCCATATGAAGATATGGAAAATGACAATTCATTTTGTTTATTTTATATTCTTGGATATGATTTAAGAGCTACCACTTATAAATGTGTTTCAGGATGTGAAGAGTAGGCTCTCCTCAATTGAGGCTTGTAACCTTCATGTATAGCAATAACAATACACAAGTTCACTCAAATTAAGGGCCGTTGACCTAAATTATTTCAATTTCACTCAAATTAAAGGTTGTTTGACCTAAATTCTTACGTAGTACATTGATAAATTTTTTATTAACAAACAATATATCTTTTATCTTTAGAAGTATTCTCACAAGAAAAGAAATAGTTTCTTGCCTTTTCCTATCATATTTTAACCTCAAAATCCTCTTGCTAGCAATTATTTTTGGAAAAGAGTGTATTTTGCAAGGTACATTGAGTTAATTCATATTTTATTTCCCTACAATCTTGCCATTTTCAGGGTTTTTGGAAGTGCATGTTTTGAATTGCAGTATCTATTTTAGGGAAATTTGTTTGATTTTAGAGATAGGTGGTGGACATTGATAGACTAGTCCAAATGAAAAGACTCATATAAAAATTATGAGAGGATACTTGTCAAGTATTCTAACTTAGAGAACCATTCAACACATACTTGTCGATCATATGGTGAAAGTAGATAACCATGAATCACTTTATTATAAGGTCAGAGAACAAATTCGATTTGTGCCCAAGCCTCATATTCTTTTGAGCGTCTCTGTAATTATTAGTTTGAGAATAAATTTGATTAATGGAATACCCCCTGTAGTGGCATATTCTTGTAAATGAATGTGACCTTAATTCACACTTTGGATTAATCCCATTGGCACCACAGTCTTATTCTTTTGGTCAAGAGAGTCAGTGGTATGCTTTTCTCTATCTTGGGTGCAAGTTTCTATAAATTGACGAAAAATTAGTTAAAATAAACCAATCCTTGACAGAAGGAGGATATCTTCTCCTTGAATCTAGTGAGCTTTCCACTGCGCCATTTTCGTTGAAGCAAAGGCTCAATGGATCCAAACGCTTAAATTGGCATGACACATAATGAAACAAAATGGGGGATTAAACATTGTTGCACATTTGGTTTTTCAAAAAGAAAAAAGTGCCAATAATTGATGTTTAGATTGGTTTTCAAAGAGAGAGTGGATCCAAACCACCTTGATACACCGGTTGCTATTTAATTACTAAATTCAACCAATGTCTTTTTAAATGCTTCTGTTGCCTCCGTATGACTTTATGTATATCATACAATGGATGATTTCTGTTAAACACATTACTTCTTAAAAATATTATGGTTATACTTGTAACAAGGAATTCAAATCCTCCATTACAACCCATGAAAGACAAATTTCCTACAGTGCCATTGGCAATTTCCAAGTGTAAATGTAGCAAGAGAATGATGGCTTGGCCCTTTCAGGAATTTGAGACTAGGCTACATAAAAAGGGATAGGGAGAGCACCTTCATAGTGATAAGCGGTGATAATACCACCTTAGTTTTGATTCTGACTATAACATGATCATTTTCATCAATACTTCAGTTACTTAAAAGTAGTCACATTTCTGGCCTTAAACTTCGGGTTTCTGATGCCTCAATTTTTGACGTGCCTTAGTCTAAGCATGATCCAGAGAAATTGTGTTTAGAATAACGAATTTTAACATATTTTACGTGTACTTATGGTGGCTATCCAAATGCCATGTATGTATTCATGTTTTCGAATATTGGATCAAGGAAACATGTTTACAAAACATAACAAAAATGGCTAGAAAAAACTGTCAAAATAGCTACAGAAATAAACGTTTATGGTTCCAACGAGGATTGCATTATTCCACGGAGTAGCATAAATGTTAACCTGGAAAGGCATTAAAAACTGGATTTTCTTCTAAAAATTAAAGCATTGAGACTAATAACTATAACTCTGTTTTACCCTAATAATCCAAATCACAAGCCTTGAAACTTCTATTTTCCCTAACAGTATTAAAGACGATCAGTCGAATTTCGGCTTAATCCAAGGTGAACACTATAATTCTTTTCAATCCTAACAACTTTTCCAACAAACACTTAAGACGAGGGTTTATAAGCCGCTAACTTGGATTTAAGAGGGAACATGGAATCACCGTCCTCTGCACGATTAGTAGAGGTGGCCATACCTACAACCTTTCCTCTCAAAAACTAGTTTCCCGTGCTTCGAGAGCCTCTAGCTGCTTCTGTGTTTTCATTTATGCCTTGCGAGAAACCCTAAGGCTCTGTTCCCATCACTTCACAGCACAAGTTTTGAAGACTCCAAGCACGCACTTCAATTGATGGTGTTGCCATGTCACAGAGCCAAATTTCCTTCCACCTAAAAATCTTCCTTTTACCTCAAGCACATAAACAAGGGTGAAACGCCAAAACACTACCTGAAGAGTTATGACTACAAAAACACCATTAAATCTTGCATTGGCACGATCAAGAAGGTAAAAATGTCAACAATAATCCCACTTAGATCAAAGTTGACAGTGGTTCCGTTTTCTATTAGATCTTCGACATACCATAAGAGCCTATTCTGGGCGTAGTTGAACCATGATGCACGAGTTTAAAACCCTAGCCTTGTGTTTCGCCTGCAAATTACGTAGTTTTTAGTAGTTTTAGGGTTAACATTGGAAGTTCCCACATATCATCATCCATACATACATCATGCTTTGAAATTTGAATTTCAAATTCACTTAATGGGTTGGAAGTTCGACTTTATTTTAAAATCACGGATTGGGCGGGGAATATGGGTTCTCACAGTTGAGGAATGCAGGGTGCATGAGATGTGAGATGGAGTCTTGACATCTGCAGGTAGTAATTTTTGGGTGAAGATGATTCTGTGGCAACTCTGTTACGGAAGTAAAGATTCAGAGGGCCAGGCTTTCTTTCTCTAATTTCTGGGTTTTTCTCAATTGGTTAGTGAGAGTTGAAGATGATAAACTTGTTTGGATTGCTGCTAGTCTTCTTCGAAAGGCACTCTCAACAGGGTAGGCGTGACCTTCATTCCTTCTGGTTTGGTGCAGAATAGCCTCATTCATTCAGGAGGGCAAGAAATCAGGGATAGTAGCCAGCGGTGATTCCCTAATATAGCACCAGCAATGACATCTCCTTCATATTTGGCGATTCCGTTGATTTGGGATTTCTCCTTTCTATTTGACTATTCAGCTGATTTGGGATTTCGAAGAGCAGACCTTCGTCGGATACACCCAAAACATTCATCTCTGACTCCTTGTTCCGCTGTGAACCAGAGCCGAGCTTAAGATGCCTGGACCAACAGGAATCACTATGTGGAATTACTTCCAGGTAGGTACACAGAAAAAAATAAGGATATCTTGGAAATGACACGCAAGGGAAATCACCTATTTACATTGGTCCAATCTGATTCCTCACCCGTGGTTTTTACTAATATTTTGGAGATACAAAAACATTTATATTGCAACTTAGATATACATATTGAACAAATATACATATTGCAACACGAATATACATTTACATATCCAAATAGCTTGTATTTTTTAAATTTGTTGCCAATTCTCACATTTACGACTTTCTGCAAGATTTTTGTCAACACTTTGTTTTGGGTAATAATTCATGAACTTAATCCTCTTCGCTAGACTTAATGCACTGTATACATTTGCGGGTTCACGTTGAACCAAAAATTTTACCTGGAAACCCTAGGTGTATTGAGCAATATGGTACATGCTGAAATGGCTACTCCTTTCTGGTCATTGTATAAAAATCTATCACTATTATTCCGAACAAGTTTAAATGCAATTAATTTATCTAACTTCTCATTTTTGAATTTGTTAGATACGGAAATCTCAGCAAGGAATTGCCGTCAGTATGTTCAGGTTGATGTTCAGGATGAATCTTGTTGTTCCATCTAAAGCTGTTATTATTGTTTGTTGACAATACTGGTAAGAATAAGGATTAGGATTGATTAGCTTAGATATTTAAATTAATTAATTTATGTCTGCTCTATCTAATTGGGACTTTTATTTTTAAATTTGAAAACATCCATAAAATGAAATATATTTATTTCAATTCAATGAATGGAATGACAGAAACGATCTCTTCTTCCGTCGTAGAAGCGTATAGCTTGATCAAATTGCCAAGTCGTTGTTAGGTTAACAATAATAATCTAATATATAAAAGTGGTTATAGTATAGTTTTGTTAGCAGGGTTAGAGTAATGAGTAAGAATTGAAATTCCAGTGCATACTTTTATATATATAAATAATTTTAATATGTTTCATGATTTTATCATATTTTAGTTTTGTAATGTAAATTATTTATTAACTTAATTTTATTTTTTTAATTTTAAATTTAAATCTTAATATATTTAATGAGACGGAAAGTTTTAATTTATAAAATATTTAAAGTTTGTTAATAATAAAAAAATTGTAAATGTTGATAGTTATTAAAAAATATAATTTTGATTATTATTTTTAATGATGGTAAAATGTATTATTTGAATTATAAATATTTTATTGAGAATCAATAATTAAAATTGTTGTTTTTAATAAAAAATAGATTTAATATAAATTAACCTTTTTACTATTTCGTAATTTTGTAATGTTAATTATTTATATATATAATTTATCATTGTTAATTGATTTTAAATAAAATAAATTGAAAATTTTGATTTTATTATTATTTTTTATTATATTAAAAATTAATAAAATATTAGTTTATAACATTTTGCATATTCGTTATAATAAATAATTCTTATTATTTTTAATTGATTTTAAATAAAAAAATTATTAGTTTTTATTAATTAAAATATAATGAAATAATAGATTGTAACATTTTGCATATTCATTGGCAAATTCTAGACATGTGTCATAAAAGCTTTGCATTTGGCAAATTCTGGACATGTGTCATAAAAACTCTGCATGTATTATTTTTTGTATTTTAATATAATTGTTGGTTACTTACAACAAAAAAATTAAACAATGTTATTTAAAAATGTTTTGAGAGGTATTACATTAAATTTGAAGTCTCTATTTTGTACCAGGATTTAAGTTTTGCTATAGTTTTTTAGAAAATAAAAAGTTTATATTAAATGAGATTTTTGTTTTTCCATAGTTTGAAAAGCAAATTATAGCATTCCTTCATGTTCATAAAATTGATGAATGAGGAATGAATGTACAAGTTAAAGATAGAGAAATAACTGTTGCAAAGTCAATTATTTGAATCTTCAACACAATATTGAAAAGAAGCAAAATTCTATACTCAATTTGGATTGATATATGACATTTATAAAATATATTTAATAAAAAAAAAATACAATGTCAATGGTTCAAAAAAGAATTATATTTAAATCAATTAAAACTAAAAATAATAATTAAATATTTCAATCAAAAAATCAATAACCTTAAATCCTTGACAAAAATGAATTCCAAAAAAATTATATCAAAACTGAATTTCCAAATATCGTAACAGGTCAACTATATCACCATGTAGCTAAGTCAAGATGACCATGTTCTTATATTAACTTCCAACAAAAACTTAGCTAGATAAATTTGTTCATAAATAATATCAATGATCAAAACCTTGATAATATCTCAAGCCATATTAATATTTCTTGTAAATATGTCCACAACTACATAAAAACAAATAAAAAGAACGCACCATGAATTTACCATTTGATTTTTAATAGGAAAATGAAGAGATACACAAAATAACGCCTTTGGGTGTGTGCAAGAAGTTGAGGGACCTTTTAGATGCAATGGTGGAGTGAAGTCAATCACTCTTATTCCAAAAAAAAGAAATCATCCCAAGCAATCTCGAACCTGCCAAGCCTAGTCCCAAGGCTGCCAATAGGCATGCCAACTAGGATAGTAAAACAAATCGTGCATCCGTTTTAGTGAAAAAAATCGCATGCACGATTTCGTTCACTAAAACGGAGGCGTGATTTGGAAAGCCTTTTTAAAAAAAAAATAGGCCGAGGCCGTCTTTTTCTCCTCACCATGCGGCTATTGGACCAAGGAGAAGCAAATCTCGACTGGGTGAACGTGTTTTTGGGTGTGCCAAAGCCCTCCATCTCAACCTTTGGATAAACCTCTTCTTTGTGAGGTATTTTCCTCATTTCTTTTCATGTTTTTTTCTCTTTCTTCATCAATTTATTTTCCCTAGATTGAAAAATTAAACCATATTAAATTAAATTATGGCCAATTGAAATAAAAACCCAATGGAATTGCCCAATGGAAACAAGAACCCCAATGTAATTGGCCAATTGAAACCAATTCCCCAATTTAATGATAAAAAATAAATAATTTTGTTTATTTACCAAAATTCATACCCAAAATTCCCATGCCCAATGGAAACCAAAACCCCAATTATCTCAAAAAACAAATGAATTTCACTATTTCCATATGCATCTTCACAAGGATCCTTGTGAATCCATACCAGAATCCACAAATATGCAAAGTTTGTCAAGCACATTGCAAGTTTCCATAAGTAATTTACATGCCCAATGTAAACCAAAACCCCAATTAACTCATAAAAAACAAACGAACTTCACTATTGTGAATCCAAACCAAAATTAACAAATACACAAAGTTTGTCAATTATGTTGCAAGCTTGCATATACAACTTAAAAAAAATCAAGTAGAATTCATATATTCCCCTAAAATACATAAACAAACATGGTAAATCCCTTGCCTCTATCCAAAATATCGAAGTTGCTCTTCCAAGAACATCAATAAACACCTTACAATTTTGATGAAACTTCTCAAATTTGCTCTTCCAAGAACATCAATAAACACCTTATAGTTTTGATGAAACTTCCCAATCCAAGTGTCAAAATAAGGTATAGAAGCTTCCCATGCTTTTAACAAATATTTTGTCTTGAATGAAGGGTACTTTTTGGTTAAGGTCAAGGAAACAAAGTTCAACAATAGACTCTATGAACGTGAAGATACATAGGTAGGTTGATGTATTTGATTAAACATGGCAATCACATACTAGATCATACATGATATTTAATCCAGTGGAACCCTTGCAACCATAAAATCCATAAAGTTCTGCTAAATAGCCTTTGGAGTCCAAAAAACATCACACTACAACAAATAATTACATATTTAACAAACTCGTTGCCTATACTGGGATTTTATTCATCAACAGCACATTATGTCGCCTATTCTAGGGTCTAGTTGACCCGCAATTTGGGAGCTAGTCCTGCAAAGGCAATAATGAGCACCTCACAATTTCGACGAAACTTCATAATCCAAGCCTTAAAATAAGCTAGAGGAGATTTGCAATCAACATATGCACTCAAGACACTTTATGTACACATGCATGTACTTAAAAAATGGAATTAATACTTGAATTTAGGACATAAATATGAAATGAAAAAATGTTAAATGTTTACTTTTTACTGTAAAATTCAAGATCAATTTTTAAATTTACATGATAGATTTAGTTTATATGTCATTATTTATATAGTTTTCAGTTCTTAGATATGTCATGATATCATGTGTTTATATTTCTAATGATATTTTATTTGTATTTTTATGATTGCAATGGCTACTATGGATCATAATAATGCGGAGATACTGAGGTTTATTGTCCATTTGAGAGAGATTGGTTTGGCTTGGAGGGGTGGAGATGAGCTCCGCCGCTCCTTGTCAGATTCATTGTTGTCTATTGTTGATACGATCGCAATATCAAATGATGCTTTGTAAGGCATCGCATCTTACAGGGAGAGGAAAAGACAACAATATGCTGATGGGTTAAGTTACAATGAGGTAAAAAGCTAAAAATAACAAAACAAGCCATCTATTCATTGTTTAGACTGCCTGGGACGAATGACATTCCGGAGATCAGCAGGCCACATATTTCTATTGAGTGGTGCACTTTTCCACCCATCAAAGACAATTGGATGGATAGGTGGTACATGGTTTTCTACATTCCCCCTCACAACAATAGGGAAGTACCGATGTACTTCCTCCAAAAATTATATGCAAAGTTTGTGATGGGGAAACATGTCAACTATTTTGACATGTTGGGATTCCAGGGAGTTGGTAGGGAGATGCCCCAACACCGACCCCATGCTAGTCATAGAGATGCCAATCCACATATACCTGCACCTCATTCCCAGCTACCAAGGGAAGACATCCCTCCTGTACATGACATGGTTTCCTAGACACACGATGCATTTTTTACTCTAGCTGAGATGGTCTCTCGACACACGACCACTATTGACCAGAGAGCGCCCTCTTCCTATGCTGGTGTACAACCACCAGCTTCTGGTGGTGGAGGGACATCTACTGGTGGGGATAGACCGAAATCCCATGTGCCTCAAAGCGAACCACACGTTTGCACATCATGTGGGGGACCCTATTATGGTCCTGGCCCAAGACATGGTACCACTACGATGACTGGTGGTTAGGTAAGGACATTGTTTTAAAAATTTGTTATTGTTGAATTTTTAATTGTTCCATACTATATGTAACATATTAAAAGATTTGTAATATATATGCAATATTTACTCTTGCTGGAGATTGATGCCTCTCATGGGGGTGGTACTACACCCGATGTGGTTGTACCCAAGGCCCAAAGAACCACCATTGAGGTAATATTTAAACACTTGTCATTTTTTTATTACATATAATTTTGTTAATGCATGTGTTAGTCTTGATTAATTTATTAAATTTTCTAATATTTACAATTTTTGAAGTTGCAGGAACCCCACTTAGAACGTGATGCTAGAGACATTGATATCAACGACATAGTCAAAAGTCGAATTTATGATTACTTGAAGAATGTAAGTACATGGGTTATGATTGAATCTTGTTCAAATTATTTAAATTTGTTATTGTACAATCCTTTATAGATGCTAATGTAAATATAATTTTTAAACTTGCAGATGCTATTAGCATCTGAAGAGGGGCAAGAAATTGATGGAAGCGGTCACTCCCATGGTGGAGATATGTCCCAAGAAGGGGTAGTATATTACAACATGTTATTTTTTCAGTACATATTATTCCATCCATTCAAATCCATGTCTAACTATGGTAACACTTTATGAATGCAGACGTCATCGCAGATCCTTGCACTGCCTCTTTGGTTTGGATCTCCCTGTAGTCCAAACATAGATAAGGGGGTTGTTTACACCAGATGAGGTCCCTCTTCCTTGAACATAGTGGGTGTGCATGAGGATCAACCTACTCATCCCACAGTAATGTACACACTTCCAATGGCAGTTGTTGGTTAGCTATGAATTCACTTCACAAGTGGTTTTTCTTAATGTTATTTTTGTATGTTTACAGCATCAAGATGTAGAGTCATCTGTGCCAGAACTTAGTGGGATTGTTGATGTCGCTGTCAATGCCGCATCTACAATATGGATAAGTCACACTGAGGTACATCTACTTGAATATTTGTAATTGTACATTTCATTTGTATTGTTTATGGACATGCACGATGTCTAACTATTTAATCATTTCGTGAATGTAGCCACACCCTAGTCCATTAGTGCACACAACTGAAGTTGATGTTCCACCTACGACTCCTCTTACTACTGAAGAGTCCTAGCGTAATCCCCTAGAAATGGTTTTTTCGGTGAGATGCTCATTTTTTACATAATTGATTAGCACTTTCTCATTCACGTCCATGTTGATAATTCTTGAGATAATTGACATATTTTTTTTCATTCACAGAGAAGCATGGCAGAGAGGCTCTCTGCAAGGCGGAGGACGGTAGAGGCACCTATACCCTCGACGGATGCAGTGAGTCTTTGTTTTATTTACAATTGAGTCATATTTTAAATTTTCAAACTTTGTTATTGATGGACAGTACTAGTTCAGTTACCTGATCAAGAAATATTGTCATTGATTTGCAATCGCTAGAGATGCAGAGTGGTCGTAGACAAAGCCGAAAAGCATCAAGGTCCGGGAAAAACAAGAGAAAGTTAGATTTTTGATGTGTTAGTCCAGGACAAATATGTATTTTTATGTACAATCCGGAGTTAGAGTATAGGGGCATGGTCTAGGATAGATGTACTTTTGTTTGCACATGTACATCAAATATGTTTTTGATACATGTACATTGACAGGCCATAGATAGGCCTTCTATTTTTGTATTATAACTTTCATGATATAAAAAATATTTCATATGAAGGCTCTTGAGATATTCATGGTTCAATCTTTTAAGTGTGATTATACATGTGTGGCGAAGACTGTTTCTATGTGTAATGTTCCCAATTTTTTATAGATTTTACAATTGCATGGAGATATCAGTTATAAATTTGAGAACAATGCACAATTACAATATTACGTAATGACAAAAATGTACATTTTAATTGTTTTTTACAACGATGCAATTGCATATACAATGTTATATTAACAATGTCAAATTGTATTCAAAAATATGGAACATAGGTCTAATACACATTTAAGCACCCAGCACAGCTAAGCAACTATTCCAACTTGGTGGAATACAAAATCACCTTACCCACATAACAACCTAACAAATGTTTAAAGGATGCATGAAGTTCATACACTTAAGTGATGCACCAGTGTGGTCTACATAAATAAAATTATTGTTTGGCATGATGTCTTTCATCTAATGAATACATGGGATACATATCAAACCTAAAAGTATCTGAGTATTATAAGGTTGATTCAAAATAATGGTTATGACTATATCCTGCACATTATTTTATCATTTTGTTAATGTACATGGCATTTGATGAATGGCCTCGAGTAACAACTTTGAAAGAGATGAAAGTTATGTGTGATTTTATTATAGTTTAAATTGATTAGAGAAGTACTATTCTGAATCTTGTTTTATAAATTCATGTTTATGAAGTATTATTCGAAGCATTCATAGCGTGAAGATATATATACATATTTTAATAATGGTGTAATAGAATGGCCACTTGTTTCTAAACATAAACATGTTCCATTACATGGTTACTGACGTAATGGCATTGTCTCATCCTGCATTTCATCGTACAAATGCTCACATCTCTTGTATGAGGGGAAGATCTACAATTGCCTTCAAGCTGACCTTTATGTGCAAAAATTTCACATTCACTTAGTGAGCAAAACCCTAGTTTCCAAAATTGACAAAAAAAAAATGATCCCTTGTCCATGGACCCAGAGTAGAGGGCCACTCTAGCACTATCGTAATGTACTAAATCCAACGGAGTCGACGGTTCATCGATCCAAGCAATGGTCATCAATGTATGGAACGTTGAATCCCACCTCCTACAGGCTTTTAGGGACACCCGTGAATCCCTAACCGGGGCATAGAGTGGAAACCGTGCATCAAAAAGGGCTTTCAGTGGGTCGTGCAAGTGTGTTTAGGCATGTTCCATGTGGGAACACTAGCCACATGTTCATAGTCAAGGAATTTGCAAAGCCGACCCATATGTGCAGAAATTGGACATTCACTTAGTGAGCAAAACCCTAGTTTCCAAAATTGACCAAAATAATGGTCTCTTCTCCACGGAACTATATTAGAGGGCCACCGTAGCACTATCTCGATGTTCAGAATCCAACGGAGCTGACAGTTTGTTGATCCGAGAAATGATCATGATTCTATGGCACGTTGAATCCCACCTCCTGCAGACTTTTAGGGACACCTGTTGAATCCCTACCCGGGGCATAGAATGGAAACCGTGCATCAAAAAAGGGCTTTCGATGGTTTGTGCAAGCTTGTTTAGGCATGTATTATGTGGGAACGCTAGCCACACCTTCACGATCAAGCAGTATGTGAATTTGACCCCTATGTGCAGAAATTGGACATTCACTTACTGAGCAAAACCCTAGTTTCCAAAATTGACCAAAAAAATGGTCCCTTGTCCATGAAACTAGATTAGAGGGCCACCCTAGCACTATCTCAATGTCTTTAATTCAACGCAGCTGACGATTTGTCAATCCGAGAAATGGTCATGATTCTATGGCATGTTGAATCCCACCTCTTGCAAACTTTCAGGGACACCTGTTGAATCCCTACTCGGGCATAGAATGGAAACCATGCATCAAAAATGGCTTCAGGTCGTTCGTGTAAGTTTTTTTAGGCATGTATTATGTGGGCATGCTAGCCACACCTTCACGGTCAAGCAATATGTGAATTTGACTTGTATGTGCAGAAATTAGACATTCACTTAATGAGCAAAACCCTAGTTTCCAAAATTGACCAAACAAATTGTCCCTTGTCCATGGAACCACATCAGAGGGCCACCCTAGCACTATCTCGATGTCCTAAATCCAACGGAATCAATAGTTTGTCAATTTGAGCAATGGACATGATTCTATGGCATGTTGAATCCCACCTCATGCAGACTTTCACAGACACCTGTTGAATCCCTACCCGGGGAATAGAATGGAAATCGTGCATCAAAAAAGGCTTCCGATGGTTCGTGTAAGCTTTTTTAGGGATGTATTATGTGGGAACGCTAGTCACACCTTCATGGTCAAGAAATATACGAATTTGACCCCTATGTGCATAAATTGGACATTCACTTACTGAGCAAAACCCTAGTTTCCAAAATTGACCAAAAAAATGGTCCCTTGTCCATGGAACCAGATTAGAGGGCCACCCTAGCACTATATCCATGTATTGAATCTAATGGAGCTGGTGGTTTGTTGATCCAAGCAATGGTCATGATTCTATGGCATGTTGAATCCCACCTCCTCCAGGCTTTTAGGGACACCTGTTGAATCCCTACCCGGGGCAGAGAATGGAAACCGTGCATAAAAAAGGGCTTTTGGTGGTTCGTGCAAGTGTTTTTAGGCATGTGTTATGTGGGAACGCTAGCCACACCTTCACAATCAAGCAATATGCGAATTTGACCCCCATGTGCAAAAATTTCACATTCACTTACTGAGCAAAACCCTAGTTTCAAAAATTGACCAAAATGATGGTCTCTTCTCCATGGAACCAGATTAGAGGGACACCCTAGCACTATCTTGATGTCCTGAATCCAACAGAGCTGGCGGTTCATCGATATGAGCAATGGTCATGATTCTGTGGCACGTTGAATTCCACCTCCTACAGGCTTTCAGGGACACCTGTTGAATCCCTACCTGGGGCATAGAATGGAAACCGTGCATGAAAAAACTATTATATTTAAAGGTTTCAATGATCTCACTACATGCACACTAAATTCAACTACGTGAATCAACATTATTTGAAGCATAAGTCCATCGGATTTGAAAAATTTGAGTTGGACATTAGATTGATTCTGAATTGAGTTGTGACAGTAAGATAAGATTAGGGTTAGGATTAGGGTTTCCTTGGTAGGGTTATGGTTATGGGCCATGCCTGTTAAACAATAAACCCTAGTTAGGGATAGGGTTTTCCAAGTTTTTCCTTCGTTGGAATGAAATGCATTGTCCAGCTTTGGCCCAAATCGCTTATTATCTTTTATTATCTTTTAAGTAGAAATTAAACTTCTCAATAAAAAAGATGAGATGAAATTCCAACACTACTAGGAATTACCCCTTTGGAAATGGACATGCAGGTATAAGAGGTGAGTTGTCAAGAAGGAAATTATACAAGCCTTAAAACATAAGTTTATCATTGCGGCATCTTGTTTCCATCATCCTAGTTGTATATATCGGCTGAAAACATTGACAATATCACCTACTTGAAAAATTAGGGTTTTAGTCCTGTAAGAAAGCCTAGAAAGAACTTTGATAGGTATGACCTACAGAGGTACATGTATGTATTCTAATGTTATGTATATCATGTGAATGAGATCTTGAAATGTTCATATAATTGATATATATGGTTTATTGATCATATGTAAAATTTGGCGTGTTCATTAACTTGACGTACAAGAGAATTTTTGGCATATTTATAAACAACATGATGGAAAATTTCGCATATCAAGAATACAAAATTGACATATTCATAAGAAACATACATGGGAAAATAAAAATTATGATGCATACCTCATCATGCTAGATCCCACCTATTATCATACAACCAAGGCCTCAGGATCATCTCTTATAATGATGGTCTCCATTAGTCTCTTGTGCTATGTATCTGGCAAGAAGTAGCATACAAGAACACAAAATTGACATATTCATAAGAAACATACATGGGAAAATTAAAATTATGATACATACCTCATCATGCTAGATCCCACCTATTATCATACAACCAAGCCCTCTGGATCATTTCTTATAATGATGGTCTCCATTAGTCTCTCGTGTTCTGTATCCGGTAAGAAATAGCGTACAAGAACACAAAATTGAAATATTCATAAGAAACATACATGGGAAAATTAAAATTATGATACATACCTCATCATGCTAGATCCCACCTATTATCATACAACCAAGCCCTTTGGATAATCTCTTATAATGATGGTCTCCATTAGTCTCTCGTGCTCTATATCCGGTAAGAAGTAGCGTACCTTCGAGGAATTCTGACTAGGCATTGTTCGTACCTGGAGGTTTGTACCAATGATTAAGTTGGTAAAGTGATACACACTTGCACCTGGTTTATAATCACTGTAAACATATCCACCCTTCTTTCTTACATTGTTGTCATGTGTAAGGTATTCACCTTTAACAACCATAGACCCAATGTGGAAGTGGTTGTTTTCATCATCAGTCATGGACATAATGAGTGTTTGCTTTCCCTCTATACAATGTGCCAACCAGTAATCACCACCCCATTCACTATCTTTTGAGGAAACCACTGTGTATATGTGTCCTGCATAGTATGATTGTAGGTATATGAGCAAATATTTTTCGTGTGATACAAGTCCATTAATGTGATTTTCAAGACTACGTAAATTTTACAAAAAAATGTTAAGGAAATGCATCATCCTAGGTTGTACAAGGTCTGATACATGATCAAAATCTATAGAAATAGACGATTGGTATTCTTCCAATGGATTTAACTCAACAATTGCATGCTGATCAAGTGGAAGTGATATGCAATCCCATCCATCAACCCAATCCAATGATTCACACACATCCTAGTCACCATCACAACAAGGCAGGAAAAAACAAGCGAATTTTCTGGTTCAAATTTCAAATACTGGGTTATCAGAGCTTCGAACCGAATGAAAGCCACGAGTCCCAGGAACAGTCTTGCATTCCCATGCATGTGAACGATCTATGTCTACCACCTCCCAAAAAAATCCCTCCCCATGTCTCTTTATTGTGGATTCTACTCGCATAGCTGATTCCTCTCCCATTACTGACGTGCACCACCTGACTATAGATTGAGCATTTCGAATGATAGATATTGTAGATAATTTAAATTCCTCTCTTCGTAGGCCTGTTTTGACACATGCTCTGGCTCCATCATGCTCTCCTTTACCATGCCCAGTCTCAAAATAGTTCCACATATGTGGAACTTTGTATTTTTTATGCAATGAACACAACCATTGAAATATGCGTGCATTTTTGAACTGACCAGCACATCCATCAAACCAAATCCAGTGTCGATCCATCTGTATGTTCCTGCCCTTCAAATGATCATAGAACATGATGAAGCAATTATGTACATAGTGGAAGTCATGGCACCTATCATCACTTATGTAGAAGTGATATTCCCTTAGAATTTCTCTTTGCTCTTCACTGCTATTTGGGCCATGCCTATATGTGATATGCACGATCAAGGAAACCTGCTTAGAGCGATAATACTGACTTTGGATCTCATTTTGGGGTTGCAGAGTGTAGTTCTCGGCAAAATCAACAACTGAAAGTACAGTACCACGAGGATATGTATCTCTGCATATTCTAAAGTTCTCATCCTGCCATCGTGCCAAGTGGACATGCTGAACATATTGACGTGTCTTTTCAATAAATTCCTTGACGAAGACACTAACTTGTAGCTGTTGACACAAAATGATCTCAATATCAGGTTTTTTTGTAAGTAAGGAATGAAATGCAACTATTCAAACATAAATTTATAGATAAATGCATGTACTTGAGATGTCACCAATTGTATTTTTTTTGCCTTCTTTCCTTGGGACTATTTCATAGCTGATATATTTGAAACTTTTCATGTCTGTAACCATATTCCCAAATTCATTGTCTCCAGTCTTGTGCATACATTGGCTCAATAATGCCATTCTAGCATAGTTGGAGCAAGTTCCATCCAAGAGGGATTTTGCATAGTAAGTTTTCCCCTCAGGCCTATTGCACGTGATACTATGAATGAATTCTCTTGATGAGGTTGGTGGTATTGTCAAGGAGCAATCCTGCACATGGTTAGTATGCAACACACGCCGAATGTACAAAAATGTTTCATAGTAATATTCATATTCTACATGGTATCTACAACAACAAGTGTTACGAAGATTATTTATTCTAACACACCAGGGCTTACATTTCTCAAAATATATTTGCCCCAAATTCAATTGTCTATGTTCATTCCTAAAGTTCTCGTATAGTTATGTTTGAGTTATATCAAGAAGATGCTTAATATGTGGTTCGCGGTCCTTTGAACCCCTTCTCAGTTTTAGTACATCCTTCTGGTTTGAAGAAGGCCTTGTGTGATCATGCCAAAAACTCTGCACTAGTGCCTTTACTGCATCAACTAGCTTCATGTCACGACATGGCAACCGACCAATAAAGGCCCAAAAATATGTCTGGGTGGTTTTGTTAAGATGTTCTCTTTTAATAGAATACCTACGAAAGGTTTTTACATTCAAATTAACTAGTTTAGATGTAGGCTTGAAAAAACGAAGGACCCTGGTGTTCTTATTTACAATTGCTTGTGACAACACACGACGAGCCGCATTGCGGTCCTTTGACCGTGTGTTCTTACCAATTTTACCAAAGGCATCGATTAAGGTTTTAGCTATATGAGAACTTGCTCCATAAGTCTTTATCATCTTTATCCCTAACGATTTCCTAACAATATTCATGCCTCTATATTTTAACAATGATACAAATAATCTACATTTATCTCCATCACATTTAGAAACAAAATATTTATTTAGTATCTGTTGAGTTTGATAAGCAATACTACGTTTAGATAGCGTACCTTCAATGGAATTGAGGAGTCCTTCATCAACTTGTATACGCTTCGGAGTTCTTCGACGTGTGCTTTCTAATGAAGGTAAGGGGGTTGGATTTCTATCATCTAGTGCATCAACAATAGGCTCTGGCGTTTCAGTAGCAACTTGTTGTTCTTCATTCTCTTCCTGGTAGTTGGATGGTGGAAGTCCAACATCCTCATCGATGGTCCGGATAATATTTTCTTCTTCAACAGTAGGCTCCATGTCCAACGCCTCTTCAATTGTAGGCTCCATGTTATACAATGCCTCTTCATGAGATTCATCTTGAGATGGTAACTTATCACTTTGACTTGATGTGGGATTTGAAACATCCCCTAATGAGCACCTACGTTTTGCTTCTTGAATACTTCCATGGGGTGCTTGTTCAATAACTATTATGGAAATTGAAGGTCCCTCTAGTGAATGCTTCCTTTTTTCTTGTGTTGGATTAATAGGATGAACCGCCATATCCTCTATAATTGGATTTGGATTAGTTTCCAAAGAAATCCTCTGATTCATCATGTCCATTCTTTTCTTTTCTTTCTCTTCTTCGATGACTTCTTGAGGTCTCTTCTTCCTTGCTGATTTTCTTCCTCGGTTACGTACATTCCCCATCACCACAATGATCAATGTCAATATAGTTTGTTTTTGTTGCTCCTCAATTACAAACTTTCAAACCTTTAACTTGCTTTATAACTATTGATCCTTCAAGGT
>LPNX010495876.1:38912-246412 GCA_001517045.1 Pseudotsuga menziesii | reverse complement strand
TCTTGGAAATCTAGTTGAGGCTTGGTCTCGTAGCTATACGCTTGCACCGACTGAAGAAGAAATAGTTTTTTTTGCCATTCCATTCATTAAATGGAAAAAATATATATTCATTTTATGGATCTTTACAAATTTAAAAATAAAAGTCCCAGATGTAAGCATATATAAATTAATTAATTAAATTATCTAGGTTGATTAATCTCTATCCTTGTTCTTACCCGTATTATCAACGGCAGCAACAACCGCTCTAGATGCAAATGCAATATTCATCACGAACAGGAACATAAGAACATAATGAGGGCAATTCCTAGCTTAGAAACTGTAGTATAAGGCCAACTCTTTTCAGTATGTAACAATTTCAGAAATGGGAAGATAGATCACTATACAATTATCGGAACTTCAGAATAAAAGGAATATCTATCACGAAATAATAGTGATAAATATTTATACAATTATCAGAAAGGAGTATCTATCTCGGAATCATAGTAATAAATATTTATACAGTTATCAGAAAAGAGTATGTATCTCAGTAGGTACCATGTTGCTCAATGCACCAGAGTTGTCAAGTAGAATTTATTTTTGTTCAAAGTGAACCTGCAAATGTATACCGTGCATTAATTCCAACGAAGAGGATTAAGTTCATAAATTATTACCCAAGACAAAGGGTTGACAAAAATCTTGCAGAAAGCCGTAAATGTGAGAATGGGAAACAAATGAAAAAAAAATAACAATCTAATCGCATATGTAAATGTATATTCGTTCAATATGTATATCCAAGTTGCAATATAAATGTTTTTGTTGTAATATTTGAGACATACCCGTCCAAAATATTAGTAAAAGCGAGGAGTGAGGAATCAGATTGGACCAACGTAAATAGAGGATTTCCCCTGCCTGTCATTTCCAAAATATCCTTATGTTTTTCTGTATACCTACCTGGAAGTAATCCCACATAGTGATTCTTGTTGGTCCCAGGCATCTTAAGCTAGGCTCTGGTTCACAGCGGAACAAAGAGTCAGAGATGAATGTTTTGGGTATATCCCCATGAAGATCTGCTCCTCGAAATCCCAAATCAACGGAATCGTCAAATAGGAAAGAGAAATCCCAAATCAGCGGAATCGCCAAATAGGAAGGAGGCGTCAGGGCTAATATCCCTGATTTCTTGTCCTCCTGAATGAATGAGGCTATTCTGCACCAAATACACCAGAAGGAATGAAGGATGAATAGGTCGCGCCTTCCCTGTTGAGAGTGCCTTTCGAGAAGACCAGAAGCAATAGAAGCAAGAGAAAAACCCAACCAATTGAGAAAAACCCAGAAATTAGAGAAAGACAGCCTGGCCCTATGACTCTTTATTTCCGAGTAAAGTTATCTGTAACACGGTAGCCATAGAGTCATCTCACCCAAAAATTACTATCTGCAAATGTCAAGACTCCATCTCACATAGCATGCACCCTGCATTCCTCAACTGTGAGAACCCATATTCCCCGCCCAATCCTCGATTATAAAATCAAGTCGAACTTCCAGCCCATTAAGTGAATTTGAAATTCAAATTTCAACCCATGATGTATGTATGAATGGATGATGGTAGGTGGGACGCCCAACTGCCACAAGAAAAAACGGTGTTCGATTCACCCGACGGGAGCTTCGCTGGATGAGTGGATATGGGATCAGTGTTTGTATTTGGTTTTTATTTTACCAGGCAATTTTTTTTTTTAACTTTTTGACATTTTATACTAACTTTTTGACATTTTATATTGCGCATCATGAAACGTTTTGTTTAAAATTTTACCCTTCAAGATTGAAGGTTTCCTTAAAAAAAAATTTTTAGCCTAATATGCAACATAGAACTATGCGAAAATTTTACCCTTCAATCTTGAAGGTTTGCTAAAAAAAATTTAGCCTAATGTGCAACATAGAACTATACAAACATTTTTCAAATATAAAAAATGAATGACCTCATTTCAAAACCACTTACCGTCTCAATGGCTATGTATACCTAAAATAATGTCAAAAATACCTAACCGCACGACTCAGATTTTGCTTATGGAATGCACATATTCCTAGAACCATACAGACCAAGCCCATGCCAATTGCCCACTGGTTTTGATATCTTAACCAAACAAACAATTTTATGGCTATGTACTTAAAAATAAAGTAATATCGACCTAAACGCCGAACAGATTTTGTTTATATAATGAACATAAACCAGAACCATACATGCTCCATATATAAGCCAGTCAGAATCCCACAGTATAAACATAAACCAGAACCATACATGCTCCATATATAAGCCAGTCAGAATCCCACAGTAAATTATTGTGCCATTTACAAACACAAAAATATAGTCGGGCATGTACAATAAAAGCTTTAAAGAAAGCTGGAATAATCTTCAAAACATATTCCCGAATCCAAATTTACAGTACACTATACTTGCCAATGACTCGTACATTACTACCATTCCACACAAAGCTTTGTTGGCATACCTCAAGACTGGAACCCAAGGTCATATCGTGAAGGTACTCGGATACTTGAAGGTTTTGTATAATTCACACTCAGAATGCAATCTTGACTTTGAATCTTTTTTTTTTAAGAAAGCAGGGCTGCATAAGTTTTTCAGCACAAAGTTTACATGCAAAGTTATGCTTATCTCTTTTTGGTAGATCATTCTTTTGAATATAAATGCCTAAGATGCCCATTATTTACAAGTGAATTTTGTACATTATGGTTGCCAGATTCACCTTATTGTATACTCCATTATTGTTTTCTTAAAAAAATCGAATCAGTTTTGGCCACAAAAATTTTGGAGTTCCAAGAATCACGAAAACAAAAGATAAATTCATAAAGATAAATTCATAAAGAGATTGCAAGTATGTGAACCAAGACTCTACTGTGTAATATAATTATTATTAATTAGATGAATAGAGTAATAATAAAGCTCTGCTTACTGCTAGAAACTATGAATCACTGTTACTAAGTCACGAGTTAGGAGTCACTATGAATCACTGTTACTAAGTCAAAAAATCATTACAAAAAATATATATACATTACAAAAAATAATAGTAGATTTTAAACAAATCAATAGATTTTTAAATAAATTTTTAAATCCAAACCAAAAAGTTCTACACGCAGTGCCTTTGAATCTTGATAATGCTTTCCAAGACTGTGTGTCTAGAGTCCAGACTTCACTATCCACTCTCCAACTCCAAGGGCTTTTAGACTCCACTGTCGAGCTCCAACCTTCCAAGTTCCACTTCCGCCTTTCAACTTCCAACTTTCAAATCATTTAGTTGAGCATTGAGCACTTAAATTTGTACTATGTAGATGCTAATTACAATAGGAAAAAAAATAAAAAAATAATAGAAAAATCATTGTTAATTTTTTTTTTTATTTAAAAAAAAATCAAGAAAACCTACAAAATAGAAAAGCATGGATAAGACTAACTTAATATTTTTATTTTTAGTGAAAGTATAGTTTGAATTTGGAAAGTATAATTTTATATAATAATAAGATAAAAGTATTGATGTTACTAATTTACTAGTAATAATTTATAATGAAGTTTTAGTAATTTTGTTGTTCTTCAAAAATAGTAGTAGTATAATGAGGTTTTGAAAAAAAAATTTGCCCTTCAAAAATAAGTTTAAATGATAAATTTACTCTTAAAAAAAACCGCTTTACTAAAATTTTTAACCGTATTTGACTGTCAAAATGCTCCATGACGATCATTTTACTCGTCGAATTCCAACAATGTATGGGATAATCTATTATGCATACTATATATGCATGATGCCATGTTAGGCTGACAAAACTGACATAGTAATACGTATCTCACCTGGTACAGAGGAAGTGGGTAGAGACTCTAGAGCGGTTTTAAGAAAAGAAGTGGGTAGAAACTCCAGAGCGGTTTTAAAAAAAGAAGTGGGTAGAGACTCTAGAGCGGTTTTAAGAAAAGATGGATGAAGAAAACGAGGTGTTTTGGTTTGCCCATATCCCACTCCCAAAATAACAAGCAGAAATGTACATGGCAATTTTTGGTTTGCTCCAATGACGAGGAATATCAACTACAGTGCATGCCAACAGTCTTCGTTGTTTCAAAGCCTTCGACCCACAAATTGAACATTAATATACAAATTTGATTTACAAATTAACTAGCAATTGCCCCCAAAAAAGGTACAATGATACGTCGAAAGAAAAAAAGTTGGGAAATCAAGTAGATGTAATGAAGTGAAAATAGTAGTAAAATAATGACATGAAGAGCTTGTTGCATGGTTTCCTTTGAATTAAAGTTTTTATGAAGTATGATTTTAATTCATTTGCAACTTCTTGATTTTATTTTGAAATTTTTCTTTAAAAAAAGGGAGTTCTATTACAATTATAATTTTGCATGGTTGTTTGAAAAAATAAGTTTGTATTTTGACCCCCTTTGCTTAGCCATCTTATGTGGAAATTTTGATTCTAGAAAAATCTCTTATTTTCCATCCAAACCATCCACCTTATGAATAAGTTAATTTTTATTTTGATTTAGAGGTTTAATGATTTCTTATTAATTGGTAAGTGTTTAATGTCATATATATATATATATGTATATATGTTCCTCCTCTAAAATATATAAACAATATCATCTTATTCTAGATCTTAATGTCGATGCATAGATACTTCGACTTTTCGCTTATTGCGATGGGGTTATTGATGGGATTCTCGTAGGTGATTTTTGTTTGTAGTTGGAGAAAAAAGGGGTAAGTAGAATAAGTAGAATCTTCCTCTAGATACATGTATAAAGAAGGTCTAAAGAAAAAAAAAATAGGCAAGTAAAGTAGATGTAAACATCAATGAGCATTATCGAAAATAGAAAATAAAATGCTAAATATTAAGTAGTATAGCAACATATTAACTCATTGTATGTGGTACATCTTATTTTGTTAAGTACTAAAAATATTGAAGGAAATGTACATCACAATTTAAATTAGCATTTAGTGTTGTTCTAAAAGCTACATAGAATAGATGCCCAACATATTTTGTAAGTAAAAACGTGTAGAAGAGTGGCAAAAAAAAATAGTGGAAATGTGACAATATTTTTCCCAAGATGTTCATAAATTCTTGAATATGATGTCATATTAACAAATATATTGAAATTAAATAAAAAAATTGAAAACAAATTTGTTTGAATTGACTATATATATATAATAAAACTTATTTTAATAACAATAGGGCAAATAACATCTTAAAATCTTATCAATACTCATTAGATTTGCATATCATTTCAACCCAATCTAATTTTTTTGTTTGAGGAATGAATGAGCTATACCTGCTCTCATTTAATATTTATAAGTGCTCTTTCCTAAATATAAGTTTACTCCCATTTAATATTTATAATTGTTTTTTACCAAATATAAATATTTTTAATTTTGAAATAAAGTAAACGTAAATGTTTTAATTACCATACACTGTTAAAATTCAAGGTATAAAAGATCACGTTCTTCTTTCCAAAAGACATTATGTCACACCTCTTTCATTTAGGAATGTAACGTTTATCAAAATTACAAAGTATTCTTTTTCAAATAAAAATATTCTTAATTTTAAAGTAAAGTAAATGTAAATGTTTTAAATACAATACATTGTTCAAGGTATAAAAAATTACACTATAAAGTGTTGGTTTCCAAAAACATTATGTCAAGCCTTTTTCATATAAAAATATAAACAATTAAGTTAAATAAAAACAATTTTACATATTTTAAATTAAATTAATTTGTGTTCCTTACCCTCTTTACTTATCTTTATGCAATGGAAGCTTTACTTTAAACATATGTAGTTTGTTTTGATATGTGGAGATTTTAACTTTTTCAAAAGCCACTTTATATTACTATAATTTTTTAATCTATTAGTTTTAACAAGGTAGGTTGATATTTCAAAGCAAGTCCAATTTAATGCATATAAATAAGGGGATTAGTTTTTATTATTATTTAAAAATGTGGTATGTTTTTCTTTCTTCATAATATTTGTGGATGGAATAAATAATCTGTAAATTCTATATTTGTATTTTTTGATGACAAACATTAAATCATCTCACCTATTTGTAAATTATATATTTGTATTCTTTGATGACTTAACATTAAATCATCTCATCTTTGCCAACAACTTAAGTTTTTGTATGTTTTTCAACTTCACATAGTAATTTGTAGAAAGTACATTCAATGACATACAATATTGGATGCTTTCCACTTTTTCTAGCTTGGAACAACGGTTAACATGTATGAATCAAAGATTTGTCACCCAACCCATTGCTCGTATGCTCTTCAGCTTCTTAGGGAAAATTGCATTCAACTCTCTCAAAGATACCAATGTTTCAATAGTCGTTTCGCTAAGGTATCCACACATTTACTAAAACCCCCATTCATGAAATGTTTCTTTTATATATATATATATAATCAAATCTACCTAAAGCACAAACAAAACAAACATATTTTGTAAATCACTCAAAGGCAGTCCCTTCACCTCGCAGGGCACGGTTTAGGATGAGCTAGTAACTCCATGATTCCAGGTTTTGAATCTCCCTGTATCTTTCTTTTTCCCTTTAACATTTAGTTTTCCTGCATGAATTTACAGTTGGGAGGTGTCTAATGCCTGGTTAATTCTAATGAGCTAATTATATTGGTATTTTCGTATTGATGCGCAGGGTTTAAACACCCAAATGATGTTGTATTCATTTTCTTCTCTTGGACCTCAATACTTGCAATAATGTGGTGCGCTTTAACAGTCCTCTTCTCATCATGAAAATTGTACCCATGGAGTCTATTTTCGTAAGGGGCAGGCTATTCCATCATTTTGCAGAGCTTAGCACACCATTAATACGCTTTTTCTGACGTGATTTGTAGTTTTCTCATCAATTCTATGTACTTACATCAATTTCAATTCAGGTAGGCTATTCCATGATTTTTCATTTTGCAGAGCTTAGCACACCATGAACACGCTTTCTTTGAGGTGATTTGCAGATTTCTCATCAATTTTGTGTATTTTCATCAATTTACTCTGAATTTGTAGTGGCCTTATTTATGATTTTTCAGTGGGTTTGTTATCCTTCATTCTCCACTAGTTAACATAGTAACTATTTACATCTATGTATTTTCAGCAAATTTACAGGTTTGAAGTAGATTTGTTAAAGAAATTAGCCATAGGTTTGAGTTTGCCTCTGGAGCAATCCAGTCATAAGGAAATTTCAGAAGCTCTTTTAGTGACTGGACCCAAGGGTAATACGAAAAATAGGTACAGGTTTTTTCATACCCGACCTCCCAAAAAGAAGGACTTCGACCTAATTAAATATGGTCTCTTTCCAAGGAAGGCCTGGCAACTAAGATATATCTACTCTCTTCCAAGAAAGGTGTGCCACTGAACTCAAAGAAAAATTCTAGATATAACCATGTCATTTTTGACTTCTGAAATTAAAAGTAATGCGCTCAGCATTTTAGATTCACCCTTTCTATATGTTTATGCTGCCTTGCACCAAACACTCTTAGCCTTATCCGTCCACAAATATTGACTTGAGCTACTATAGTAACACCTCTCTGCGTCTCGAGTTCAAATCCTCTCACCAACACAAGCCATTGTTTTCAAGATCTGTAACTTCATGACCATGCTTTGAGTTCTATTCCTAATACCTTATCAACAACCCGACACCTTTAGCAACAACCCAACATGGAGAAACCCTCTTTAAATCAGAACGACCACAGCAGCCTGAAAACCGCTCATTAAAGCCGAGGTAGTCCAAGGGAATTCGAATGAGAAAATGGGAAAATGGGTGTCGTCTCCTATGACACCCAGGAAAAGGCTTCATGTGCCTACGACTTTATCGTATATTGTCTGAGAGGATCCAAGACCAAGTTTGTTATTAAACTAAATATTTAATATTATATTTTGTTTTATTTTTTCTATTAAAATTATTTAAAATTTACATACATCCAATAATAATAAACATTCATAAACATAAACACTACTCTATCACTAGGTAAAACTTTGACTTTATAAAAAAAATTAACCACTTACTATAATATATTTAACTTTTATCTATTTTCAAACTCTACTACATTACTTCATAAAACTTTGACCATACAGAAATTAAACTAACTTTTAGTTTAATTCATTAAACTACATATGACTTTTATCAATTTTTCAAACATCATAAAACTTTTACATAAAAGATTAAACTTTCTATTTACTAACCTACAATTTACTTTTATATATATTTTAACATAAGTGATCCATTTCTTGATCAAATTGATGATGAAATTTTCAATTTTAATCTCAGGCATTGTTAAACTTTTTTAATGAAGTACCACAATACTTTTGAAAAGTGATGGAAACGTCATATTTACCAAAATAAATCTAAATTTTTTGTGTTTCCTCAAAAATTGCCTCGAAGAGATGAATTTATTATAGGCATATATGAGTGAATTCCGTATTAGGGAATGGCAATTTTTTTTGATAACGATTAATGAAAATAAATAATCATATTGACAAAGAATCATAGAGGGAAGCCACCAAATAAACACTCCAATTTTAGCTGCACACAGAATTAGGCTTTACCCTAAAAGTAACTGAAACTAACTGGAAATGAACATTTGAAAATAATCAATATAATATAAACCAATATAGGTAGTAATAAATATGTTTGATAACTTTGGAGAAAGAGTTAATGTCAATGTCCTTACATTTATTAGAAAAATAATAATAATATAAAATAATTATATAATAAAATATATGTTTTGAAAACTTTGGAGACAGAGTTATTCTCCATATTATCTTTATATTAAAAAACAGGTCATTGTTTGCTTTTCAATGTGTAAATGGTAACAAAAAAAAATATAAAAGTATAAACTATCGCTTTGACTTCAGCGTCAAAACTAACATCCCTGAAATCACAAATCTATGTTAATGGTGTTATTCGAGCGCATTGCGGGTGCACTGGTTCTCTCATGGCGGCCCTCTCTCTTCCATCTATGAGCCTTTGCAGCGTTCTCGGGGCCTCCTTTTTGCACCCCTCTCCATCATCCTATGAGGAACGTTCTTCTTTTTACTAGAATCTGTTCCGTTTTTTTTTGTTTTTTTGTTTTTTTGGTGAGGGTCTGGACTTGCAGGGTGGTCATCCCCTGTTGGCAACTCCACCCCTGTGAGCTTCTACAAGGTTCTTGGGGCCTCGTTATTTTCTCTCCATTACCTCGTCTTGTGAGGAGGGTTCCTTTCGTTACTGGATTATGTTGAGGGTTTTTGGCAAGAGTCTGGACATGCAGGGTGGTCATCCCCAGTTGACAGCCCCACTTGGAGTCCCTCCCCTTCACTGGGGGACTAGTACCAACCAAGTATAAAACAAAGTGGGAATTTATTGCTTTATTCTTGGCTATTATGGGGGTTTTATGGTTCGTCACCCCTGCATGGGGTTTTCCCGTCGTTGTGGTTTTGAATTTTGTCTTCTGTCTCCCGCGGTACGTACTGGGTTGACTTGGGTAAGTATTGACGTGTACGGGGTTTGGTTTTCTTCAACTGTTTTTTGTTTTCCTTTTGTCACACCTGATACAGGATCCCTCTCGCGCGGTTCTATCTTGGGACTCTGCTCATTCTATTAGCTATGGGGGTTACTCTCCCCCTGACATCCTGTTGGGTTCTTCTTGTTTCTTGGTTTGGTTTTGACTTTGGCTAACCCTTTTGGTTGGGTTAAGGTTTTTCCCATTTTGTTTTTTGTTCTCTGTGGGTTGACCTGGGTCCTCCATCATTGGTGCCGGGGGCCTGGGGTCCATCTCTTGGGGTTTCTCTTGGGTTTCTTACTCCCGTGCCTGTGGTCCCTTGGGCTCAGTTAAAGGGTATCGCTCATCTGGTTGACTTCGTTCCCCCCTTTGGTGGTTCTGGGGGGCTGGTCCCCAGTGTTATTAGGTTTCTTTTTTGTCCTAGCCTAACCCCACTCTTCTGGCATCACTTCCTGTTTATCAGTGAATCTGTTTGGGGGGCTATGATTACTCGGCCTTAGAACATCAGTCTGGGGTTTGGTAACCACTCTAAAACCTTCTAAGTTGACCTTGTGGGACTTATTCACATGGCTGAGTCAATTGCTCCTCCTTGCTTCCATCATAAGAGATGTACCAAATGTATTAAGGCCCAGGAGGGGCGTTTTCATTATGTTCTAGGACATGATATATTCATGAATCATGTCTCTTCTCTCTGCTCACGTGCACTTGTTGGGTGACTAGAAGATTGCAGGATGGACAAAGCGGCCTGGGTGGAGTGGGCTACGGAGCATTGGAATCCCCTCTTCGATTATATTCCTACTATTAGCCTATTGTCGAATGGGTGGATAGTATTCGTCTTCTTGGAAGAGGAACAATGTTCTCACATTCTGGATGGTATTTGGTGTATTGGGAAGGGATCTCTGGTTCTCGGACGCTGGCACTCATGTTTCGACCCTCTCTAGGAAAGAATTACAAAGCATCATCTTTGGGTGTTGATGCCTCACCTACCGTTCCCTCTATGGAACAGACAGGTCCTAGAAGGCATTGGCAACACTATTGGTCGGTTTGTCACCGTGGAGGCGGATTTCCGTATAGCTTTTGATAAGAGGGTTGCCAGGGTTCTCATGGAGATGGACGTATCCCTGGGTTTGTCGGTGGAGGTGGAAATCCTTTGCAACGAGTGCCTCCTGGTCTAGAGGCTCGACTACCTCCATGTGTCGTTCCGCTGCAGCAGCTTCCACGAGGTCAGACACCAGAGGCGAGCTTGTTTTGACTTTCATCTTGGAAGTGATGAATTGGGCTCGGATATCTCTCCGAAGGGCTCCACACCAGTTGTCTCATCTGTGCTTGTGCATCTGTGAGGACCCTGCAGCAAACAAGTAATCAAAACACACGATATAACAGTAGAACTCAAAATCACTTTTATATTAATCGCAAGCCACTTCGAGGGGGCAACCTCCTTTGAGCAAGCTCAATACAAAATAACTTCACGGTGCCTTCCTTGGCCTCAACACACACTTATATACTAAAAATAGGTGCCAATACCATGGGTCAAAACCATGGGCCAATATAAACTATGGGCGCCAATACTATGGATCAAAACCATGGGCCAATGTAAAGTATAGATCAACAAATACTACAGGCGGCTTACAAAGCATATGCGCCTCACAACAATAACACAAACTATGGATCAACAATTACTATGGGACGACTTACAAAGCATATGCGTCCAACAAAAATATACTAACATAGTAAAGAGAAGGATTGACATGGGTTCCTAACATCTCCTCCCCCTTAGAAAAATCTTTGTCCTCAAAGCTTTAGATGTGGAAATTGTTGCTGAATCTGAAGGAGTGGCTCCCACGTAGCATCCTCGGGCTGCATTCCGTGCCATTGAATTAAGAACTCTGTGATAGAGCGAGAGCGAAGCTGACGAGTGCACTGATTGAGGACAGCCTCCGGCTCCAAAAAGATGGATCCTTCATTATCCAGTTCTGGTAAAATAGTTTGGCCTTGGATGTTGGTGCCAAGAACTTTCTTTAGACAAGAGACATGAAACACTGGATGAATGTGGGAAGAAGGCGAAAGTTCCAATTTATAAGCAATAGACCCAATCTTCTGAAGAATCCTATATGGCCCATAGAACTTTGGAGCGAGCTTATGACGCCCTTTGAGTTTTAGTGATGATTGCTTGTAAGGCTGGAGACGAAGAAAAACCATATCACCAGCTTCAAAAGTGCGCTCAGAACGGTGCTGATCAGCTTGTTGCTTCATGCGATTTCGTGCCATGTGAAGGTTTTCGCGCAAAATGCGAAGAACCTCATCGCGGTTTCGAAGGACCGTGTTAACTGCCTGAACTGGAGAACTGCTAGGGGTGTAAGGAAGAAGAACTGGCGGTGCCTGACCATAAACTGCTTCATATGGAGTCATTTTAGAGGCAGTGTGGTAAGAGGTATTGTACCACCATTCAGCGAGAGGGAGCCACTTTGCCCACTGATGTTGTTGCTCAGAGGAGAAGCAACGAAGATAAGTTTCCAAGCATTTATTGATAATTTCAGTCTGACCATCCGTTTGGGGGTGATAACCTGAACTCATCTTCAGTTTGGTGCCAGTGTGGTGAAAGAGTTATGTCCAAAAATGATTGGTGAAAGTCACATCATGATCCGAGACAATGGAAGAAGGCATTCCATGAAGATGAAATATCCGGTCTAGAAAAATTTGAGCAACGGAAGAGGCTATATAGGGATGGCTGAGAGCACAAAAATGACTATATTTGGAGAGGCAATCAACCACAACCAAAATCACATTCTTCCCTCCAGATTTAGGGAGCCCTTCAATGAAATCCATAGAAATATCGGTCCATATCCGGGTAGGTATGGGAAAGGGCTCGAGCAATCCCGGAAGGGGTGTTGTTTCACCCTTATTGCGCTGGCAGGTATCACATTCAACCACCATCTGTTGAATTGTCCTTTTCATGCCATGCCAAAAGAAGTTGCGTCGTGCCCGTTCATACGTTTTGAGAAAACCAGAGTGCCTCGCTGACAGAGAAGCATGGAGTTCATAGAAGATAGCTTGTTGAAGAGCGGTGTTCTGGGGAAGCACCAGATGACCCTTGTATCTCAGTGAAGCACCATCCCAAGAGTAATGTGGGACAGCAGAAGGCTTGTTGTCCAAGCGTTGGATGATGTGAGATAATGAAGAGTCATTGACATAATCCTGTTGAACCAATTGCAACCAATTTGGAACAGACATAGAAATAGCGGAAAGAGAACCTTGGTCATCAAATGTGCGAGAAAGGGCATCCGCCACAATATTGTCCTTACCCTTCTTATAAGTGATCTCATAGTCATAACCCATGAGTTTGATAACCCAGTTCTGTTGTGCTGGGGAGGATACACGTTGTTCTAGGAAATATTTCAGACTCTGGTGATCAGTCTTGATGCAGAAATGATTCCCTAAGAGGTAGGGTCGCCACTTTTGTACTGCATGCAAAATAGCCATCATTTCTTCTCATATGTAGAGGTAGCTAAATTCTTACCGGAAAGGGCTTTGCTGGTGAACGCAATGGGGTGTTTATCTTGAAGGATAATAGCACCAAGTCCATTGCCGCAAGCATCACTCTCAATAGTGAAGGGCTTGGAAAAATCGGGCATAGCTAGAACAGGTGTAGTACACATAGCTTGCTTAAGCTTGTCAAATGCACACTCGGTAACATGTGTCCATGTAAAAGCATCCTTTTTCAACAGAGCAGTTAATGGAGCTGCAAGATTCCCATAATCCTTGACAAACTTGCGGTAGTAGCCAGTCAACCCCAAAAAACCACGAAGGCTCTTGAGCGTCTTAGGAGGCGGCCAATTGTTCATGGTAGCGATTTTGGCAGGATCCACACGAACCCCTTGTGCTGAGATAATGTGCTCGAGATACTCAACTTCCTTTTGGCCAAAAACACATTTAGACTTTTTGGCATGGAGATGATGGTCAGAGAAAAGTTGCATTACAAGAGCTAGATGCTGGAGATGTTCAGCCCATGTTTTACTGTAGATGAGGATATCATCAAAAAATACCAGAATGAATTTCCGCAAATAAGGTGGGAAGATTTGATTCATCAAGGCCTAGAATGTGGAAGGAGCATTAGTGAGACCAAAGGGCATGACAAGAAGAACTAGGGAAGAAAAGGAACTTGTGCTTGGGCAAATAATACCTTGCTTCAGTAAGTCCCTAATGAGGAGTTCAATCTCTATTTTTTGGTGAAATGGGTAGCGATAGGGCCTGATGTTGGGAGGAATGCTACCAGGAAGGAGCTGAATACGATGGTCCTCTGGTCGTGAAGGTGGAAGTCCCACTAGTTCAGCAAAAACACATGTATATCGATCCATAATTTGTTGGAGATCCAAAGGAGTAGTGGGGGCCGCTGATGGTTGCATTTGAATGGAATGGAGTTGAGCGATGACACCATGGGAACTCTTCTTAAGGATTTTTTCCATGCGATGTGAACTGATGATGCTGAGAGACCCTGGTTGTAAGCCTTTTAATGTGTGCTTGTGTCCATCGGGGAAGAACTGCATCCAAATTTCAGCAAAATCCCATAATATGGGGCCAAGTGTGCGCAGCCATTGAGCGCCCAAAACCACATCACATTCGCCTAAGGTCAAGGCAAACATGTCAGAGCGGAGGTTATAATCTCCCATAGAGATACGCACATTACGACACTTCCCTTTGCAAGGTAAGGTGCCCCCATTAGCAACCATGACTTCAAAGTTGGAGCAAGGATGGATAAAACAATCAGCTTGTTTGGTGATCCGAGGGTCAATGAAATTATGAGTGCTGCCAGAATCAATGAGTATCGTAAGAGGAAGCTTCTTGAAGTAATCGCGTACCCACATTGTTTGGGGGGCAGTGACTCCAGCTAAAGCATGGAGGGATATCTCGAGCTGGTCGTCCTGAGATGGAGGGCCAGTAGGCGGCTTCTAAGTGTCAACCGGAGCATCCATTACATCGGCAACTTCTTCACCAATTTTAGAGGCAGGTGGAGAATCCACATCCAAGAGATAGATCTTTTGTTGAACACATCGATGTCCCCGACTGAATTTCTCATCACAATTATAACAAAGCCCTTTTTCTCTGCGTGCCTGCATCTCTGTTTCAGACAAATGCTTGATTGGAGGTGAGCGAGGAGCTGGCGGAATAGAAGGTCGTTGAGAACCCATATTGCGGAAGGGAACAAAAGAGGATTTGGAGCGCTGTTGGGCTGCCATCTTGTCTTCTGCCAACTTAGCCAACCCCAGGGCTTCCATCATTGTGTTGGGACTGAACATTTTGACCTCAGAGCGAATTGCATCCTTTAGACCACTGATAAAACAACTCCGGTAGAAGTCATCAGGTAATCCTTCAGTGTGATTAGCTAGTTTCTCAAATTCAGTTTGATACTCTTTCACAGTGCTAGTTTGGCGAAGTTTAGTGAGAGCTCCTATGAAGTCATCAAAAGCACTCGGACCAAATCGGTGCAAAAGGAGCTGGCAAAAAGCAGGCCATTTTGGCTCTTCACAAGCCTTGATGTACCAACGATACCATTGAAGAGCTTCCTGTTCCAAATGAAAGGAGGCAAGTGGAACTTGGTGGACATCAAAAGTATTATGAAGGCTGAAATACTGTTCTGCACGGTAGATCCATCCAGTCAGATCAGTACTATTGAAGCGCGAAAAATCTAGCTTCGGACTGCAAAAATTGCTAGAAGAAGAGAAGCCATTGGTTGATGAAGACTCGAACTGTCGTCTGGTGTTCATAGCTGAATGCTCAAGATGGAGATCGAGAAATTTTTCATCCAGTTCCTGGAGTTTGGCTTGGATGGCTGCAAGTGCTTCCTCTATGATTTTTGCTCCTGTGCGGGTGACAACCATAAGCAGGAGATTTTTCAAGAAGGGATCTGCAACGGTGCGAAAATGATCGGCAATAGATGGATCTGCAATGGCGCAGAACTAACCGGCAAGAGTTCTAGACAGAGGAAATCTGCAATTGTGCAACTGAAAATAGATATGGACCCCAGGTATGTGCGGCTTCCTATCGGTTCAAGGGATTCACTCGGCCACCAATGCTGTCTGACGGCTTGCGTATTGGGGCAGTACCCCTCACTCCACGGCTTAGGTAAAACTGATAACTGCTTGGCCACAAACGACAGCTCTTGGTTTACCTCACGGGTGGAAACTAGTCAATCAGGTAGGGGTCGTTGCCCTTTTCGCTGGCAGGTCCTCTCAATGGGCCAGCTACTTCGGGGTTCCTGTGGTACTTCTCACAACGATTTTTAGGGCTTATTCCCAAGTACTTCCCACAGTTAAGTGGAGAGGGATTATTCCCAGATCCGAACTTGCAACAGAAAAAAAATTTGGGCAGAAATTCCACCCAATGTTCAAAAACCGGATCTATATTGCTCAGAATCGCTATTATAGCATGTTTTCGGAACTGGAACAACCACTCTACTTCTACCCGTGAAATCGGAATAGAAATCTGGGCACTCGGTCAGAAGATTTTCGCGCTGCAATTTCCGCAGTTGTCATCGAAATTCTGAAAAATTGCGTATTTTAAATCCGCGATATCTCCACTTTTAGAACTCCAAATGAGATGATTTTTTTTTTGAAACTACGTATTTTTGAAAGAAGAATTCAGATATGCAATCTGTTTCTTCTAATTTTGTGCAAAAAGTTTCATAAATTGATCTGAAAGTCACCACCAAAAAAAAAAAAAAATTCCCACTTGTGCCAAGGAAAGTGCTCTGATACCAGATGTGAGGACCCTGCAGCAAACAAGTAATCAAAACACATGATATAGCAACAGAACTCAAAATCACTTTTATATTAATCGCAAGCCACTTCGAAGGGGCAACCTCCTTTGAGCAAGCTCAATACAAAATAACTTCATGGTGCCTTCCTTGGCCTCAACACACACTTATATACTAAAAATAGGCGCCAATACCATGGGCCAATATAAACTATGGGCGCCAATACTATGAGTCAAAACCATGGGCCAATGTAAACTATGGATCAACAAATACTACAGGCGGCTTACAAATCATATGCGCCTCACAACAATAACACAAACTATGGATCAACAATTACTATGGGACGACTTACAAAGCATATGCGTCCAAGAACAATATACTAACATAGTAAAGAGAAGGATTGACATGGGTTCCTAACAGCATCGAGCTCCAGGTACTCACTCTGATTCACTCACTCCTTCTGAAATTGTCTCTAATTCCTTTCTAGACACCATCGATGATTTGATATTGTCTCATCACAAACCTCCTAAACCTATCCCCTCTTTGTCCTCCAATCCCCATTCTGATTCACTGTCTTCATAGTTTGAATCGTCACAAGACTGGTCTCCTCCTTGTGACTCCTTGCTTCCAGCAGTCCATACTTGCACAAAGCCCGAGTCTCCTTTGGCACCTGTGGACTCCCCACCACTCATCACACTAGACCATCCACATTCCTCACATTCACCATCTCTGCAGAACATTGAAGTACAGGCTCCTCCACCTCTGTCTTCGTTGGTGAGTTTTCCACCTCTACCACACCCTCGATCCCCACCGTACCTTTCTTCTCCCTCCCATAGTCCTACAACATCTCCCTCATTCTCTGACCCCTCTCTCAAAAAAACCTTATCTATATTTACTGCCACAACCCCATCCTCCCCTTCTACCCTTCACCTCAACTCCATTTGCTTTGCCAATGTGACTGTCTGAAAAAAATCTAAAGGAAAAAGGGACAATCTGAAGGTTGACCTATCGTCAACTTCTCCTCCCTATATCCCACTTTCTGTTTGCATCAAAGATGCGGCCCGTGGCATCTCTAACCGGGGACTTAGAGCGTCTTCTCCCCACTAGGATACTCCATGATGAAGCTCCTTTCCTTCAATATTCGGGGTCTTGGAGGTAAAACCAAAAACCATAACCTCTGCTCTCTCCTTAAGGCACTTGGTCTGGATATGATCCTTCTACAGGAAACTATGTGTAGTTCCTCTCCGGCTTTACTTACCATCTCTAAGATCCTCCCTTCATGGGAATACTGTGCGATCAATGCTTTAGGCCTTTCTGGAGGTCTCCTCACTGCCTGGAATCCACAAAATTTTAAGTGTAAGGCCTTTCAGACCTGTGCATGCCTTTTGGTTTAGGCTATAGTTCATGGAATGCATGTCCCTATCTCCATTCTCAATGTTTATGGTCCTTACAAAGACCGCAAATTTTTTTGGGATAAAGCTCATCGTGGGGGATTACTTAGCATACCAAATCTTGTCCTAGGTGGGGACCTCAATATTACCCTGTACTCCTCTGAGATATGGGGGAATAAGGCCTCTCCTGATCTCCTCTCACATCATTTTTTATCCCTCTTTGACTCCGTGGGACTTGTGGACCTGGCACCACAGTACACTAGGCCTACTTGGCGTAATGGATGTGTGGGGGAAAATGGAATTTATAAGAGACTTGATCAATTTTTAATTTCTACATCCTTGATCCCCTCTTTGGGAGTTCACATGGTTTGGACTCACTGTGCAGACATATCCGACCACTTCCCTATTTGCTTCGAATGGGACAAGAAAAAGGGCTCCTGTAACTACCCATTTAAATTTAATCGTTCGTGGCTTAATGATCCTGCATTTACCAACTAGTTTAAGGGGTGATGGTCACTTCTTGCCCATAGTATCAGCTCCATTGGCATTAATTCTACTTTCCATAAGCTGTGTATCCTTAAGAATGAATCCAAGGCATGGATTACGAACAAGCTGGATTGTATGGATTCGGTGTCAAATTCACTTGACCATGTTATTGAATCACTCCTCTCGGGCCTGTCTAATGGCATCCTATCCATGGACAATATGGCTCAGTTGGCTCAGGTCAGATCCGAAAAGCAAAAGATCCTGGACCATTTCCTGCTCATTTGGCAATTAAAAAGTAGGACGAAATGGGCCCTACAGGGTGACTCTAATACCAAATATTTCCATACTCTTGCCTCTTGTAGGTGGAATCAAAATACGATTTGGTCATTGGCTGATGTTGAAGGTAATTGTTATGAAGACGAGACTGCCCTTAAAGATCTAGGAATGTCACATTTTGCTTGTATTTATAGGGATGATGGCGGTTCTTGTTTGGTACAACAACTCAAAGTTGTCATGCTTTTTCCTAAGATGATTTGAGATGAGCATGCTTCGAACCTTACCTGCCCTGTATCTCTTGGGGAGATTGAATATGCCCTGAAATCCTTTAAAAAAGATCAGAGCCCTGACCCTGATGGGTGGCCTGTGTAGTTCTATCTGCACTTCTTCGATCTCTTGGGTCATGAGTTATTGTCAGCTATGGACTCTACTAGGGTCATGGGATTCATCCCTCCTCTGAACTCGACCTTCCTTGCTCTCATCCCCAAATTGGATAAGCCTCGGACCTTTGCTGATTACGGGCCCATCTCTTTATGTAACCTATTATACAAGCTGATAGCAAAGGTCATTGCAGTCAGGATCAAACCCTTTTTGGACTCGGGTATCTCACATGAACAATTTGGCTTCCTAAAAAACCGACAGATCATTGAGCCTATAGGAATTGTTCAAGAGATTCTCCACTCTGTTAAAACAAAAAACATCTGTGCCTTCATTTTCAAATTGGATCTCATCAAGGCATTTGATCGTGTGAATTGGACCTTTATCCGACTCATATTGATACAAATTGGGGTTCCACTACTCTCTGTCAATTGGATTATGGGTTGTCTCACCTCTGCTGATTTTGTTGTTTTGATTAATGGAACCCCCTCGAAGTTTTTTCCAGCTTCTTGTGGCATCTGTCAAGGATGCCCTTTGTCTCCTCTTCTCTTCATCCTTGTCATTGAAGGTCTCAGCTTACTTATCACAGATGCTAGGAACAATGGAATCATACGAGGCATTCAGATCTCATCCTCCCTTTCCCTCACCCACCTCCTATTTGGAATGACGTGATCCTTATGGGAACTGGCACTCTTCAGGAATGGGAAACTTTTGATGTTATACTAGAGACCTTCTGTAAGGCTTCCAGAATGAGTATCAGTCTGGACAAATCTTGTTTCCTTTATAATAATATTGATGATGCCATTCTTATGGATATAGCCAAGGTGCTTCCTTATCAGATGGAGCCGATTCTCACAAGGTTTAAGTACCTCGATTTCTACCTCAAGCCTCTCGGATACAGGGTCTGTGATTTGTTATGGTTGGTTCAGAAATTTGAAAAGGGAATCTATAATTGGACCCACAAGCTACTTTCCCTTGGAGGCAGGTTGATACTTGTTCAATCAGTGGTCTCCAGCTTACCGGTGTACTGGTTGGGATTAGCTCCTATTCCAGCATCCATCTTGAACAAGCTTAGGAGCATTATGTTTGCCTTCTTATGGGGATCTTTTGAGATTCATCAAAGATATCATTTAGTCAGATGGCAGAGTCTCTCATGGCCAAAGGAACACCAAGGATGGGGAATTAAAAATTTGCATTGGTTTAGCATATCATTGCGTCTAAAAAACCTCTGGATGGCACTAATGAAAGAAGGTCTATGGCATCATGTCCTCATCGCTAAATACATGAAAAATATTATGGTGGTTGCTTGGTTCAGAGATAAGAGATTCAGTACTCAAAGGGCTTCCATCATCTGGAGGGGTTTTTTACAGACCCTACCTTGGCTGGGCCGTCACTTGGCTTGGCAAGTGGGTAATGGCAAAGATATTCTAATCGGTGTTGACCCGATTATTGTAGCTCCTTCCTCTTTCTTCATTCTAGAGGAGCTGAGATCTTTCCTGAAGGACCTGGATATCTACACGCTCTCACAGGCACACAATATTTTACCTAACTCTTAGAACTACTGGCATACGATAGATGAATTAGGTATAGATGGGGACTGGAAAGTTGGATGGGAAGCATACATAGCAGGTCTGGCTCAGGGCGGAATTCATCTCACATCACAAGCTGATTCCCTTGTATGGGACTTCAACAAAAAAGACGGCTCCATTTCAACAAAACAAGCTTATGATTGTATTGTAAATTCATTCTCTTCACTGGATGGCAACCACTCTAACTCATTTTTATGGAACAATGCTCTCCCATGTAAAATTGGTTGGTTTTTAGAAACAAAATCCTCACCTGTGATAATCTCCAGAAAAGGGGAAGATCGGGCCCAGGCATCTGTGTACTGTGCAATTCCGATGAGGAGACCGTTGCACATTTATTTACCAATTGCATAATCTGAAAATCAGCTCTTGGCCTCATCTGTGATCAGTTCCAGATCCCTTGTCCTCCTCGCATGGATTCTCCCTCCTCATTTGTTAGGAATTGGGCTGGCAATTACACAAAGAACCCGACTCTTTGGTCTATTCCATTCCAGATGATATGGATCATATGGAAAGCCCGTAATATGGCTATCTTAGAAGGTAAGAAAAAGAAAGTACACAGCATTGTACAACAAATTACATATCATGTACAGACCTATTCTTCTCTGTTAATCAAAGTTAAAAAACACAGGAAAATTGGGAATCCTCCTTGTATGTATTTTCCATGTGGATTTTTTGATGGTGCATCTGCCAACAAGACAGTAGGCGTCGATTACAGCCTATATTTGAATGAGTCTCACCATTTCGAGTTCGCGCTGGGGGTTGGATATGGCTCCAATACAAAAGCAAAATTACTTGGCCTTTAGGCACTTCTGCTATCTTCCCAAATGATAGGGATCCCCTTATCCCACATATTCGGTGACTCACTAGTCATCATTAACTGGGCAAAGGGATCGACTGCTCTCTCCCCACCAGAACTCTTTCACTGGTGTCGAGAAACTCAAAAGCTTATTTCTAGCTTTCCAGATCTGTCATTCATCCACATCTACCGAGAACACAATCAGATTACTCACTGTCTCTCTAAAACTGCTCTCACATTTTCTCAGGGATATGGCTGTTTCTCTGAATTTATGGAGGATCATTTGATCTCTCATGATTCTTTTCAGCTCTTTTGAGCTTGGACAAGGGAGCCTACTCCTCTTATTGATTGTTGACATGTTGCTCATTGAGCGGCCTCTTTTAGACTGGTGATCAAATCCCTTTGGTACTCCATAGATGTGGTTGAAGGGACTGACTCCATACATGATGAGACAATACTTCTCATGGGATTCTTTACACATTTGTATTTGCCTTTCCCCTTGTCAGCGTCTCGAGGAGATTAATGACCATATGAGCTGTATACTTTTGAAATGTAACCCACTTCTGGGATGGTTGGATTGATGCCATTTGATTCCTAATAAAAATAATAAGGACATGCTTTTTTCTTCCTGAAAAAAAACATCGATGTGATCAATTTGAGCTATATTATTTTTCTTGAACCTTCGGCAAGGCAAAATGGGCAAAAGTATTGACGAACCATTCTCAAAATCGGTATCGCCTCTCTACACGCCCACGGCAACAGAGCTCCTCAGTTACTACGGAAAAAAGTTAGTTTGTGTATGCAAGCAAAGGTTCCCTTGCTTGGAAACCTGTTCACAAGTTCGAATGTTTCTGGGAAAAATTAAACCTGTTAATGGCCGCTTGCGCCCTGCATGTCTTCACATGGTCAACGATGCCTTGAGATGCTGCAAATGATCTCTGCATTCGTGGGCCACGCTCCTCGTGCAGGATTTTGGACTTGAGATCGATGAATTATGGAAGCATGTGATTCTTGTAGAAGCAGAAAACCATTTGGCGCGCATGTATTTCAGGGTTCTCCAGGGCGGAACATGAACGAAACTTTGTTTCAATGAAGATTTCGTAGCCTCTGACATGAACTTCAATATCTGTTCTAACTTGCTTGTATTTCCAATAAAGATTAAAGGATTTAAAGGAAGAACTGCTTGGTATTTAGGAACGGGCCTTGCTATTTTGAACTGCCATCGAAAATCCGTGTCGATTATCAAACGATCTTTAGAATCTGCTTCAGAGAATAAAATATCTATGTATTCAAACTCTCCTCCGGGGATTTTGCCAACTGTGGACCATTTAACCTTGCACAGTGTCGCATCGTACCCGTTCAGCCTTAAATGATTCACCAGGAGACGCCTAATACAAGTGCCGTTGCACTTCATACCGCTCCATATATCAAAATCGGCATCATTAAAGCTGGAAATTATAGATGCTATTACCAGGTGGAATTCTCTTTCATGTGAAGACATTGCCCCCAAAACCTGCAGATATGAAGTTCAATATTAGAATCGATTCCAAAGTAAAATAAATCTGACCTGAAATATTAATTTAGGTTCAATTTCACGGAAATAACTCTGAAGATGAAAGAAGAAGAAAAAATGCACCTGTAAACGATCCTTAACGGTGTTAAAATCTTCAGTATCACATTCACGCGAGTGAGATCCATGATCAGAAGTGCCGTTCTCTATAAAGTCCGGTGTTATCCTTCAAAAGATCACCGTTCAAATCCTTTGCCGGCATCTGTCGGCCATTTAACATCTGAGATGCTTCTAAATGTGACAGTTTGCATGTCTTATTACATTTCCTTCCGTAATAAAAAGGCATTCTCTTCTGAAAATCCAGCTACCGAGCTTTGAATGGCGAAGAAGTTAAAAAAGGTTTGGACTTGGCGGCTTCAAGAGGTCCAGAGGGCGTCCACTGTAAAAACGAAATGACGGCATCTGGCCTTGGATCCTCAGAACACCCAGCAACAGCAAAAAACAAAGAACAGGCACCCACAATTTCCAAACTCCAAAATACGTGGCAAACGTTGATTAGGTAACAAAAATGACACGTGGTAAAAAATCCGTCGAAGGGACAACCGTTTTAGCCACGGTGGCAGACCTCAGAGAAAAACGTCTTCCACGTAATTAAAAAGTAAAAATGTTTTTTTAGTAATAACCTGCCTTTGCCCGATGAGAATGTAAGATCTATATATATATATATATATAAATTCTTTGATGGCGTCCAGTCCAATTAATTTAATGTTTGACACGAAGAAAGCTAAAGATAAAGCCATGGCTACTCTACTTTTCAGGAGTATCAGGCTTCTCCGCCTAAAAGGAAAACTCGCAAACTCAAACAACTAGACTTTGACATTACTTGACCCTCTGGTCGCTTTGACAGTACGTTACAGGACGTTGGCAGTGTTTTTGGGCGAGCAATACTCTACATGCAGCAGAGTGTTTAATACGCCCCCTGTGTGCATGAATTTATAAGCACCCAGCACTCTGCGGCATTACCATAACTGTTTTTGTCCTTTCCCATAAATCACCAATGCCGGAAAATCCCATCATCCATGCTCTCATGGGTTAAATGGTATGCCATGGCTCATGTTATTTCGTATGGGTACATTCGGGTCAGAGGCATGGGCATGGGTTAATACGGTCTGTATTAATGCCGTGATAATTTGAATTTTGAATTTACCGAAGGCTGATAAATGCAAAGCAATTTAAATTTCGATTTTCAAATTTCAAATGCCCGCCCAGCGGTGCTCCAGGAATATCGTGATAATTTGAATTTTGAATTTATCAAAGGCTGATAAATGCAGAGCAATTTAAATTTCGATTTTCAAATTTCAAATGCCCGCCCAGCGGTGCTCCAGGAATACCAGGTGGCGAATGATGCCAACACTGCCCTGTACACGAGAATGACCAGGCCAGGAGAATGACCAGGTGGCAAACGATGCCAACACTGCCCTGTACACGACGTTTGCAGTGTTCGGCATTTTGGGTGGCGGAATTTACAACCTCCTCGGCCCTCATGTAACCCTCTTTGCAGGCTCCTTCACTTATATCCTCTATGCAGGTTCGTTTGTCTACTACAATCACTACTGCAACGAGAGGTTTGTTGTTATTGCAAGAGGGATTCTGGGAATCGAAGCTAGATTGCTCTGGGCCGGCCAAGGATCGATCATGACCTTGTATCCAACCGAGGAGAAGAAGGGCAGGTACATTTCTCTCTTCTGGAGTATATTCAATCTGGTAGGAGTCATAGGGGGTTTCATCCCTTTATATTGAATTATCACAGCACGACCGGGTTTGTAAGCGACAGAACCTATATAGCCTTCATGTGCTTCATGGGCTTTGGAGATTTTCTGACACTGGCCCTGCTTCCACCCAGTAAAGTGGTGAGGAGCGATAGTAGCAGGGCTACTCTGATTAAGTACTCCAGTGTGAGCACTGAGGTTATGGATATTCTCAAGTTATTATCCAACTGGAAGATGTTGTAGCTCTTCCCTGGCAGTGTTGGCATCGTTCGCCGCCTGGTCATTCTCCTGGCCGCCTCCGCCGTGAACAACCATTACAATCACTGGGAAATGAGAAATGTATGCAATTGGGGGAATGCAAACCCCATAATCAACAGTTAAGGAAATTGATTCTTGGCACCTGCCAGTGGCTGGGTAAAAGATAACAGGTAAAAGATAACAAAGAGGGTAAACCAGAAAGAGATGAACGGAAGCAATGGAAGTAGAGATCGGATGGAGATTGATGCTGAATGGTGCATATTTCACACCATCCAGAGTAATGGCATATTCAACGTATTTAAAAGCGTCGAGTCTGAGAGGGAGGCCTTCCAACCATGCTGGGACACTCACCCAGGACGCAGGTGTACTCCACTGCATATTAACATGACCCTTTTTTTTATGGTTGCCACCCCATGCATGGCGTTACTCTACATTCGTAACCATGGAAATGGCATTTCCTGGTAAGTTCTTCCGAATCTTTTATGCTCTCATAACGCAGGCAACTCTTTTATGCTCTCATAATGCAAGCTCATAGTCATTATAATTTTTGGAAAAAAATACAGAGGCTCATAGTTATTATAATTTTTGGAAAAAAATACAGAGTTTGCAATATGCTTGTTCAAGCCTATTCAATTATGTATTTAAGGTTTTCTTTTTTTTAACATTGAAATACATGGGAGGCTCCACGACCTGGCTTGACCAATCCTGCCAAGAATGGCCTCAGCCCTCCATAACTCTGTAACTCAATTTTAATATATAAATATGTTGACTCAACCTTATATACCCTATGCTTTTGTTTTGATGTTCTCTCACCCTCTAAACTCTGATTATTTTGGATAATTATATGCTTGTTTAATATATATTCTTGTTTATTGTCCAATGGGCATTTTATGGCTTATGTTTGTTAACGTTTCCATTTAAATGTTTTCATAGTTATAATGGTGTACATAAACAATGGGTCTAGTAACTATAGAATCAATATTGTTTAATATAAATGGAAGCTTGCTCTCCTGCTTGTGCCTTTTCACAAAATAAGAGGCATGCCTGTGCCTTTTCACAAAATAAGAGGCACATGCCTCTTGGCGATATCACCGACATGATTGTGTCTATTGTTTGATATTTGATTTCATGTATATATATAATACAATGGTGCCAAAGAGACTCGACCTTTTGTATTGTTTAATATTTGACTTTATGTATATATAATGGTTCTCAAAGGAGACTCGACCTCCTGTGCACTTTTATAACTGTCGATAAAATATATCTCTTGCATATTTGATTAATATAGCTTTGTTTTTAATATATTTATATATAGTTCTGTGTTTTTATTAATATATTTCTTGCACATTTGATTATTAGAATGTGTCTTTTTCATATTAATTATTAATTCTTCTAACGTTACTTAATCCAAATTTAAAATTATTTGGATTTATTTCTTGTGAACTTTCAGTTTTAATATGAATCTAAAATATAAAGTACAACAACAAATATTTCATGTATGTTCAACCAAATACACTATATCTATTTTCATCATTTAGTTGTCTTCTATTATATCTATCATAATTTAACTAGAATCATAGATTTGCTCTTTTTTTTGTAAGGCAACTTGTCTTTCATGTGTATTTTGTGGAAAGCTTGCTTTTGTCATCTAGACTTATATCACATACAAAGTTTAAACAACTGTTACATTTTGAGTTTATTTCTAGGCTCCTGTCTTTTTCCCTCCATTCCTAGATAGATGAATGAAGATGAACTAGTATTTGTTACCAGAATAAAAAACCAAGTTAACTTTAACTTCCATTGTTAGTTTAATGCTCTAACAAAGTATAAATCTTTGAATTACGGAACCTACTACACCAAATAGTTTGATTTAAGATTAGCCCTAATAATCTAATTTTAACTTTTCTTATATAGCATCCATATATAAAACTATGGATCACTATGGATCAAGCTAGTTTAGTAATGTTATGAGGTTATGCCTTTCGATCAATAGTACTCACCATATAAACATCATTAAAAATATATTAAACTTCAATATTATTTCTTTAATATTAAAATTTTACGAAGTAAAATAAATGTACAAGTCTCTTCAAACAAGCTATGGATCAAGTTAGTTTAGTAATGTTATGAGGTTATGCCTTTCTATCAATATTACTGAGCCTATGAAAATCATTAAAAATATATTAATCTTCAATATTATTTTTTTAATATTAGCCCTATGTTTGATTTAAGATTAGCCCTAATAATTAATCTAATTAACTTTTCTTATATAGCATCCATATATAAAACTAAGAATCACTATGGATCAAGCTAGTTTAGTAATGTTATGAGGTTATGCCTTTCGATCAATATCACTCACCATATAAACATCATTACAAATATATATTAAACTTCAATATTATTTCTTTAATATTAAAATTTTACGAAGTAAAATAAATGTACAAGTCTCTTCAAACAAGCTATGGATCAAGTTAGTTTAGTAATTATATGAGGTTATGCCTTTCTATCAATATTACTGAGCCTATGAAAATCATTAAAAATATATTAATTTTCAATATTAAAATTTTACAAAGTAAAATAAATGTACAAGTTTCTTTAAATAAATGAATAGATTGGTTTTAAGAAAAATGAATTGATTGGCTTAAAGAATTTGTTACTAGAATAATTTTTCATATTGTTAATTGAAAATGGTTTTGATCAATAAGTTTAGATTTATGTGATAATTATACTAATAATATTAACTATTGTGTTTTTTTTCTAATGTAATTCTCCCCATTTAAATGAAAATAAACTAGGTTTACATCACTGCTTAGATAAACTCATATCACATACTTGGTATCACCTTCAACACAGGAGAAAAGACATGTCCACAAATAGCCAAACCTACTACAACCTACCACTTCTTCTTTAAAATAGTGTTTTCAATGTGTGAAAAAATAGAATAATATACTTAGTCCTCTCTCTCTCCCTCTCCAAATATGATTATAAACTAGAAGTTTATGTTTACCATGTATGGTTTTGAGGTGAAAACTATAATTTCAATTTAATAAAAAGATTTTTGTTAATATAGCTTACTTACTGTTTTTATTATTATTTTTAAATAAAATTATTTTAACTATATAAATTTATACATATTACTTGTTGAACTATGAATAAACATAAATTTATCATATTAATATAAATAATTTAATTATTAGACATTTTAAAAATTCTATGATTTTGGTTAAAAAATCACTTGTTAAGTTTTGGAATTTGGGATACCCCAAAGATTTTTGAGAGTGATCAATCTATTTCTACCATAAAAAAAAATGAGATTAAAACATAGTTACATTTTGATTTAATAGTCAATTTTTTTAGACATCTCCATTTATTATTAATATATTTTAATTTAAAATATATTGATATAATAATATACAAATTAATATAAATATATTTTAATTTTATATACAATATCTTTTTATAAATTTTTTTTTGTGTTATTTAATACTTTAAGTAAATATGTACCTACTTAAGATTGTCTGCCAAAAAAAAATCATAAAGAAAACTCTCTTATAAGGAAAACTCTCTTATGGTATGGTGAAAAGAAAGAAAATTACACCAAAAGACTTGAAAGCACGTGGGTTCAAGTCTCGAAAACAATACATTGAGCATATATGATCGACAAGTATTGCTGCCACTAAACCGACTAGGTTTGCCACTTTGAAGTCTAAAACAATGCACCATGCTTAGGTAACTTGGCTAAAAGTTAAAGGCTTTAATTAATGTTTTGTATAAATGTGGGTTTCCGAGTTTTGTAATGAATATTATCTTTTTGAACTATCACTAAATGTATTCTCAGTAGAGACTGGTGAATTAGAGACTTGTCCTTTTATCACATTGAAAAATTGCATGTGCATTTCATCTTATCATCTTATGAATAATACTATTTAAAAAAGTTGCATATGAAGTTTACAATTTAATAAAATTGTGGAAAATTAAATTCTATAATATTAATAACATATAATAAAATTAAAATAATTCTATAATCTAATAATTATCCAAATTAATGTTATAAATTAAATTAAATTTTCGATTATTTTGAATTCTAATTTGTTTAACAGCTTCAATTTATTGTTAACAATTTGATGTAATGTTGAGAGTATGATGTGCTTTCAAATTTGTGAATGTAATTGGCCAATATAAGAAGCTCACATGTAACTTTAGCTACAAAGAATAACTATTGTGGAGCATCCATATTGTGGAGGAAAACTTATTTTTGTTAGGGGTGATGTAGGTGAGAGAATTTGTGAGGAAAACTTTTTTTGTTTTGTTAGAGGTGAAAGTAACATAAAAATATGTACAAATAGAATAATTAAAAGACATGATGAGATGGAAGTTTTACAAAATATATCTAGAGACAGATTTGAAAATAAACTAGAAAACAAAGAAATAATTTCTATTATAGACTAGTTTATATAATTCAATGCAATATATCAGTTAAAAAATACATGTGTGTATTATGATTATGATGTTTGAAATAATAATACAATCCCAACATAGAGTTTGATTTTTAAAATGGTTTCATTATCAATTCCATATTAATTCTTTCATTAAACTAAATAAGAGTGATGAATGTTGTATAAGATTAATATCGATAAAGGAGTTCACATTTTGTATTGTTTTTAGTAGTTTTATTGTACTATCATATGTATGAAAAAATCTTTTAATATATCATAATTGTATTTTCTTGTAAAAAAAATATCATAATTGTGTTCTCAAAATTACTACATACAAAATTAATTTAACATTAAATCAATGCAAACCACATTCTTAAGTCAAAATGACTTATGGGCCCTATGCAAGGATTCTAGTCCTAGAAGAAACTCAATGTTGGATTCCTTACTTTTAAATAATAAAAAATACAATACTTTTGAGTATACAATGAGCAATCCACACGTGAAATCCAAAACTACTAACTACACACATCTTCTTTCTCTACTAATGAAATTTAAGATAAATAAATAAAAGAAACCAAAAATAAATATTTCAAAACAAAAACAAAAATATGACAAAGAGCCACATGGTGGCAATGTCCCCGACATTGCCACATGTTTTTACGAGATGGGAAAATATATGCAATGGGAAGAATAAGAAGGCACATTGCAAGAGAATTCATGTGCATTAAACTACGAAAGCAAGGGAAAGAAAATTCTACAATTGGGCATTGAAAAACATGCACCAATTGTGACACTACAATGATATTTGCAAAAAAACATCATGTGTAAGACTGACATCAACTCACACCAATCAAAATGTAACAAATTTGCATTATTTGAAAAAATCATATAAATTATTTTTTTGAACTATACACAAACCACCCAAGACTATTAGCTTAGAAAACAATTATACTCTATAAGCAAATTAATAGGGAGTGAACGATTTTTATATATCCATGGATGACATAATAATATGCTTTTAAATAAAAGTGGTTTTAAGAATCCTATGCACAGCCTTTCGTATATGCTTTTAAATAATATGCACATCTTTCCATATATGCGCATTTACGGAATCCAAAATGTGCATATACGGAAGAGAGCTTCCGTATATGCGCATTTTGGCCTCCGTATATACACAAATACGGAAGCTTGCTTCCGTTTATGTTCATTCTACCTTCCGTATATGCGCAATTTGGATTTCGTAAATGCGCATATACGGAGGGCAGAATGCACATATACGAGCTTCCGTATATGCGCATATACAGAAGCTCGCTTCCGTTTATGCACATTCTGCCTTCCGTATATGCGCATTTTGGATTTCGTAAATGCGCATATACGGAGGGCGGAATGAACATATACGAGCTTCCGTCTATGCGCATATATGGAAGCTCGCTTCCATTTATGCGCATTCTTCCTTCCTTATATGCGCATTATGGATTTCGTAAAAAAACATATACGAAGGGCATAATGCACATATACGAGCTTCCGTATATACGCATATACGGAAACATGCTTTCATTTATGCACATGCTGCCTTCTATATATATGCATTTTGGATTCCGTATATGCGCATATACGGAGGGAAGAATGCACATATACGAGCTTCTATTTATGCGCATATACGGAAGATCACTTTCATTTATGCGCATGCTGCTTCCTGTATATGCGCATTTTGGATTTCGTAAATGCGCATATACGGAGGGCAGAATGCACATATACAAGCTTCCGTATATGTGCATATACAGAAGCTGGCTTTCGTTTATGCACATGCTGCCCTCCATAAATGCGTATTTTTGATTTCGTAAATGCGCATATACGGAGGGCAGAATGTGCATATACGAGCTTCCGTATATGCGCATATATGAAAGCTCGCTTCCGTTTATGCACATGTTGCCTCCCGTATATGCGCATTTTGGATTTTGTAAATGCGCATATACGGAAGGCATAATGCGCATATACGAGCTTCCGTATATGCGCATATACGGAAGCTCGCTTCCATTTATGCGCATGCTGCCTCCAAAATGCGCATATACGGGAGGGAGCATGTGCATAAACGGAAGCGAGCTTCTGTATATGCGCATATACGGAAGCTCGTATATGCGCATTCTGCCCTATGTATATGCGCATTTACGAAATCTAAAATGCGCATATACGGAGGGCAGCATACACATAAACAGAAGTCAGCTTCCGTATATGCGCATATACAGAATCTCGTATATGTGCATTCTGTCCTCCATATATGCGCATTTACGAAATCCAAAATGCGCATATACGGGAGGCAGCATGCGAATAAAAGGAAGCGAGCTTCCGTATATGCGCATATACGGAATCTCATATATGCGGATGCTGCCCTCTGTATATGCGCATTTAAAAAATCCAAAATCCGCATATACGAAAGACAGCATGCGCATAAACGGAAGCGAGCTTCCGTATATGCACATATACGGAAGCTCGTATATGCACATATACGGAAGCTCGTATATGCGCATTCTGCCCTCCGTATATGCGCATTTACGAAATCCAAAATGCGCATATATGGAAGGCAGCATGCGTATAAATGGAAGCGAGCTTCCGTATATGTGCATATACGGAAGCTTGTATATGTGCATTCTGCCTTCCATATATGCGCATTCTGCCTTTCGTATATGCGCATTTACGAAATCCAAAATGCGCATATATTGGAGGCAGCATGCGCATAAATGGAAGAGAGCTTCCGTATATGCGCATATACGGAAGCTCGTATATGCGCATTCTGCTCTCTGTATATGCGCACAAACAGAGGGCAGAATGCACATATACGAGCTTCCGTTTATGCACATATATGGAAGCTCGCTTCCGTTTATGCGAATGTTGCCTTCCATATATGCGCATTTTGGATTTCGTAAATGCGCATATACGGAGGGAAGAATGCGCATATACGAGATTTTGTATATGTGCATATACGGAAGCTCGCTTCTGTTTATGCGCATGTTGCCTTCTGTATATGTGCATTTTGGATTTCGTAAATGCGCATATACGGAGGGCAGCATGTGCATATACAAGCTTTCGTATATGCGCATATATGGAAGCTCACTTCTATTTATGCGCATGCTACCTCCCGTATATGCGCATTTTGGATTTCGTAAATGCGCATATACGGAGGGCAGAATGCGCATATATGAGCTTCCATATATGCACATATACGGAAGCTGGCTTCTGTTTATGTGCATGCTGCCCTTCGCATATGCGCATTTTGGATTTCGTAAATGCGCATATACGGAGGGTAGAATGCGCATATACGAGCTTCCGTATATGCACATATACGGAGCTCGCTTTCGTTTATGTGCATGCTGCCTCCCGTATATGCGCATTTTGGATTTCGTAAATGTGCATATACGAAAGGTAGAATGCGCATATACGAGATTTCGTATATGCGTATATACGGAAGCTCGCTTCCGTTTATGCGCATGCTGCTTCCCGTATATGCGCATTTTGGATTTCGTTTATGCGCATGCTGTCCTCCGTATATGTGCATTCTGCCCTCCGTATATGCACATTTACGAAATCCAAAATGCGCATATACGGAAGGCAGCATGTGCATAAATGGAAGCGAGCTTCCGTATATGCGCATATACAGAGGCCAAAATGCGCATATACGGAAGCTCTCTTCTGTATATGTGTTGGATTTTCGTATATGCACATTTTGGCTTCTGTATATCTGCATTTTGGTTTTCGTATATGCGCATATATAGAAGCTCGCTTCCATTTATGTGCATTCTACCCTTCGTATATGTTTTTTTACGAAATCCAAAATGCGCATATACGGAAGGCAGAATGCGCATAAACGGAAACGAGCTTCCATATATGTGCATAGACGGAAGTTCGTATATGTTCATTGGGCCCTCCATATATGCGCATTTACGAAATCCAAAATGCGCATATACGGAAGACAGAATGTGCATAAACGAAAGTGAGCTTCCGTATATGCACATATACGGAAGCTTGTATATATGCATTCTTCCCTCCATATATGCGCATTTACGAAATCCAAATTGTGCATATACGGAAGGTAGAATGCGTATAAACGGAAGCAAGCTTCCATATATGCGCATATACGGAGGCCAAAATGCGCATATACGGAAGCTCTCTTCAATATATGCACATTTTAGATTCCGTAAATGTGCATATACGGAAGGCTGTGCATATTATTTAAAAGCATATATGGAAGGCCGTGCATAGGATTCTTAAAACCACTTTTCTTTAAAAGCATATTATTATGTCATCCATGGATATATAAAAATCGTTCACTCCCTATTAATTTTCTTATAGAGTATAATTTTTTTCTAAGCTAATAGTCTTGGGTGGTTTGTGTATAGTTCAAAAAAATAATTTATATGATTTTTTCAAATAATGCAAATTTGTTACATTTTGATTGGTGTGAGTTGATGTCAGTCTTACACATGATGTTTTTTGCAAATATCATTGTAGTGTCACAATTGGTGCATGTTTTTCAATGCCCAATTGTAGAATTTTCTTTCCCTTGCTTTCATAGTTTAATGCACATGAATTCTCTTGCAATGTGCCTTCTTATTCTTCCCATCGCATATATTTTACCATCTTGTAAAAACATGTGGCAATGTCGGGGACATTGCCACCATGTGGCTCTTTGTCATATTTTTGTTTTTGTTTTGAAATATTTATTTTTGGTTGCTTTTATTTATTTATCTTAAATTTCATTAGTAGAGAAAGAAGATGTGTGTAGTTAGTAGTTTTGGATTTCACTTGTGGATTGCTCATTGTATACTCAAAAGTATTGTATTTTTTATTATTTAAAAGTAAGGAATCGAACATTGATTTTCTTCTAGGACTAGAATCCTTGCATAGGGCCCATAAGTCATTTTGACTTAAGGATGTGGTTTGCATTGATTTAATGTTAAATTAATTTTGTATATAGTAATTTTGAGAACACAGTTATGATATTTTTTTCACAAGAAAATACAATTATGATATATTAAAATATTTTGTCATACATATGATAGTACAATAAAACTAGTAAAAACAATACAAAATGTGAACTCCTTTATCGATATTAATCTTATACAACATTCATCACTCTTATTTAGTTTAATGAAGGAATTAATATGGAATTGATAATGAAACCATTTTAAAAATCAAACTCTATGTTGGGATGGTATTATTATTTCAAACATCATAATCATAATACACACATGTATTTTTTAACCGATATATTGCATTGAATTATATAAACTAGTCTATAATAGAAATTATTTCTTTGTTTTCTAGTTTATTTTCAAATCTGTCTCTAGATATATTTTGTAAAACTTCCATCTCATTATGTATTTTAATTATTATATTTGCACATCTTTTTATGTTACTTTCACCTCTAACAAAACAAAAAAAGTTTTCCTCACAAATTCTCTCACCTACATCACCCCTAACAAAAATAAGTTTTCCTCCACAATATGGATTCTCCACAATAGTTATTCTTTGTAGCTAAAGTTACATCTGAGCTTCTTATATTGGCCAATTACATTCACAAATTTGAAAGCACATCATACTCTCAACATTACATCAAATTGTTAACAATAAATTGAAGCTGTTGAACACATTAGAATTCAAAATAATCGAAAATTTAATTTAATTTATAACATTAACTTGGATAATTATTAGATTATAGAATTATTTTAATTTTATTATATGTTATTAATATTATAGAATTTAATTTTCCACAATTTTATTAAATTGTAAACTTCATATGCAACTCTTTTAAATAGTATTATTCATAAGATGATAAGATGAAATGCACATGCAATTTTTCAATGTGATAAAAGGACAAGTCTCTAATTCACGAGTCTCTACTGAGAATACATTTAGCGATAGTTCAAAAAGATAATATTCATTACAAAATTGGGAAACCCACATTTATACAAAACATTAATTAAAGCCTTTAACTTTTAGCCAAGTTACCTAAGCATGGTGCATTGTTTTAGACTTCAAAGTGGCAAGCCTAGTGGGTTTAGTGCCAGCAATACTTGTCGAGCATATATGCTCAATGTATTGTTTTCGAGACTTGAACCCACGTGCTTTCAAGTCTTTTGGTGTAATTTTCGTTCTTTTCACCATACCATAAGAGAGTTTTCCTTATAAGAGAGTTTTCTTTATGATTTTTTTTTGGCAGACAATCTCAAGTAGGTACATATTTATTTAAAGTATTAAATAACACATTTTTTTTTTAAATAAAAAGATATTGTATATAAAATTAAAATATATTTATATTAATTTGTATATTATTATATCAATATATTTTAAATTAAAATATATTAATAATAAATGGAGATGTCTAAAAAAATTGACTATTAAATCAAAATGTAACTATGTTTTAATCTCATTTTTTTTTATGGTAGAAATAGATTCATCACTCTCAAAAATCTTCGGGGCATCGCAAATTCCAAAACTTAACAAGTAATTTTTTAACCAAAATCATAGAATTTTTAAAATGTCTAATAATTAAATTATTTATATTAATATGATAAATTTATGTTTATTCATAGTTCAACAAGTAATATGTATAAATTTATAGAGTTAAAATAATTTTATTTAAAAATAATAATAAAAACAATAAGTAAGCTATATTAACAAAAATATTTTTATTAAATTGAAATTATAGTGTTCACCTCAAAACCATACATGGTAAACATAAACTTCTAGTTTAGAATCATATTTCGAGAGGGAGAGAGACAGAACTAGGTATATTATTCTATTTTTTCACACATTGAAAACACTATTTTAAAGAAGAAGTGGTAGGTTGTAGTAGGTTTGGCTATATGTGGACATGTCTTTTCTCCTGTGTTGAAGGTGATACCAAGTATGTGATATGAGTTTATCTAAGCAGTGATGTAAACCTAGTTTATTTTCATTTAAATGGGGAGAATTACATTAGAAAAAAAACACAATAGTTAATATTATTAGTATAATTATCGCATAAATCTAAACTTATTGATCAAAACCATTTTCAATTAACAATATGAAAAATTATTCTAATAACAAATTCTTTAAGCCAATCAATTCATTTTTCTTAAAACCAATCAATTCATTTATTTAAAGAAACTTGTACATTTATTTTACTTTGTAAAATTTTAATATTGAAGATTAATATATTTTTAATGATTTTCATAGGCTCAGTAATATTGATAGAAAGGCATAACCTCATAACATTACTAAACTAACTTGATCCATAGCTTGTTTGAAGAGACTTGTACATTTATTTTACTTCGTAAAATTTTAATATTAAAGAAATAATATTGAAGTTTAATATATATTTGTACATTTTTGATGTTTATATGGTGAGTGATATTGATCGAAAGGCATAACCTCATAACATTACTAAACTAGCTTGATCCATAGTGATCCATAGTTTTATATATGGATGCTATATAAGAAACGTTAATTAGATTATTAGGGCTAATCTTAAATCAAACTATTTGGTGTAGTAGGTTCCATAATTCAAAGATTTATACTTTGTTAGAGCATTAAACTAACAATGGAAGTTAAAGTTAGCTTGGTTTTTTATTCTGGTAACAAATACTAGTTCATCTTCATTCATCTATCTAGGAATGGAGGGAAAAAGACAGGAGCCTAGAAATAAACTCAAAATGTAACAGTTGTTTAAACTTTGTATGTGATGTAAGTCTAGATGACAAAAGCAAGCTTTCCACAAAATGCACATGGAAGACAAGTTGCCTTACAAAACAAGAGCAAATCTATGATTCTAGTTAAATTATGATAGATATAATGATTCTAGTTAAATTATGATAGATATAATAGAAGACAACTAAAGGATGAAAATAGATATAGTGTATTTGGTTGAACATACATGAAATATTTGTTGTTGTACTTTATATTTTAGATTCATATTAAAAATGAAAGTTCACAAGAAATAAATCCAAATAATTTTAAATTTGGATTAAGTAACGTTAGAAGAATTAATAATTAATATGAAAAAGACACATTCTAATAATCAAATGTGCAAGAAATATATTAATAAAAACACAGAACTATATATAAATATATTAAAAACAAAGCTATATTAATCAAATATGCAAGAGATATATTTTATCGACAGTTATAAAAGTGCACAGGAGGTCGAGTCTCCTTTGAGAACCATTATATATACATAAAGTCAAATATTAAACAATACAAAAGGTCGAGTCTCTTTGGCACCATTGTATTATATATATACATGAAATCAAATATCAAACAATAGACACATTCATGTCGGTGATATCGCCAAGAGGCATGTGCCTCTTATTTTGTGAAAAGGCACAAGCAGGAGAGCAAGCTTCCATTTATATTAAACAATATTGATTCTATAGTTACTAGACCCATTGTTTATGTACACCATTATAACTATGAAAACATTTAAATGGAAACGTTAACAAACATAAGCCATAAAATTCCCATTAGACAATAAACAAGAATATATATTAACCAAGCATATAATTATCCAAAATAATGAGAGTTTAGAGGGTGAGAGAACATCAAAACAGAAGCATAGGGTATATAAGGTTGAGTCAACATATTTATATATTAAAATTGAGTTACAGAGTTATGGAGGGCTGAGGCCATTCTTGGCAGGTTTGGTCAAGCCAGGTCATGGAGCCTCCCATGTATTTCAATGTTAAAAAAAGTGATGCGAATAATTATTCGCTTGTACAAATAATATTACCAAAAAACTTGGTAAATGAGATAAGCCATAATAATATATAAATTGATGATAGAATAGATATGATACATTTACAATGGTGAGACTTATATATGTCCATTCGTGACTTTCCAACCTATTGTCACGACTCTTTGATAATTATTAATTAATAATTAATAATTATCTATTCATATTATTTTTAATATTTATATATTTTATGTTTGTTACATTGCCTTCCCCTTAAGGGAAGCTTTGTCCTCAAAGCTTGTTTAGTGAAGGACTTCTCAGTTATGAATAACGTCTTGCCATGTCTCTCTGAACTTGTAACTTTGACACTTGATGAGACATGGTGATATAATTTCCAAATCCCTGAACTGAATTGTCACATTTCCTTGGCAGTGATCCATCTAAGATTTACTTTCATCCAAGCTAACTGTTGATCTCCTTGCTGGATAAAACTTCTTGTTTTTTGTTTAGGTTGTAGATTTTGTGTTCCTTTGCATTTGACATCGTAACCTATCTGTTTATGTACATTTTGACCCTGTCGTTGGTCAAAATGACGATTATAATTAGGATGTCTGTAAGGTGTAGGTGTTGTTTGTTCTTCTTTCTTTTGGATCACGACGAAGACTTTCTTCACTTCCTCGATTTGTACTTCTTGGTTATCTAGTAGATTGCTACGATTCCGAATCTTTTCGATTCCTTCCTCTTGTGACTTTTTTTCAATTTCTATCTCCTTGATTTGGTTATGTAGTTCCTGATTACTATGATTTAAACACTGGTTTTCTTCTTTCTTTTCTAGTAATTTTCCTTCGAGGTCTTCACCAGATTGTTCCCTCTTGTTGTTGTTTTTCAATTTTTTGATTTTTGTAATCAAGGTTTTGTTGTGATTTCTTAATCTAAAAATTTCTTCCTCTGGGCTTGATAAAACCTTGTTGACTTTTGTCAGTTTTAACTTATGTGTCTTCTTACTGTCGTCATACTGCTGCTGGAGTTTTTCTTTTTGTTGTTTATGATGACGTAACTCTGCTCCTTGATTTTCTAACCTCATCCGAACTTGCACCAATTCAACATCTTTTTCCATGATGAGTTTGTTTAGATGCTTTATTTCTTCTTCTAATTTATTATCGCATCCATACGGTGATTTGTTGATATTTTTGGAATTTTTTATTTGGTCTTCTAGGTTTTGATTATGATTTTTTAAACATGATATTTCCTTATCCTGATCAGACAACATTTTTTTGTTATCTCTTATGGTTCGTTCTAGCTGCCGATTTTGATTCCATAAGCGGTGATTCTCATCATCTTTCCACTCTTTCAACCACCTTTTCGTTTCACCCTCAGCTTGTAGACTTTTATTGATCGCCTTGTATTGTTCTAACTCGTCCACTGTCGTTTGTAGTTGTGCCTTCATTTCCGAATATGTAGTAGCCATTGTTTGTGACTATGTTTCTACTTCACTTTTGTCTTCGTTTTTTTCTAGAAAGGGTAGATACAAAAGCTTTAATAATTCTCAATATGTCTCTTTTGGTAAAAAATTTCTTTGACTATTTCTTGTTAGGTCAAATAACCTTTCTTTTTTCCAAAAATAATTATTATTTTTAATAAAATAATAATAAAAAATATTATTATTATTTTTAAACTTAAGTTATCTAAAATAATATATAACCTTCCAAATTCTAGTCCTTGACTTTTATTTTTTCCCAATACTTTTGTAAAATGCAAGTAGATTGGATGGTAGGGAGGAGTAAGTGTTACCTTCCCCACCTAGGTTCAAATCCCACTTGCTTCTTTTAATAGTTATTATTATGCACTTTTTACTTTTATCTTTTCTTTTTTAACCTTTTTTTTTCTTTCCTCGTTCTTTTAGTTTTTTTTTTTTGTTTTTTCTTTTTTCTTCTCTTTTTTTTTAACTCTCTTTTTTGGGGGGAGTTAATTTTACCTTTTTTTTTTATTTTTAAGGACAAAGTCCTATTTTTTTGGGAAACCCTCGGTTTTTGTTTTTACTTTTTTCTTCACTTTTTTTTTTTTAACTCTCTTTTTCTCGGGGAGTTACTTTTACCCTTTTTTTATTTTTTAAGGACAAAGTCCTATTTTTTTGGGAAACCCTTGGTTTTTGTTTTTATTTTTTTCTTCACTTTTTTTTTAACTCTCTTTTTGGGGGGAGTTGCTTTTACCCTTTTTTTTAATTTTTTAAGGACAAGGTCCTATTTTTTTGGGAAACCCAAAAATTCTGGGAAACCTGGGTGATGGCTAAAAGCCAAAAATATGGCCGAAGGCCGGGATCTAGCCAACGAGGCTCTGATGCCACTTGATGCGAATGATTATTCACTTGTAGAAATAATATTACCAGAAAACTTGGTAAATGAGATAAGCCATAATAATATATAAATTGATGATAGAATAGATATGATACATTTACAATGGTCGAACTTATATATGTCCATTCGTGACTTTCCAACCTACAGTCACGACTCTTTGATAGTTATTAATTATTAATTAATAATTATCTATTAATATTATTTTTAATATTTATATATTTAATGTTCGTTACAAAAAGGAAAACCTTAAATACATAATTGAATAGGCTTGAACAAGCAGATTGCGAACTTTGTATTTTTTTCCAAAAATTATAATGACTATGAGCCTCTGTATTTTTTTCCAAAAATTATAATGACTATGAGCCTGCATTATGAGAGCATAAAAGAGTCGCCTGCGTTATGAGAGCATAAAAGATTCGGAAGAACATACCAGGAAATGCCATTTCCATGGTTACGAATGAAGAGTAACGCCAAGCATGGGGTGGCAACCATAAAAAAAGGGTCATGTTAATATGCATTGGAGTACACCTGTGTCCTGGGTGAGTGGCCCAGCATGGCTGGAAGGCCTCCCTCTCAGACTCAATGCTTTTAAATACGCCAAATATGCCATTACTCTGGATGGTGTGAAATATGCACCATTCAGCATCAATCTCTGTCTGATCTCTAGTTCCATTGCTTCCATTCATCTCTTTCTGGTTTACCCTCTTTGTTATCTTTTACCTGTTATCTTTTACAAGCCACTGGCAGGTGCCAAGAATCAATTTCCTTAACTGTTGATTATGGGGTTTGCATTCCCTCAATTGCATACATTTCTCATTTCCCAGTGATTGTAATGGTTGTTCACGGCGGAGGCGGCTAGGAGAATGACCAGGCAGTGAACGATGCCAACACTACCAAGGAAGAGCTACAACATCTTCCAGTTGGATAATAACTTGAGAATATCCATAACCTCAGTGCTCACACTAGAGTACTTAATCAGAGTAGCCCTGCTGCTATCGCTCCTCACCACTTTACTGGGCGGAAGCAGGGCCAGTGTCAGAAAATATCCAAAGCCCATGAAGCACATGAAGGCTATATAGGTTCCGTTGCTTACAGACCCGGTTGTGCTGTGATAATTCAATATAAAGGGATGAAACCCCCTATGAATCCTCCCATATTGAATATACTCTAGAAGAGAGAAATGTACCTGTCCTTCTTATCCTTGGTTGGATACAAGGTCATGATCGATCCTTGGCCGGCCCAGAGCATTCCAGCTCCGACTCCCAGAATCCCTCTTGCAATAACAACAAACCTCTCGTTGCGGTAGTGATTGTAGTAGAGAAACGAACCTACATAGAGGATATAAGTGAAGCAGCTTGCAAAGAGGGTTACATGAGGGCCGAGGAGGTTGTAAATTCCGCCACCCAAAATGCTGAACACTGCAAACGTTGTGTATAGGGCAATGTTGGCATCATTCGCCACTTGGTCATTCTCTTGGCCTGGTCATTCTCGTGTACAGGGCAGTGTTGGCATCGTTCGCCACCTGGTATTCCTTGAGCACCGCTGGGCGGGCATTTGAAATTTGAAAATTGAAATTTAAATTGCTCTGCATTTATCAACCTTCGGTAAATTCAAAATTCAAATTATCACGGTATTCCTGGAGCACCGCTGGGTGGGCATTTGAAATTTGAAAATCGAAATTTAAATTGCTTTGCATTTATCAGCCTTCGGTAAATTCAAAATTCAAATTATCACGGCATTGATACAAACTGTATTAACCCATGGCCATGCCTCTGACCCAAATGTACCCATACGAAATAACATGATCCATGGCATACCATTTAACCCATGAGAGCATGGATGATGGGATTTCCGGCGTGGACTCTATTTCCGGCGTTGGTGATTTATGGGAAAGGACAAAAACAGTTATGGTAATGCCGCACTCTGCTGTGGGGTGCTTATAAATTCATGCACATGGGGGGCGTATTAAACACTCTTTGGATGGGTTGCAGAAAAGGATCAAATACTAGAAGTGAACTCATGGCTTTGGTAGGCCTCTATTTAAAGTTAAATATTGATATTATGTAGATTTTAGGTGATTCCAAGATCATTTTGAAGTGGGCCAAGGCAAAAGTGATTCATTTCATGTGGTGGCAACATAAGATCTTCTTTAGCTCCTTCCAATTCCACCTTATCTATGGGAGCTCAACGAGGCAGTGGGACTCCTGTCTAAGAAGGCGCTCTTCCTTTCTGAGGAATTCTTCACTTTGAGGTATGGGAACATGATGCCATTGTTTCCTTCGGTAACATTCCCTTCTCTTAGATGTTTTATGTCCTGTTTCAACTCATTCATTGAGGTGTTGGTTTGTCAGCCTTGTTTGAAGTTGGATGGTAACTCTCATGAGAGTTTAAGATTGTTTTTTTTAACACATTTTGAAAAGTCATGGCTGTCTTTTATTATGTGAGTAGGAAGCTCTTGAAAAGATGTGGCATATGATTTCAGCACTCGCGGAAACACTTTATACATGTGAATAACCAATAAATGGTTTTCCTACTAAGTATTTGTGTTCCACGATAAAACCCTAAAGATAAATTGTTTCCTCCATGAAAGATAAAGTATTCTCTTTGCTGCATGGTGCTAATGCAAAAGGACATTGACAATCACATCATTTCATCATATGCGCTTGTTCTGAAGTTGGGGTAGCGATCATTTTGTAAAACCCCATCCGCACCATCTGACCCTTCTATCTCTGCGTCTGCCCATCATTAGATCCTTGTATTTCTGTCCAATCAAATTCATGTTTTAACGGGAGATTCTGCTGATTCTTCTTCCTCCTCTTCCATGGAAGGTATGGATCGACTTCTTATTCCCAGTACTACGATGTGTTCCTCAACCATCGTGGTCCTGATGTCAAGGATACCTTTTCCACTCCTCTCTATCGTAGCCTTCATTTGGATTGTAGGTATTTATTGACAAACCGAAAATGCAGGTTGGACACAAGATCCTTTCTCAAATCGAAGGCACTATTCAAGTCGCGTCTGTCCATATTTCTATTTTCTCTCCACGCTACGTGGAATAGAAATGGGGCCAAAATGAACTCATCTGGATGCTAAAGTCGCAAAAACCCATTATTCCTGTATTCTATAAAGTTAAACCTGAGCATCTTCAGTGGATGGGGTGGACAGGCATAGAGAGAGATGGTCAGTACGCTCAAGCCCTGCACAAACACGAAGGGAAGCTACGACACAACATCCAAACAATTCGACAATGGAGAAAGTCTCTTTCCGATGTTGCAAACATAAGTGGTTTGGAGCTAGAGGCGTTTAATGGGTAAAGCATCTTCCATTGTTCCAATCTATGTTATGAGTTTTGAATTTCTTCGGTTTGATTGATTTAGGTAGGTTTTATATATTTTACTCTCTGAACGAATATTCAGGGACGAAGACAAACTCTTGGATAAGGTGGTGCAGACTGTGCTGAAAATAGTTCCGCCACAGTTGGATGTGGCAAAATATCCAACTAGGTTTTGGGAAAAATTAGAAGATTTTGAAAGGACTGTGCTATCGCAGCAGCATGGGGAGCTCCACATGGAGGCCAAGGTCGTGGGGATTGTGGGCTTAGGAGGAGTTGGGAAAACGTCTCTGGCCAAGGATTTCTTCAACCGCAAGAGATCAAATTACCAAGGAAAATGCAATTAGAGGTAATCTAGTCTCTCTGCAATGCAAGCTAATTAAAGACTTGAAAAATCAAGATGTCAAATTTGATAGCGTTGAAGAAGGTATAGAGATAGTTAAAAAAAATCTCTCATCTTTTCAGGCTCTCTTAATATTAGATGATGTAGATCATGTTGATCAACTGGATGCCTTCTTTCCAATTAAAAAAGTCCTTGACCCTAGGAGTTTGATTTTGGTCACGACTCGTGACAAGGGTGTTCTTAGAAGTGCCAGCATTGTCCAGTCATCAATTTATCATCTAAGCGGCCTCAATAGATCATAGTCCCAACAACTTTTTTACTCTTATTCCTTCTCTCAGTCATATCTGCTAGTAGGATTTGAAAAATTGGTAAATGGGGTTTTACAGGTTTGTGATGGATTGCCGTTATCGCTAAAAGTATTCGGGGCTCTTTTATGTGGAGAAAGTGACAAATCTTACTGGGAAGAGTTATTGAATGGACTTAACCAACTATCTGCAGAAATCCAAAAGATACTGAGAATTAGTTATGACTCCCTGAATGAAGAAGAGCAACAAATATTTTTAGATATTGCTTGTTTTTCCATAGGAGAAGATAGGGACCTGTGGATTAGAGTATGGGTTGGATCAGGATGGAAAGGTCTTATGGGATTTTGAAATCTACATAAAAAATGTCTCGTAGAGGTGGATCTTGAAAATAAAATAAGAATGCATGATCACCTAAGAGACATGGGGAGAAATATTGCGGACTCTTCAACATTAATGGCGCGTCGTCTTTGGCACCCCATGAAAAATATTCATGATCTGTTGGACCAGTTATCCCCTTCAAGTGTCAACAAATTTCAAGATATTTTATTCAAAGTGATGCTCCACATACTATGTTGAAATGGTTTGATGTTTTTAAATCACACGCAGACAGAAGTGCGCCGAGTTAGGATGGCTAGCCAGTCCATCCAAAGAGATACTTGGCATGAGGAATTGTTGCCATTGAATGAAAGTTCGAGTAATGAGGTGTTCAAAATCAAGAAATTACAACTTCTTGAAGCTGAAGGTTATTTTGTAGAATGCATATTGAGTTGGGTGCGGTTCCCAAAGCTCATATGGCTCCGCTGGAATAAATGTCCCTACCCTTCCCTGTCTTCTTGGATTCCAGTGCACCATTTAAGATTTTTAGAAGTGTATGGGAGAAATTTGGAAAGATCGGATCTGAGGTAGGCTGATCTCGATGCATTGTAGGTGATAATATTTAATGTATGTATCTTTTATCTTCGTTATGATTTAAACATGAATAGTGCAGGTACCTCTGCAGTTACGGGAGTTAAATATTGCTGCGCCACTTCTAGAGTTTCCAAAGTCATTAAGGCAGTTGAAGCATCTTGAAAAGATTGAAGCTAGATATAATGTTGTTGACGGGGTGCCCCTAACAAAGTTACCAGAAGAATTTTGTGATCTTTGCTCCTTGAAATATCTAACACTTAGAGGGTACAACAACTTGTAGATTCTTCCAGATTCCTTCGGTATGTTAAACCTTGCATGTGGCCTCGTTGCTAAACGTTTGGACATCGAGCAAATTAACCATGTTTTGGCTAGATTCCAGTTATTTGGGATGTAGAAATTTTCATATGAACCAAGCGGTTGTCTGTTTGATACTTTGGTTGTTTTACTTCATTTTAGCTAATACAACATTTTTGTGCTTTTCTAGTCTGGAATGATTTTATGGCCTTTGTTGGGCACCATTTTTACTTATTTTTGCCATCTAAATACCTTTTAGTTTTCTCCATAAACCTTCATACTTGATCCATAAATCTTTAATTTCATCCACAAAACTTTGGTCAAAGGTATAAATGTTGTTGCTTCTTAACAAATTGAATTATGAGATTTTTAAGGCATTTAAATTAAGGTTTTATTCAAAATTACAGATTTCTCCTAGGTTGGATACTTGCAGGCCAAATAGGCATAAACTGAGAGATGGGAGAAAGATCCTCGATGTCCAAGGATGGCTAAACTTCTAATGAACAGATAATATGGTTCTCACAGGTGTCGAGTCAATGCCAGTCAAAGATGACCACCTGTGCTACCACTTAGCATAAAAACATGACATTTCTGATTTTGTCTATTTTGATGGATCTGATGGAGGATCTTGAGGGTCGCATATCATTATGAGTCTTCCATATTTGTAGCATTTCCAGTTTTTTAAATATTGTATAAGTATTTGATTTTACATATGAAAAAATCTCTTGGATCATAAACGTATGGTTTTCAAATAAAGACTGTGGATTTGATAAATTACTGTGTATGCCCAATTCGATATGGTGAATGTGATTGAAGTTTAGAACTCTGTGATTTTCTCTATGTGTGTAAGCAAAGCATTGGAGGGACCCCTTTGCCAAGTCTACACACATCTTTCTGTATCGTTGCATGTGGTATGTTTTATTAAATCCCGTAGAAGTCAATTTCTTCATTTTAATTACTCAAACATTGCAGAACGAGTTAGATTGTTTGAACAGGGTTAGGAACTTTGTTATTTAAATGTTTACATGCTGTAGGAATGGTTTAGATTGCTTATTCAATATCGAATTGTTGTGCATTGCCTATTCAATGTCGAATTGCTGAGGACAGTTATACATTGCGAATGTTTTCTTGTAAGGGAAATTAATGATTGACTGCTTTCAATAGTGAGATAATAGGCAAAGTATCGTGATCTATTTTTAGGATTTAGGTTTAATTTGTTTTTATCTCAAAATATTTCACATATGAATTGATTTTTAAACTCAGAGATCAAATGAAGTTGCTTCTGTAAGGGAGGTTTTGTATTTCAAAGTCACAACATTCTAGCATTCAATAGATTTGTTTCATAGGTAAACTATATTTTCAGTTAGGTCTAGCTTTGAGTCTCTATATTTGGGATATGCCTCTAAGTCTACAAACTTCAGATTGACATAAACGTAAGGTCTAATTTAAACTAGTGGATTGGATCCCAACATTTGGCCCCGTTGCCAGGGAGGCATTTTAGAAGCAGACTTAAGAACTTTAGTTCTCTGATAAAAAGAAAATTTCAAAAAAAAAACACAGAGTAGATTTTAGTTTTATGTCAAGACAAAGAGATGAGAAAGGAAGATTTATAAAAAACCCCCTAAAAATAGAAGTAACAGGTACTTCTTTATCTGATAAAAAAGGATTCAGTACAACTGTTGATACTTTTAAAATGGCCAAGGAAGAAACATCAAAAGGGCCAACTGCAGAACAGAGAAGGGAGTATGAGAGAAGGTTAGAAATGGAAAATAAATTAAGACAAGAGAGAAGGGAAGAAGAAAGGAGACATGATAGCAAAGAAGAAAGGAGACATGAAAGGGATGAAAGAGCAGAAGAAGATGAGGAAGCCACCTTTAAATTCCCCATCTTGGACACTAGCATCATCCTAGGGGAAGAGGTAAAGATGAAAAATATCCCACCATCTATCCTACCAAATTTATATCATATGACTTCTAAAGATCCAGATTATTTCCTATTCGAATTTGATATCTTGTGTTGAACCTATGGATATACTCATGACACCCACAAAATTCATCTTTTCCCTGCTACTCTTAAAGCAACTGCCTTGAAATGGTTCATGGGATTAGGAGAGCATTCTATAACTAGCTGGGATGAGACGAGGAAAATTTTTCTTAGAAAATATCAGGCATATTGTAGATCAAAGGATTTAAAAGATGACATTTTCAGAATGTCTCAGCAGGAAGACAAAAGCTTGGAAGAGTATCTAGAAAGATTCTTATACAACTTGCAGAAATCCAAATACAATTCCTTGACACTTGAGATCACTCGGACCATCTTTTTGAAAGGAATAAGAGAAGAATATCTTGATATTTTGAATGTTATGGAAAAATGTGACATCTCTTACTCACCATTTAATGAGATACAAGACTTATGTCAGAAGTATTCAAGAGAAGGCTAGAAATGGGAAAAGGGATGTAACTTCCAAGGTAACTAAATCTACAACTAGTGGCATATCCAGAGCTGAACTTGGAAATTTGTTAGAATATTTTAAGACTGATATATTGAGTATCTTAGGAACACAAGTCAAAACATCAAGAACTAAGAAAATACAAGAACGACAGGACCAACAAGATCAGGCCTTGTTTATTTTTTTCCCTAAATGTAGAAAGAAACACCCATTAAAAGAATGTCTTTTAAACACTGTTCAAATTTGTGGCTTATGTACTGCAAATCATAAAACTGATGATTGCCCTAGATTGAAAGAATTGTAGGAAACCCGAATGGAGGAGAATCAAAGCATGGAGTCTCTTTATTTCATGGGACAATGAAGACCTTGGCAGCCATGTTTTTCAGGTATGTCTCAAGATCCTATGCAGTAGTTTCATTCAAATTATCAAACTCCTGTTTAGAATTCATGGAGTGCACCCATGCCCTGGCAAACTTGGTCTCCTCAATTAGCCCAATCTGCTCCAAATTGGTGAGGGTATACTCAGGGTAACCAAACATATCAACAGACCTATCTACAGCCCTATCAACAACCTTCTGCATATCCCGAATACCAGCAGAATCAAGCCCCATTTTTTGAACAACCCAATCTTGCTCCTCAACTAGGCCAACAACCTCAATAGCTTCAATTTCCATCCAATCAGCCTCCACCTCGACCAACACAATTGCCAGCCCAACCAATACCAAATCCAAATAATAAAATGGATAAAACCATGTATAATGTTGATGATGGAATGGCACTCCCCTACTCAATCCTCCCACTTCAAAATATCAACTTAAGATCTGGAAAAAACAAAAAGAATCTCCTGTTATTTTAGAAGAACAAGCAGAAAATGAGAAAACTCCAAAAAAATTAAGTATAGAAAAGTCACACTCAGAAAAGTCACACTCAGAAAATCATAGTCAAAAAGGGAAAACATTAGTACCTTATATACCTCCCTTTCCAGAAAGGTTGGTCAAAGAAAAACTTTCAATCTCCCTACCTGATTTTGATGTTTTGAATGAATTAACCAATGTATGTGTCAAAATTACCCTATTGCAGGCTATAAAGGATATTCCAATCTATACTAAAATAGTTAGGGAATTATTTTTTAATAAAAGAAGGAAGGATCCATAAAAAATTCATGTGGTAGGAAAATTAGTAGGATTAATGTCTAATACTGTTTTTATTGAAAAGTATGTAGATCCTGGAATCCCAATGGTCACAATTACTGTTAACAATTTTTCAATTCCAAAAAAAATGATTGATCTAGGTGCTGCCATTAATGTCATGACACTAGAGACAATGGAATACCTTCACTTGAAAAATCTCAGACCAACCACTACAGTTTTGGAATTAGCTGACAGATCTAAAATCACACCTGAAGGGATCTTAGAAGATATCTTTGTTTCTTTAGACTCTTGGGAGTATCCTGTAGATTTTATAGTGCTGCAACCAAAGTCTAATCTAGGAGGGCATATATTGATTCTTGGCAGAACTTGGTTGGCAACAGCTGATGCTTTCATAGGGTGTAGATCAGGAAGTATGCTCATTTCACATGGGACAGAGAGAAAAAAAATTACACTTTATCTTTTTTCCCAACGACCTTCTGTATTAGATCAGTTATCATGGATTAATGAGACCAAAGAACAAGAAGAAGAAGTGATTCGGCCTATCCTAAGTATCAATCATTTCTTTGATTTTCAATAAGAAAACAACTAAGATTTGCTATATTACTTCATTGTTGAACCTGATATTTTTGAAGAATTAAGAGACATGCAGTATGCTATAGAAGATCAAGTTTTGGGACAGAATTTTCAAGAAAATTACACAGTACATTCTCTAGCATTGGCACTTCATGATATTTTTAATGTTCTTTCAATCACCGATGTCCAAAGCAAAACAGTTGAAATCAGTCCAGGAAAACATTTGAATATCAGTGCACATCTTACTACATCACAGGAAGAACATTTGATAGCCTTACTGGATAAATATTCCCATGTATTTGCTTGGGAATACACTGACATGCCAGGCATTCATCACGAAACATGCACTCACCACATTTACATAGATGATAAAATCAGATCTCTCAGACAACCTCAACGTAGAATCAACCCCATACTAAAAGAGATAGTTAAGGAAGAATTGCAGAAGTTATTAAAAGTAGGATTTATCTACCCTATCTCTGACAGCCAATGGGTTTCTCCCTTGGTTGTTGTTCCTAAGAAAAATGGCAAATGGTGGATATGTGTAGATTACAGGGAGTTAAACAAGGAAACACTAAAATATTATTTCCCATTTCCCTTTATTGATCAAGTGTTAGATGCCTTAGCTAGAAAAGAATATTTTTCATTTCTAGATGGTTTCAACAGATATAATCAAATTAGCATTGCAAAAGAGGACCAGGACAAAACTACCTTTACATGTCCCTGGGGCACATATGCTTACAAGGTTTTACCTTTTGGCTTATGTAATTCCCCAGCTACCTTTTAGAGAGTAGTCTTGGCCATTTTTGCAGATCTAATTCATGAATGTGTTGAAGTCTATATGGACGTTTTTTTCTGTGCATGGAAGTGCCTTTGAGGATTCCTTAGCAGACTTGGAGAAAATTTTAAAAATGTGTGTTGACTCAAATCTTTCCCTTAGCAACAAAAAGTGTTTTATGATGATGACTGAAGGGATAGTTTTAGGACATCACATTTCTTCATCTGGAATAAAAGTAGATCCTGCTAAAATTTAAATCATTGAAAATCTATTTGAACCAACAACTCAAACAGATGTAAGAAGCTTTTTAGGGTATGCAGGCTATTATCGTAGATTTATTGCAAATTTCAGTAAGATAGCTATACCATTGTTTAAATTACTTTCAAAGGATGTACATTTAAAATGGGATACTAACTATCAATCTGCATTTCAAACACTTAAAGAGAAGCTCTCAATAGCTCCCATTTTAAGGGGATCAAATTGGACATTGCCCTTCCATATTTCTACTGATGCATCTGATACTGCAATAGGGGCCTCTTTGGGACAAAAAGAGCGTACTATGACTTATGCTATTTATTTTATCAGCAAAAATATAACACCTGCAGAATTGAATTATACAGTCACTGAAAAGGAGATGTTGGCAGTAGTTCATGCTGTGAACACATTTCATCATTACATTACTGGCTACGAAATTTTTGTCCACACAGATCATTCCACTTCACGATATTTGATGAATAAGTCTATTACTAATGGTCGGATAACCAGATGGTTACTATTAATGCAGGAATTCAATATCACTATTTTAGATTGGCCTGGACAAGAAAATCAAGTGGAAGATTTCCTGTCTCTCTTACAGAACACTGGTGAGGTTGTTCCTGTTTTAGATAGTTTTCCTGATGAATATTTGTTTGCAATTTTTGTTATTACTCCTTGGTATGCTAATATTGCCAACTATTTATCATCAGGACAACTACCCGCATCTATGTCATCTAAATAAAAGAAAAAGATTATTAAACAAAGTGCTAGACATATATGGGTCAATGGTGATCTCTTTTACACAGGATATGATCTAATTATTAGGAGATGTGTACGACAAGATGAAGTTTTAGATATTCTGAAAGCATGTCATGATGAACCGTGTGGTGGCCATTTTGCAGAGAAAAAAACAGCATACAAGATAATCAATTTGGGGTATTACTGGCCTTCTATTTTCAAGGATTCTAAGAAGTATGTTAGGAGTTGTGATACTTGTCAATGGATGGGATGGCCAGTATGATCTGATAAAATGCCACTCCAACCACAAATCCTAATAGAGCTATTTGAAAAGTGGGCTCTTGATTTCATTGGTCTGATTCATCCACCATCACAAGGGAAGAAGTACATTCTAGTATGTACTGACTATGTTACAAAGTGGGTGGAGGCAAACCATTACCAAGAGCCACATAAGAGACAGTGGTAAACTTTCTTTTTGAAGAGATATTTGTCAGATTTGGGGTTCCTAGAGAGATTGTCACTGATCAGGGTGCACAATTTACTTCTAAACTAGTGCAGGAGATAGCAGCAAAGTACAAGATTAAGTATAGAAAATATACACCTTACAATCCACAAGACAATGGCCAGGTGGAATATACAAACAAGACTTTGGAAGGAATCATCACCAAAACTGTCCAGATGCATAGGAAGGATTTGGTCAGCTAAGCTTACTGAAGCTTTATGGGCATACCAAATCAATTGGAAAAATAGTATTGGTTTTTCTCCTTGTCAACTCGTTTATGGTAAGCAAGTCCTCTTGCCGATAGAATTTCAAATTCATACCTTCAAGTTAGCAGCAGATTTGGGGATGAATCTTTTTGAAGAACGACAAGAAAGGATACTACAATTGAATCAACTAGATGAGATGAGACAAGCTGCAATAGAACACAATATTTTGATACAACAACAGAGAGCCCAATGGCATGACAATTTTATCAAAAAGAAACAATTTTACATCAGTGACTGGGTCCTATTGTTTGATTCAAAATTCAAAGACTTCAAGGCCAAGTTCACAACTCATTGGCTTGATCCATATGAGATTGCAGAGGTATATGACAATGGCTCAGTCAAACTCCAAACAATCGATGATGAAGCATGTACATTTGTGGTCAATGGCCATCGGCTCAAGCTCTACACCAAGCCTATCAACAAAGAAGATTTCATACAACAGATTTCACAGCAACGAGAGATGGAAGTGCTGGATAAACACACTGGTGTTTCTCCTTCACTTTCTTCTTATCCATTTTTCTGATTTGATAAAATAAAAATAAAAAAACAACAAAAAATAAAAAACAAAACAAAACACAAAGAAAAAAAAACAAGAAACAAAGAAAAGGGGAGTTTAGTTGTGAAAACCAGGCAACTGGCACAACATAAAATCAAATTTTCCTTGGAAAACCAGGTTTGCTTGGCCATTGAAAATTCACAAAAATATTTTCACTTTTTGGCATTAGAAATTTCATGCCTCATAGGCAGTTTTTTGCATAATAAAGATATTGTTTGACTTGAGGACAAGTTAATAAATAGGCTTGTGAGGGCGATAAGCATTTCATGCTTTCTATTTTTCTTCTTTATTGGAACCCTCCAAGCCTTTTTCCTATGCAAAGGGACCTAACTTCCAGCAAAGCAGAAGGAATTTGAGATAGTTCCAAGCCTTTTCCAAATGCAGAGGGACCTAACTTCTAGTTTAGAAGAAGGGACCTCAGATGGAAGACATTTTTAAGAGAAGACATCAGAAGGACATATGCGAATCATAAACAAATTGCAAACCAGCTACATCAAGCAGCAAGCACAGCACAAAGGGATATCAAGCAAAGTCAGTAAGGATTTTAATTTTTATGCTTTAAAATTTGCATGATTCTTTGTTTTTAAGTAATGACATATATACCTATCCTCATAAGCATGACTGTGTACTCTGTCACCTTCACACTCCATGCCAACATTCCATTTACTTCTCATTATCCTACCCTAGGTGTCAAAATGGTGGTTAGAATCAATCCCAGAAGTAAATTTCAAATTTTCAAAACCTAAATTGCATTCTATAGGCAAGGTTTCCTTCTCAACAGGAAGTGAAATGTTTAAAAAAAAAATGGAATTCAAATGTTTTTATATTTTCATACTCCAGATATTAGGGCATTATGCATTAAATTAAAAATATATATGGAATATAGAACATTCGATATAAGGAATGGCTGTGTGTATTTCCAAAAGGAAAAAGAGTCCACTCCAAGTAAAGAAATTCCTTCCTTGCAACTCATTAATCAAACACCGGGGTATGCAAGGAAACTGGAGCGCATTGTATAGAGATGGAATGGTTCTAACCTTACCTTTAATCTTTCTCCTTGAGAAATTTGTACCTGAACTAGTGATTGGATAAAAAAAGTGGCATGTTCAGATAATGATTATAAAAGATGTGGGAATCACAGTTGTATGCTCCCACGAAAATATATATGTGCCTGGAAAATCGCATTGCAAACTTATGACATTGGGATTGCATATCGAAATGGTCATTCCTCTTTGATCATTTCCCAAACTTCACTCTTCAATCTGTAGACCCGATTGTTGTATAATGCAAAGTCATATAAGGGTAATATTTTACAGTGAAAAGAAGGTGTGTATCATAGAGGAAGGATGCGGGCACTAGCTTTCTAAAGAATGCATACGTGCAGGAGAAATTTTGAAGCAATAACACCAGAGGGGAGGTAAAACTCAAATATTTTGCCAAAAGAATTTGCTAGATCAATAGCAATTCTAGTTTCAGAGTATCATTTTGAAATAGGAAAATGTTTACAGAGCTAAAAGTTGCAAAGCTGAGGTTTTCTGCTGCATATTTCTTTTTCTGTTAAATTTGCAAAATGGTATCTAGACTGGAACCAGAGAAATTTGATTCCACTGATATTCATGAGAAATGTATGGAAATTTTTGAAAAGAAACAGTGGGTGAATTTTTTTGAAAAGTTTGATGGGCACAATGACAATGTTAGCTTAGCCTTTGCTGACTCGTTTGATGGAGAAAGGGCTACAGTGGGAAATTTGAATTTCAGACTGTCTGAAGACATTTTGGCACAGATCATTGGTTTACCACAACAAGGAGAGAGATTCTTTAAAACCAAACAATTCAAGGAGAAGGCATGGATACCCTTTCTGTGCAGGTCAAGGGCAGGATCAGTGAACTGGAAGAAGGGAATACCAAGGAGCTGGTTGGTTCATCCTTGGGATGAAATAGTCTCTATCATCCAAAGATTCATCACCTGTGAAGGCTGATTTAGTATTTTATATCTTTATCATATCAAGCTATTGCAGCATCTGAGGGGTGATTGTGAGATTAACATACCCCATTTCTTATTACAGAGTCTTTCCAAGATGGTTAAGGCTATTCAAAAGCGTGCATAAGATAAATTAACAATCCTTTTCCACCGTGGGCTCATCAAAATAATCATCACATATGAGTTACACAAGAAAAACCTAACATGGCAAGGATTTCTAATTCATAATCAGTTTGAAGAACAAGAAGAAATCCCTAAAGAAGGTTCGAAAGAAGACAAACTATTGATGATAACATACCCCAAGGATGGAGAACAGAACCTTGAAGCAACAAGCTCAAAACTGCTTAAGGGGAAAAAGAAAGAAAGAGAGGTGTTGATGATCACAGATGATGAAGACAACTCTGAGGCAACAAGCTCAAAACAACCTCAGAGAAGGATACGAACCAGGAGTGTGATGAAAGAAGAAAGACAGTTTCAAATGTGAGATCAAATCTTCACCACTTATAAGAAAAAGCCAAGGAAGCATCAGCAATATCGAAATAAGTCAGCACTAGAAGAGGATGATGAAAGCCAGCAGAAACAGTATGAATACATACAATCCTTGGAAAGTCAAGAAGAAATTCTAATAGGTGAGATAAGGCAGGTCCATGAAGAAAAAGATACCCAAGAAACTAAAAATATTTCAGATGAAGTGATAGAGCAGACTAAAAAAATTAATCTCTTCTTGGAGTAGCAAGAAAAAGAAGAGAAAAAGCATCCAAGAGAGGAAATATTGAATGATCCAGCTTTTCCTTTCTTAGAGAAACAAACTATAGAAAAAGAAAAGAAGGGAGATTCAGTACAAGAGAATGAAGAATTGGGGATGGACACTAATTCTGTGTAGCCTCCAATGAAGATGGAAAAGAAGAAAACTTCCAAAACTAGTAAAAAGATTAAGAGATTGAAACTTGAAGTAAGGGAATTAGAACCGAGGAATGAAAAGTTAAAAGAAAGGAACATGAAGCTTAAACTTCAAAGGGCACGAATCTCCAAGCATGCATATAGATGGTATAAACAAAAGAAGACTTACAAAACCAAGTATGAGAAACTGAAAGTCCTTTATGCATCTCGAACTTCTATAGATGCATCATCTCAGATAGTAGATTAAAAGCAGAGGGTGAGCAAAAAAAATTTGGTCATAGTATAAGCAGGGTCAAATTTTCGAGATACTTTTTTTGCATGAGGACATGCAACAACTTCCTCTTGGGGGAGATGTTGGGCACGATTTTCACCTATTTTTGCCATCTAAATACCTTCCAGTTTTCTCCATAAACCTTCATACTTGATCCATAAAACCTTAATTTCATCCACAAAACTTTGGTCAAAGGTATAAATGTTGTTGCTTCTTAACAAATTGAATTATGAAATTTTTAAGGCATTTAAATTAAGGTTTTATTCAAAATTATAGAATGTGCTAACTTCCCATAATTTCTCCTAGGTTGGATACTTGCAGGCCAGCTAGGCGTAAACTGAGAGATGGGAGAAATATCCTCGATGTCCAAGGATGGTTAAACTTCTAACGAATAGATGATATGGTTCTCATAGGTGTCTAGTTAATGCTGGTCAAAGATGACCACCTGTGCTACCACTTAGCATAAAAATAGGACAGTTCCGATTTTGTCTATTTTGATGGATCTGATGGAGGATCTCGAGGGTTGCATATCATTATGAGTCTTCTAGATTTGTAGCATTTCCAGTTTTTTAAATATTGTATAAGTATTTGATTTTACATATGAAAAAATCTCCTGGATCATAAACGTATGGTTTTGAAATAAAGACTGTGGATTTGATAAATTATTGTGTATGCCCAATTCGATATGGTGATTGCGGTTGAAGTTTAGAACTCTATGATTTTCTCTACATGTGTAAACGAAGCATTGGAGGGCCCCCTTTGCCAAGTCTGCACACATCTTTCTATATCGTTGCATGTGGCATGTTTTATTAAATCCCGTAGAAGTCGATTTCTTCATTTTAATTACTCATACATTGGAGAACGAGTTAGATTGTTTGAACAGGGTTAGGAACTCTTTTATTTAAATGTTTACATGCTGTAGGAATGGTTTAGATTGCTTATTCAATATTGAATTGATGTGCATTGCCTATTCAATGTTGAATTGCTGAGGATAGTTATACATTGTGAATGTCTTCTTGTAAGGGAAATTAATGATTGACTGCTTTCAATAGTGAGATAATAGGCAGAGTATCGTGATCTATTTTTAGGATTTAGGTTTAATTTGTTTTTATCTCAGAATATTTCACATATGAATCGCTGTTTAAACTTAGAGATCAAATGAAGTTGCTTCTGTAAGGGAGGTTTTGTATTTCAAAGTCACAGCATTCTAGCATTCAATAGATTTGTTTCATAGGTAAACTAGATTTCCAGTTAGGTCTAGCTTTGAGTCTCTATATTTGGGATATGCCTCTAAGTCTACAAACTCTGGATTGACATAAACTTAAGGTCTAATTTACACTAGTGGATTGGAGCCCAACAACCTTATTGTCAATGTGAACATAACAAGCTATTGACTTTGTTAGAATTGCATAATGTAATAGATGTTGCTACATATTTGGAGCGTATGCCGCTTCACAATGTAATGGTCAAAATGGAAATGGACTATTGGTAGACATTTTTTTGCATCAAATGGTTGGACCTTTCAATATTAGTGTGGTCATTGACAAAAGGAGTACAATACCTGGAATTCAATTCCACATGTACAAGAAATAGATATAATCTATTGTTTCATGACCAAAATCCTAGATCCGATCACTTTGAACCATTGATATCATATCGATTATCAAATCTATTAGGAAAGATGCTTGGGATTTCTTCTAAAAACGTCTTCCATTGCCAAAATCCAATACACATGCTGTCTGTTGAACAATCATTGCTTAACCAAGGATTCTATATTACTAAGATTGCCATGAATCATTGTTTCAATCTATTTGCAAATTGACAAAATTGTTCAATGTCGATACATTGCAAAAATCATGAGCACAAACCTTCCACAATAGCAATATTACCAAAGAGCATAGAGCAATAGAGTGCTTGGATACATATATTCATGAAATGAAAATTAGACAAACACGCTTTATAGCCAATTGGCAAGGATATAATATCTCAAAACCATATACATAGGGTAAAATAGAAGGACACAAATTTGCACTTAAATGGCTATCTGAACAACTGAATGTTAACATACATATTTGGAGTGCCGAGAAGTGCTGGAATTTGACGGGCAAAATGACCATCAAATACGGTTAAAAATTTTAGAAAACCATTTTCTGTGATGGGTAAATTTAACACCTAAACGTATTTTTGAAGGGTAATAAAATTTTCAAAACGTCATTATATTAATACTATTTTTGAATGGCAACAAAATTACTAAAACTTCATTATAAATTAATACTAGTAAATTAGTAACATCAATACTTCTATCTTCTTATTATATAAAATTATACTTTCCAAATTCCAACCACTCTTTCACAAAAAAGAAAAACATTAAGTTAGTATTATTTCCATCGTCCATGCTTTTCTATTTTGTAGGTTTTCTTGATTTTTTTTTCTGAAAGCAAAAAAAGGTCATTTAACAATGATTTTTCTATTATTATTTTTATTTATTGTTAGTATTGTAATTATCATCTACATAGTATAATTTTCAGTGCTCAATGCTCAACTATATGATTTGAAAGTTGAAAGTTGGAAGTAGAACTTGGAAGGATGGAGCTCGAGCTTAGAAGCCCTTGGAGTTGGAGAATGGACAGTGGAGTCTAGACACAGAGTCTTGGAAAACATTATCGATATTCAAAGGTATTGTTTGTAGAATTTTTTTGGTTTAGATTTAAACAATTGTTGTTGGCCATGAATATTTACATAATACATTAAAAATGGATAAAAATATAATGAAGAGGGTGATATCTTGTAGATTTTTCTCTCACGAGGGAACTGTAATGCAAATTCTGTGGAGGAGGATGCAGAAATGTTCTCCTTATTGTTGTTATATTCTCCTGCGAAAGAAAAATAAGCCTCTTGCAAACTGCAAGTACGCCTCCATTTTAGATCTTAGCTGACAAAATAGAGGGAATATGCCGAGGCAGCGATCCAGAGAGTGTAGGTGATCGAATGCCAGATAAGTTTGACCTGTATTTGTAAGATTGGATTCACATCATTTCATTTCATCGTGGGTGAGTGGATTTTTAAAATTTGAGATATGGTAAACCTGGAGGGAGAAAGTTGTTCCCTTGAAATTTTTGAAAGAAAGAGGAAAAACGTAAATCTTCAAGTTCAGATGAGAGGGAAATCTCTACCATTTTAGTGAAGGAGGTAAGTTTAAAAACACTTTCTTTGCTACCTGTTATATACAAATTTTTGCATATACAAGGAGTTTTTGTGCCTGTACGTGCTGAGGTGTTTGTTTCCCTCCATTTGGTTTAATGCCAGAGCTCATGACTCTGATTATTGTTTTGGAATCCATGCCCCTCTACATACCAGAAAATGAAAGTAATTACACTGTCATGTTGAGAATCCCACTGAGTGGTGAGGGCTGTGAAATTGACCCCATCTCGCTCTCGTGTCAATTGTCATTTATTTTTGCAAATATTTTAGCGAATGTTTAAAAAAAATATTATTTCGAAAAAAAAATTAACAAAAATTAATTATGGAAAGATAAATTTTTTAGCAAATTTTAAAAATTTTAGCAAACCTTCACTCTTGAAGGGTAAAATTTTAAACAAAACGTTTCATGAACGACAATATAAAATGTCAAAACGTTAAAAAAAATATTTTGATGGGTAAAATAGAAATCAAATTCCAGCACTGGTGTCGAGCTAAGGAAAATTTGCTTTTCCTTTCATCCAACTTGTGGGTCCTCAACAGGTCTATACCTAATGCATATTGTTTTAAAATCCCCTCATTGGCATTTTCAACCATTGATAAAGAGCACTGGCAATGACATTGCTCTGCTTGTTTTTTCCCAAATAGTAGAACAAAGCAGGCTCATTCTCCATTGGTTTATTGCAAAGATGGCGAGAGCACTAATGCACAAAATGATGGAAAAAAGTAAATGCTAAAAACAACGTGGAAGGAAAATCAGACAACATTATTGCACCAGCCATTGGCAAGAAGGAAAGGAAAAAACTTGGTCAATATAGCTAAAAAGTATCTACAAATAAAAACCTAGACAACTCAAAAAAGCAAATTGTTCCTACTTTCTGTACTTTTGAAATTGGACAAGAAACTCCTATTGGAAATTTCGAGACACTACATTGGCTTAAACAACAAATACAAAGGCAATGAAAGTCTAATTATAAAAAACAAAAAGATTACGAAAAAGAGTCAAAACAATTGAAAGCTATTTTGAATCCATTCAAGACACAAAGTTATGAACTATTTGTGAACTCTTGCAATTTAAAATGGACACCTATGGAATTGATAATGAGATCGTCTTGGTCTTTCAGACATTGGCAAATAACAATGAAACATAAACTTCTTTCCTCGACAATAGAATTTGCAAATTCTGCAAAAAAATCGATATGCAATGCCCAGGTACCAACATATGCAACTCCTTTACAAATTCGTCGCAATGACAAAATACTGCTAGTTGCAAATTTGACTCCATTGGAAGAGCGATTGGTATCACCAAGAATGGCTTTTGGGCAAATAAGACCGCTCGGCTACAAAAGGGCCAACATATGCAACTCCTTTACAAATTCGTCGCAATGACAAAATACTGCTAGTTGCAAATTTGACTCCATTGCAAGAGCGATTGGTATCACCAAGAATGGCTTTTGTGCAAATAAGACCGCTAGGCTGCAAAAGGGCCCAAATTGGGCTAACTGGGACAATTATTAATATCTTTGCTAATTGGAAAAGGTCCAAATGGCATTTTGCCTAGAAGCCTCTCCGACCTTTTGACATTAGCAATCATGTTTAAAAGAAAGTTGGAATATAAAAATGCCTATTTTTGTGGAAATGTACAACAAAGATTTGTCATGGCTCCTCTTAAAAACTTGTGAAAATCTATGGTCTATAAAACTAAGGGCATTGTTATAAACAATCATTGTGAAAAAGTATTCAATCATATCATTCAAAACAAATTAAGCATCATTCTAACCACAAAAGTATCATGGGGTCTTCACTTAGTGAAACCATGCCATAGCACGTTCGTTCATGGGATATGAAACAATACCCCCATTTTCAAAAAATATTGGAAAATACCTCCCAAAATCATTTTTTTAACCCCCTCCCAATATGCCTTCCCAATTTAAAAAAACCCCTATTTTCACTGTATATTGCATGTATCAATTTTTTCATTTACATTTTTTATACCCCTTTAGATTTCTACCTAGTATATTGACATGATACTCAACATTCATTATTTTCCCTCACCATGCAAAATAATTATTCATAAGTGTGTAAGGTTCCTTAACAATGAATTAAGGCTACTCCCTCTCGGGTCCTTCTCCTCTTTGTTCAATAAACATGAACTTTATGACCCCCCCCCTCCTTACATAGATATGCACTCTTCTCCTTGATCTATGGGATATGAGACCTTCTCAAGAGACTAGCCACCCCTTGTTGAAATACCTAGCACATGATACTGATGGAAACAAGGAGAACAAGAGAAGAAAATAATAATCCTCCTCATTTATGATGATGCACTTCGAGTGGACATGCATGGACCATGAAGACTATGAAGAACACTTGAGATGACTTGTTGTGGTTATAGAATCACTTGAAGGACTAAGAAACCCAAGCACACCTAGTATTGGTCCAAGTACCCACCAAGTGAAGAACCAAAGTACCTCAAAGATAAATAACAAAAAATTAAAAGGTCATTGGACCACAAAAGATTAAATATCAATGGCCAAAAGATTAAAAGAATGAAAACCCCAAGGGTGGCCTTGTAATTGTGTGGAATCATCTTCCATTTTGATGAACTATAAATAAAGATGTCTCCTCACTTGTCAATCATCAATCAAGATCATCATTACTGCTCCTAAGAGACAAGTCGTGGGTTTCTCTGCTAAGTTATTTGCTGATTTTAATTCTTGAAGAAAATCGTAGCCTTTGAGGGATAGGTATCTTCTCCCTAATAAGGATTCGCGTGGAATATTCTGTGACTACCCATAACCACATTCCATGGTTCAAAATTTGCTGAAATCACTATCTTGTATAAAGAGAAATGATGGATGGACTCTCTCTGAATTTCTTGAGGTTGATACTCTACTATTTGAAGAGCATCATTCTTTGCTTGTTTTAGGGATGGAAATTGCAATATGTGAATGTGCTCTCCTATGCATCACCACCATACAACAGTCTATCATAAGACAATATTGACAACACTTATTTAACCTTCATAACAATCGTCATTCAATTACTTGTATGATGTATCTTATTATATAGTACAATATTCCTGCCCTTCGTGAGCAGTTCCAGTTACATAGTGTTTCCTATGTATTTGGAAGAGGAAGTCCAATGGAAATAATGAGCCTGCGAACTTTTATCCAACATACTTTGCTCAAATGCACCTAAGCAATAGTTTTTCCTATGTATTTGGAAGAGGAAGTGTAATGGAAATAATGAGCCTACAAATTTTTATCCAACATACTTTGCTCAAGTGCACCTAAGGGATATAGCCCAAGGGGTTAGCTCAACTGGTTTTCTCCAACGTTACTATGAATTTGGTTAGTTTCATGCTAGCAAGTGCCCGATTTGAATCCCTCTAGGTGGGGAGAACTAGTCTAGGCCGCCAAGTTTACTAGGGATGCCCTCAAATTTGGGGAAGCATCCCTTGGGTTTCCCCGTGAGGTTTTCATTGGAACAAAAAGTGTACCTAAGGGATATGCTGAACATCAAACATCCAATAGAGAATAACTATAAGAACAAGGGATCTGAATTAGGTTTACACGTAAATGGCCTACCCAAACTATAATAGGCATACAGGTTGTTATTGTCATTCTTTTCCTTACTTAAACATTCATTTCCTCTAGCACAATAATGCAGAAACTTTAACCCAATGTTCTGGTTTTTTAATCTTGCGTTAACAGCCTATGATACATATTACATATTAGAGACTGAAGGTTCAGATATAAAATTTTGAAGCACTCATGCACAAATCCACATAAATACAAATAAAGGTAGAATGAATATTGACCGGATCGACTTGAATTGCTTTTCTATTGTGAGGCCCTGTATCGCAAACTTGAATGAGGGCAATACCATCCCCATTGTATGTCTTATCATGAATTCCTTTCTTAGTAATGTACTTTGTGTAGCCAACACTTAATCCACCGTAGAGGATCAAGGAAAAATATATTAAAGAAATAAATCACAACATTGCTTTTGTTGTTGTAATTGTAACTTCGGAATGTATTCACTTGTATTTCTTATCTATTGTAACCCGATGTTTATTCCGGGATGTTATCATGTTATGTCATGCCCCGATGCTCCGATTGTGAGAATCAATAATATAAACAAGTCATGTCAAGTCATTGTGGGTAACCCTCCTTTTATCTAAGGGTTAAAGTCCCCGCAGTCCTGGGGCACTAGGGTTATTAGACTCTCCAAATAGAGGTTGGCCCTAGTAGGGTTTTAGTCATGTAAAGATTAGTATAAATAGAGAGTTGGACTCTCTATTTAGTACACATCACTCACACACTCAAGTGTAGCGCATAGTTGAGGAAGGAGAAGACACTGGGGCTAGACAAGAAGAAGATTACTACTATCGGGAGTGCATCTTATTGTTTTGTGGTTATACCTTTTGTGCTGATTCTATCTCTGAGGAAGTTGAGGGGTTTTCTCTATTTATGGTTTCCTCAAGGAAAAACACCGTGTTCATTGTCTCTTGTGTTTTATTGCTGTACTTGTTGTTCTCTTAGTTAAAGATCCTAACATAATGCTAGCTTGAATGTTGTAAAACTAACATGGTATCAGAGCTAACTTGACAAGAAGACAATGTGCAGCTATGGGAACTAGGGATTCCTACTTTGTGGATCTCTCTCCATATATTTTCACCAAAAGTAAGGTGGAATAACTCTCCTCCTTAGGGCGCATCTTTCTGTCGAAGCAGAATCCAATTTTGAGGTTTTTCAGTTTTGGACCTGTCATTGCTGTCGAAAATTAGGGCTTTTCACAGAGGAGGATTTTTTTAGTGAGCCCAGGCCTGGATTGATCTCCTCCCCAAAATCGAAGTTAGGGATAAATTTCAAGGCATTTGGTTGGAAAGAACTCCAGAAAAGAAAAACCCTAATTTACTCTTGAACCAGCTCTACAGGATTTCAGCTCAAGTTTTAGATCCGACATCTTGACTTGGTAAGATCTATAATCTTTTGTATTTCCATTTGAGGTTCTCAGTTAAGATGTCTCATCATACCAAGCTTGATGAAAATCTTGAGGGAACTGATAACTTTCGAGCCTGGAAGTATAGGATCTCCCTGGTCTTGGAAGAGAATGAGTTAGACTCCTACATCCATGAGGAGGTTCCAATTTCAGAGGGAGATGAGGATAAGGCCTTGTATAAGAAGAAGTTGGTTATGGAAAAGAGGATCATTAATGATTCTATCAAGGATCATCTCATACCACAGGTGTCCTCCCTAAAGACACCTAAATCTATGTTTGATGCCCTAATCGAATTGTTTGAAGGGAAGAACATAAACAGGAAGATGACTATGAGAAACCAGCTAAAGAATGTGAAGATTCACAATGCATAGACAATCCAGTCTTACTTCACAAGAGTTTCTTAGATCAAGGAACAACTAAAAGTTGTTGATGAAGAAGTAGAAAATGCAGAGATTGTGATGACTACTTTGAATGGCCTCCCTAGGTCATGGGATTCTTTCATCCAAGGAATCTATGCCAGAAAGAAGTTAGTCAAGTTCAGTAGACTATGGGAAGAGTGTTCTCAAGAAGAAGCTCGAATAGAAGCTCGAGAAGAGAAGATGGGAAGTGAAGATCAGGCTCTCACGGTACACTCCAAGTCTCACTCCAAGACATCCAAAAGAAGATCTCATTTCCAGAGAGGTAAGTCCTATCTCAAAAAGGATTTATCTAGAGTCATATGTTATACATGTGATGAAGTAGGACATTATGCAAAGAAATATCCTAAGAAACTAAAGCCAACAAAGAAGAGCAACAAAAGAAGACATCATGCTCATGCTACAGAGGATGATGAACCATCCAAGAAGAGAACCAGATATGAAAGTGAACATTCTTCAAGCGAGGATGAATATGTTTTGATTTCTGCTCTCACGAGAAACATTACTCATGAAAGTGATGATTGGATGATCGACAGTGTGGCTTCCAAACATATGACAGGATTCAAGGAATCCTTTGTAAGATTGTCAGAAAATGAATCACCTCACAAGGTAAAGCTAGGAGATGACTACCAATATCCAATAAAAGGTAGTGGGGAATCTTCCTATAAACTAGACTCTGGAAAGTCTCTAACAATGAAGGAAGTATTGTTTGTACCAGGACTCAAGAAGAACCTACTATCCATATCAGCATTAGATGGAAAAGGAATGCGGGTTGCATTCATAGATGGTCAAGTCATCATGTGGCCAAAAGGAAAGACTATCAATGATGTGGTGGTGATTGGAGAACAAGAAGGAGGATTGTACAAATTGAAGGGCCATCTAGAACAAGCCTTGGTCCATGACACAGTAGAGCCAAGTGAACTTTGGCATAGAAGGCTTGCACATGTGCATTATAGAGCACTATTGATTGCAAGCAAAGCTGTTGAAGGTCTTCCAGAAATCCAAGCAAAACATGATGGGGTTTGCAAAGGATGTGTGAAAGGAAAGAATACAAAGAATAAATTTCCAAGCAGCGAGAGCAAAGCAAAAGGAATCTTGGAAATCATCCACTTTGATTTATGCAGTCCTCTGTCATCAAACTCACTAAGCGGGTATGCATATTATGTTTCTTTTATTGATGATTTTTCTAAGAAGACATGGGTTTACTTCATGAAGAACAAAGATTAAGTATTCAACAAGTTCAAAGAATTCAAAGCCTTGATCGAGAATCACACTGAAAAGAAGATCAAGACTTTTCGATCATATCATGGTGGAGAATTCACTTCAAATGAATTCAAAGAGCTATGCAAAGAATCAGGGATTAAGAGTGAGTTGTCCACTCCTTATAATCCACAACATAAAGGGATTGCAGAAAGGAGGAATAGAACTATCATAGAAGCTGCAAGAGCAATGCTTCATGATCAAAACCTTCCTATGCATCTTTGGGCAGAGGTTGCCTAAACATCGGTGTATGTACAAAACCATACTCCACATAGAGTACTCAAGAACAAAAATCCTGAAGAAGTCTTCTCTGGCAAGAAACCAGAAGTCAGCCATCTCAGAATATTCGGTTGTCCAGTGTACATTCACATTCCAAAAGAAAAGAGGACTAAATTAGATCCTTCAGGAAAGAAGGGTATATTTGTGGGATACTCTGAAAGCTTGAGGGCTTACAGAATAAACTTCCCAGGATTCAAGAAGATTGACATCAGCAAGGATGTGACATTCGATGAAGATTTAACCTACAACAAATCCAGAAAGAAACCTGCTGAAGAATCCGAAGAAGCAGAAGCACCTAGAGTTCATGATACAACCATGAACGAAGAAGCTCAAGAAGAAGATCGAGAATTTGAAGAACCACAAAGACCTATAGATCCACCTCTGGAGAATAATCCTCATAATAGGAAACCTGCTTGGGTACGAGAACTTATCCAAGGTGCGAAAAGATATGGGGCTCCAGAAGAGAATCACAGAGAAAGAAAGAGGACTAGATCCTGCTCTGGGTATGTAGCTTTACTATGTGATTTTATTGATAAAGAACCTTTCAGTTATGAAGAAGTAGCAGAACGAAAAGAATGGAAGGATGCTATGATCGAAGAATATCAGTCGATCATAAAGAATGATGTTTGGGATGTTGTCCTAAGACCAAAAGGGAAGTCAGTTGTAACTTCCAAATGGATCTACAAGATCAAGCATGCTGCAGATGGTAGCATTGAAAAATATAAGGCAAGATTTGTGGCTCGGGGTTTCTCTCAGAAAGAAGGAATAGATTATGAAGAAACCTTTGCACCTGTATCCAGATACACTTCCATCAGATTAGTACTTTCTTTGGCTACAGTAATGAAATGGAAGATACACCAGATGGATGTCAATACTGCTTTCTTGAATGGTGTAGTAGAAGAGGAAGTATATGTGGAACAACCACTCAGTTTTGAGACACATGACAGGGAGTCTCATGTGTGCAGACTGAAGAAAGCCCTGTACGGCTTGGAACAGACACCCAAGACATGGTACGACATAATTAATAATGTTATATCCAGTTTGGGCTTTACCAAGAGTAAAGCAGATTCCAACCTTTACTACAAGGTTGAAGATGGAAACCCAGTGATCTGTTTGTGACAGGTATGGATGGGTTGATTGCTGATATGAAGAGAAATCTTGCTACCGAGTTCGAGATGAAGGACTTGGGTATGTTGCATTATTTTCTAGGTATGGAGGTGTGGTAGAGTACAGATGGAATCTTCCTTAGACAAGGGGAGTATGCAGTAGAGATCCTAAAGAGGTTCGAGATGATGGACTGCAAGGCTATGGCCACACCTATGGCATTGAACCTGAAGTTATTGAGTGATGCTTCATCAGAGTCAGTTGATGCTATGATGTATCAACAGATGATTGGGTCATTGATGTACCTGATGAACATGAGACTATAAATTTGCTTTGCTACGAACACCTTGAGCCAGTTCTTGACAGATCTGAGAAATGTTCACTTGATTGCTGCAAAGCACATTCTGAGGTACCTGAGGGGTACAGTTGACTATGGGCTCAAGTACAATGTGAATCAGAAGATTAACCTAGAGGGTTATGTTGATTCAAATTGGGCAGGCAATGCCATCGATAGGAATAGCACTTCAGGGTGTTGTTTCAGTATGGGATCAGGTGTGATCTCTTGGTTTAGTAGGAAGAAATCCTGTGTGGCATTGAGTATAGCTGAAGCAGAGTACGTCGTAGCTTGTTCAGCTAGTTTTGAGGCAGTATGGCTATGAAAGCTACTGTCTGATTTATTTGATCTTCAGATGGATGCTACTTGTATACATTATGACAACCAGAGTTGCGTGAAGTTGTCAGAGAATCCATTGTTCCATGACAAGTCAAAGCACATCGAGATAAAGTATCACTATATCAGGGATATGGTGCAGAGGGGAGCAGTGAAGCTCTAGTATGTTGCAACGGAGGAACAAATAGTTGATGTGTTGATGAATCCATTGGCTAGGGTGAAGTTTGATTACTTCGGGGAGAAGCTTGGTGTTCTCCAGATAGAGGTTTCCTCCAAGGGAAAGTGACGAGTCCCATAGCCATTCTGACGAGCATGTTAGATATAAGGGCTGAGCCATTCTATCATGGTGAGAGGATTGGTTCCTTCCTTGATAGATATGAGTACTGAGATTCATAGCCATTTAGACGAGTAGGTCAGATATAAGGGCTAAGCCATTCTATTCATGGCTAAAGGATTAAGTTCCTCCCATGTCAGATATAAGGGATACCGCCATTATGATGAGTAGGTCAGATGTAAGGGCAGTTCCATTCTGTTCATGGCTAAAGGATTAAGTTCCTCCCATGTTAGATGTGAGAGTTGGCCATTCTAACAAGAAGGTCAGACGTAAGGGCTACCGCCATTCTGACAAGTAGGTCAGATGTAAGGGCAGTGCCATTTTGTCATGGCTAAAGGATTAGGTTCCTTCCATGTCAGATGTGAGTGCTAGCCATTCTGATGAGTAGGTCAGATGTAAGGGATACCTCCATTCTAACGAGCAGGTCAGATGTAAGGGCAATGCCATTCTCTCATGGATAAAGGATTAGGTTCCTTCCATGTCAGATGTGAGTGCTGGCCATTGTGATGAGTAGGTCTGATATAAGGGCTACCGCCATTCTGACGAGTAGGTCAGATATAAGGACTACCAAAGACCTACGAGGAGGTAGGCATACACCCAACATGAAAGAAGGCTGGCTCTATAGAACTTCCTGTGACGAGAATAATCATGAGATAGCACATATGATGATGACCAGAGAAGATCCAAATCGAGCTATGATATAGATCTAGTTATGATGACTCTGAGAGATCCAGATCGAGTGATGATCCAGATCCAGCAGTGATGATCCATATCGAGTGATGATCTAGATCCAGTAGTGATGATCCATATCGAGTGATGATCCAGATCCAGCAGTGATGATCCAGATCAAGTTATGATCTAGATCAAGTTATGATCCAGATCCAGTCCAGTAATGATGATCGAGATCGAGTGATGATCCAGATCCAATGATGTTCCAGATCGAGTATGATCCATTGACGATGTTCCAGATCGAGTATGATCCAGTGACGATGATCCAGATCCAAATGAAAGATGACTTGAAGATGAAGATGACTTGAAGATGCAGATGACGAGAAGATCTAGATAAGAAGACCAGTGGTGAAAATTGTGTCAAGAGACCTTCCTAGTTAAAAGGGAGTGTTGTTGTAATCATAACTTCGGAATGTATTCACTTGTATTTCTTATCTATTGTAACTCGATATTTATTCTGGGATTTTATCATGTTATGTCATGACCCAATGTTCCGATCGGGAGAATCAATAATATAAACAAGTCATGTCAAGTCATTGTGGGTAACCCTCCTATTGTCTAAGGGTTAAAGTCCCTGTAGTCCCGGTGCACTAGGGTTATTAGACTCTCCAAGAAGAGGTCGGCCCTAGTAGGGTTTTAGTCATGTCGAGATTAGTATAAATAGAGAGATGGACTCTCTATTTAGTACACATCACTCACACACTCAAGTGTAGCGCATAGTTGAGGAAGGAGAAGACACTGGGGCCAGACAAGAAGAAGATTACTGCTATCGGGAGTTTATCTTACTGTTTTGTGGTTTTACCTTTTGTGTTGATTCTATCTCTGAGGAAGTTGCAGGATTTTATCCATTTATGGTTTCCCCAAGGAAAAACACTTTGTTCATTTTCTCTTGTGTTTGATTGTTGTACTTGTTGTTCTCTCAGTTAAAGATCCTAACATAATGCTAGCTTGAATGTTGAAAAACTAATAGTTTTACCCTACATTGGATCACATGTCCCTTGGACTTCACTAGATAGGGCATCTCTTTCAATCAAACAATAGGAAAGCTGAATGTGAAAACAAACAACAGTTTAAGACTTAAAATAGAGTTAAGGCTTCGGCACAAACCTTTAAAATGGTCATGTTAAGGAATAATCCAATAAACTGAGGTGGCTCTTTTCCTTCTAGAATACATCCCTGCAACATGAAGGACACAATCTCAAATGCTGCACTGTATTTTTATAAATTTTATCTACCATGTATGAGTGATGTACAAGATAATCTATGTGAGGGAAAGCCGCAAAACAAGCTTATTTTCAAGGAAACTAACATCAAGCAAGAAACTATGAAATTTGCTTGATATCCAATAATGCCAACCTGTACAGGTATCCCTTTTAGAGAGTTATCCATTGTATTTGTTAGACGAGCAACAACTGCTTGATCCTCCTGAGTAAAAGGAAAGAAAGTACACATCGAGACGTCATAGAATGAGAATCATATAAACAAGAAGGTAAAGCTAAAAATAAACAATGAACATCTTCCATGAATGAATGGGTACATAATAGCGATGAAGGTTGTACTCATAATGGCCCCTTCCATTGTAAGTCTTTGATCATGGTGCATTGCATAATATTAGAGTTAGGCATGGTGTACTTCTAAATGAAAAATATTAGAAAATCCTAAACACTGTGCCTGGGTGCTCTACTTCCCTAGCTAGAAACAAAGAAAATAATCTTCTTTTCTATCTCCAGAGTGGTAAGTATAAAGTATGATATAGAAATATCCAATGTAGAATATACCAACATCCTCTTTAGGAACCGAGGCTTTAGAAACGTTCTTGACCCGCCAGACCTACAACCAGATGCAAGTATCTGCATTCAAGTTGATGATACAATATAAAAATGACCTTTTCTATTCATTAGAAAGGGCTTGCTCTCATAAAATGAAAACAATAATCTGACAAACAAACATGTTAAGAATTGGGAGATTGAAAATTTGAAGAAACTGGCAAACTGTATTGAAATATATGCATTTTTAACTAAACAATGCTAAAATATGTAACCAGCAGACCTCAAGCTTCCCATTTCCCTCAAGCAATGGCGGAATTTCTTCTTTTAGTGGAGTTGCCTTCAAAATTCCATTCACATTGATTCCTTGTTGCTTCAGCAATGCTGAAAAGAATATTTAAAATTGAATAAGTGAAACCCCTTAAAATATTATCTCTAAGCTAGTCAGTGCACAAAGAACTGCTATACTCACCTGCAACTTTTCCTCTTCCATCCTCAGAGCTTGAAGTTCCACTGCCAAGTGACCAGGAGTCGAAATTTGACCTAAAAGGCAGTGTCTCAAATCCCTGGATAACTCGAGTTATGTGTGTGTTCCTTGGTCGTTTTTGATTAGAAATGAATTCCTAAAAATATTATTAAAGTTTAGATATCCATCATAAAGTTCAGAGCTCAAATATTGACAATGGATCTAATCAATATTAAAAGAAGGACATGCTTACCTCTGCAGCAAGAGTCGCATACTTTCTCTCTTCCAATTGTGTCACTCGACCAAGTCACACATATAAATCAGCACCACAATCAAGTAGATAACATTTGTTTGACTCTAGCATACCCTTAGACAAGGGGCCCTCAACAATCTTTATGTCCCCTTCCACAATGCTATATCACATACAACAAAATATAAACTTAAGATAGATGTCTTGTTTAAATTACTGTCAGAGTTTCAAACTTCTACCAATTGCCTAATTTATTTAATGTATGTCTTCTTATTGTGTGTAAAAGAATATATTATCTTTGACTTACTTTCAAAGGGAAAGCTAACGATCATAACCCTGCATGCAAGCTCTAGAATTATTTTGTGCACAGTGGCACACTATTAAAGAATAAGATTTTACGTGTAAAGTTTTCGAGGAGTTGATTCCATTCTAGCATCATCATCATTGCCATTCTTCTTGCCAATGGGAGCAAAACCTCTGAACAGAGCCCAGATCTCTCCAGAGTTAGATTCTGCTACAAGCTTCCCATCATCTACCATTATTACACATACAAGAAAACGTCTAGACAAGGTTAAACATATGTGAAATATGCAGTCTGCCTTCAAAAATAGGGTCTAGATAAACCTACAAGTCATACTAAACAATTCAAACCCTGAAAGTTTATTGAAACAAGTTCTAGCCTTATGCAACTCACCAATTACTGCAATGTCACATTTCCCTTCATGGTAGTCGTCTTTGATATATTGCACTACTTCCAAGGCCTTTCCTCTTTCCTGGATGTTGGATGATGCCCCATTGAATTGGTACACCTTAAAATCAGTATCAAGGACAAAAACATCATCATGGTTTAATGAAGTTCGTGCAAAAGGTACCTGCATAAAATTAAGAAAAACTTATTTTTTCCCTTTTCAACTGCCAACTATATAAAAATAAGAATTCTAAATGACATCCTTCAACCGAATGAGAGCAAATCAATGAATTGCAAACTTAAGATATTCACCTGTTTTACTCTTACAACACGCTTGCCTTTGCATACATAAAGGCATGGCTCAAATTTTGTTATCTCAGGTTTTTTAAATCCAGAAGCTACACCCCCTTCCAAAGGAATAATACATGGCTTGAAATATGACCAAAATTTGTTAGTTTCATGGCCTTGCAATTCCTGATATTGCACTGCATGGCCTCCAAGAGCTGCAACAAACTCAATTGTCTTTATAGCTACTGTCCCAGCTTCATCCTAATACAAATATAAATCTTCTCACTGAAACGTTATCTGAGTAAATAATGGATTGCAATCTATAATCTATACTAAAACAACTTGAAATCCAATGTATGAATACCTGGCTAGTGTCCTTCCCAAGACAAAAATGTATATCATAGTGATATGCCCCACTCTTTGTTGCAGTTGTCTGTTAAATTTAAATATCACAAACAAATTTAGGAAACAAAACACCAAAACAATCCCAATGACATTTCACTTTTTCAATTGTGGATCCACGATGCATGAATCCCAATGACATTTCACTTTTTCAATTGTGGAGCCACAATACATGAATTGGTTTGAAATTGACAGAATTTTTTTTCTCTGAGATTCAAATTCACCTAACAAGTTACAAAAGGAAGATTCATACACTACAACAATAAAAAATGCTTAGCATGCATTTGTTTGGGAAATATTCTACTCAACGCTTTCCTAAAATGTCTCATGAAAACTATAATAGAAACTTTGCAAACACTACCCTTTCTCAATAAATTTCAATTCCCAGTTTCTGCAGATGCAGGGCATTTAGCCATGCATGACTTATGTGTTGTGTTAAAATGCAAAACGGTGTTTTTTCACATTCTTGAATTCTCAAGACTATAATAGGTACTTTGGAAACTTACAGCCTTCTCAATCAATTTAAATTCCTTGCTTCTGAAGATGTAGTGTATTTTGAGTGACTTGAGGGCTATGTACAACTTGTGCATTGCATAAAAAGGCAAAGTAGAATTTTTTCACATTCCATTGAATTTTAGGAACAAGTTCTAAAAATATACCAAGGTAACAACATGGCAAAATTTCCATGTTACAAAACATTGTGGCCTATTTTAATCTATTGATATGTATCAAAAAGATGATGCTCAAAATTATGCATCTTTGATGGTCCATTATTTTCAATAACAATATATGAGCATTGGGATATATAAGTAGAAGTTCAACTCATATACAAAGAAGCCACTTTGTTACACAACCAGTCACATATTACATTGTTTAGAATTGTTCAAACCAAATTAGGCATAAAATGAGAAAAATAAAAAAACAGTAAGACAATGAACCGACATCATGATCTCTAAGAACAAGTGGCCTCTCCTCTCAAGAATGAAAGATTGAGCAAAAGCCAGAAGTCTCAGAAAATTACTCCCTTTAATGCCATATTATAAACATGGGTAGTTTGATTTTAAAGACAAGAGAAGTATTGCAATAAGTGTTAATAGCTAAATCTTACCTGCAGAACTATATATGAATCTCCACAGTAAAATTTACCATAATCAGATTTTGGTATAGGAACTGGGCAAAAATTTTCAATACACCAGATATTTGTGCCCCTGCAACTTTATATTAAGGATAAAACAAGTAAATCATCCTCTATGCTTTTATTACATAAGGAAAATCCTATTCATTCCAAGCTTTGAATCCCACCAATATCCAACCAAAGAAAAAAAGGCCTAAAAGTAGAGGGGAAAGTAAGTTTGATCCAATCTTTCAGATCAGACAAATCTTCTGAGAAATATGTATATTTTAAAAATTAGGCACATCATCTCTTAGGGTGGAATTCAGATGTATAAGGATACACTTTTTGACCATTGCCTTGAAATGCTGGATCAACATTTTTCATTAAGACAGCCATGGCGGCTCACCCAAGCAACTTAAAACTGGCTTTGTTTCACAGACAACACAAAAAAGGTAATACTTTGTTATTCTGATTCCTTGCATCCATGACACAAGTAAAAATAGAATTAGTCATCTTTTATCAGGTAGAATAAGTGAATGCACATTTTCACAAACCAGAAGAGTCACTTGAAAACTCTTTTCAGGATCAAGTGTAATAGGAAACCAGAGGAGAAATAACACTAACATTAGTTAAGGTGCAACACTGTAAAGAGTTTTCATGCAAATATTTATGATTCAGATTAAGCATGATTTCCTTGCATATACAATTTGTATTGCTCCTAAAGGAAATATGCATATTACATGCTAGCCCATATTCAGTTTCCAGTGTACCATTGTTCAGAAAAATAAATAATGAATCTCTTCTCCAACTTGATTGCAGTAATAGATTGAAATGCTTGATTTGAAAATTCTGGTGCACCTTTTATTTTAGAGTGTTGTTCAGGAAATTAGTAAGAAGATAGGAAGAAGGAAAAAGAAATCATCTTCCATTCAACAAATTTTTGTTTACAATGAGCCAAGTAGAGTGTGGAAATATTCCATTTCACGTCCTTGAACAAAAAACAGAACTAGTCAGCCCTATTTTTTGGATCCAAACAAACAAAGTTTAGATCTAATCTAAATCCTCTATGATACAACGAACTCAAGCACACTCCCATGTCAAAAGAAGCCACAATCACTTCATTCCTCTAAAAGTAGAATTAAATACTATAATGCCCTTTCCTACCACTTCTAAGCTCTACTAAATGACCTCAATAACAATTTCCATAAGCACAACCCAATAAAATACTATATTGATATTGTCTAGCATGCACCAATTTGTGTAAGGGGTTAGCTAATAATATGTTATGCTCTACACACTAGAGAGTGTTATTTAATATTTGGAGAAAAATGACAATTGTCAAGATGAGAATTTCATTCTTCAGAAAAATGTCCTTAGATATTTTGTTGCTGAAAAACCTAGGCATTCGTGTATAATTATCCCTTCCTTTCTTTATAAATAACTCAGAGCTGAGACCATCTCACCTGATTGCCGTTGTTGAGAGATTACATCAACATAATCGAGAGCATATGCATTCAATAAATTTTAGAAGATATTTCAACTTGGGTCTCTGATGAGCATTGTTTAGGGGAGTAACAAGGATGAATCCCTTTTAAACATACAGAAATGTGGATAATCAATGACTGACATGATGTGGATGGATTAAATGGACATAAACCTTAGAGTGTGGAACTATGTAACTTGCTATGAGCAGATATGATAGGATTTCAAAGGAAAAATAAAAGGAAACATGGGATTCTTAGAGCTTCCCAAGGTCATAAGATCAGATTTCCATTATTCTCTATATATCTGCCCATGGTGTTTTGGCTATCCAGTGCTATTTATGGAATGTTATGTATCAAGTAACCGAGGTCCATATAAACCAATGCCTAGTGTTCACCAATAGGCATCAATCCCCTTGGTGCCATTATATCAACATTCGACATGGTATGTGTCCTAGAAGAGAGCAGAAAAATGTGATCCATGTCCTTGTCTCCCATTTGATTCTTCATCTTTCATGTAGAATTAGTACAGGGATTGCTGGTGTCCTTTGAGATCTTAGAGTCATTGGTGAAAAGGTTAAGTTCCATATTCCAAAAGATAAATAGACCCCTAAAAACAGAGATCTTGGCAAAATTTATCTATAGTTGTGATCATTTGATGTACAATTCCAATTATTATTTATAGGCAATGACCCCCTATGCGAGAGGTATTTTAGTTTTCTTTTAGTGATGGCTCTAAGTTTGAAAGAAATTTTGAACTTTTTAGTACATCATCACTCCAACCAATTGATAACCTCCTGTATTCGACTGTAAGACTCGCCCATCAGAGCAATAAGAATTGGGTACAAAAGATCCAATGGAGTAGTGCCACACACTAATATGATCAGCCCAATTCATTATTCTTTAAGAAAAATGGTAAACATATATGAACTTAAAGACATCAATTTAAAATAACAAATATTGTAATTGATGAGACTATAATCATACATATGATCATGACTTGTGAGTGGCTAGATAAGCCAATGTCTTGCTCTCATGTACCATGCAATTGCCATTTCATGTAAATAGTAAACCTTTCCTAAATGTTCATATTGTTGTTTTCTTTGAGACATTCCGAATGTTACACAATCAATGTTACTTAGCAATAAACAATCTCGTTAAAGGATCATGCTTCATGCGCAGTATGTTTGATGCCAATCTGGGTCAAAGACCCTATGGAAAATCCTAAAGCATGCAATATACTGGATCAAAACATATTCAAAAGAATAGGACATAGGAATTTGTAAATTGTGCATAAATGTAGATGGTATTTATCCATTAGAGGCATATTTTAGTCTTGAATATATATGAATGCTTGGCAAGGCTTTTACACCTGGTTATTGGTTAAAATGAACAACCCACGAGCTCATCAGATTATGCTCTGATGAGATTTCAACAATTATCTCACTTGTTGGCTAGGTTTTTAAGGATGGAATGATACAGGAAACTGACAACAACTTAAAGTTATAAAGAATGAATAGAAAAAGCATTGTTGGGTTGGTTTCTAATGATGTAGCATCGAATTGAAAACACCACTGGGATTATGCATTGTGCTATAAACAAGAGACATTCTGTGGCATAAAAAGATTATATTACCACTTATAACTGATTAATTATAACCCAGTTTTTCATATTGAATATTTAAGAAAGTTTTATGGACCAATTGTCACTGTTGTTGAAATGAACATATCCCTAATATTGGAACATAAACTGAACATCAATATTCTAAAATCTTAGATCTTATAGTGGAACATGAGGAAAAAGGTGTTGACTTTTGTCCTCAGGGATGCACCATAAGCATATGCATCCAAAGCATCCTCACATTCTATAACCATCCTCAATGGTTCCAAAAAAGTAAACAAATGATCTTAGGTAGGACAAAAATACAGAAGTAAATAGATGACTTGAAAATGCTGAATGTACATAAATATTTCCAAGGATTATCAAGCTGAACCCCAATTGCGAAGGGTTGTGACCGAATCTGACTTAGTCATGGCCCTGGAGAATTTCTAAACTCATGATGAGTTTTACTTCCATGATCTTAAGGAGAAACTCTGGTAGTATAAAGTCAATATGTTAGTTTTGTACCAAGAGAGGCAGCCATAACACCCAAACTAAGATCCAATGAAGTCTAATTTGACAGACTTGCCATAAATCTCGGAATCAAATGAGAAAAAATGTTATGTAAGAAGGTATCTTTCCAAACTTTTGGTAATTTAACATGATATTAAAGCAAGAGAAAAAAACAGTTTAGATTTTGATGAATAAGGTAACGGGTGCAGATATGTTTGCCTCCCACAATCATAGTGTGTTTTAGACTAGGCATAAATCAGAGATCATGACCAGAAATGGAAATAGCACCAATTTTGATAAAACAAGGTGTTTATGCTACAAGTTTCCCGAAAACACAGTTATCAAAGGAGGAACTTCCCAAAGCCTCAATGTTTTATATGACTAATCGGATCATACCTTCAATTCCAAGTAAGCAACTTTCCACAAATCAGTTCATTGTCCAACATCTACGATTTGAAAAAACGCCCTCCTTATCCAGCCAAAAAACACGATGGAGAAAACCCAAGGACCAACACTACTACGATTTGAAAAAATGCCCTATTTATCTAGAAAACACAGGATGGAGAAAACCTAAGAAAAAACGATGGAGAAAACCATAGGAAAACCCTATGCAACATACACATGGTGCACGCAGGCACCATGCAGGCTTATGGTGGAAACCCTATGCAGCATATGTAGGGTGCACGTAGGCACCACATAGGCTTATGGTGGAGCATTGGAGCACTGGTGAAGGGCGCAGATAGGATTGTGGAATAAAATATCCCGCAACATATTGCATATTTATATAGTTAAAAAAAAACCCTTTTAACCCCTAATATACCACCAATATATTGCCTAGTAATTTTTTGATTTTTAACCCCCCCAATATGAACGGACATGATATCATATTGGTCCCTAGGTGACACCCCCGCGAAAAGTATTTGAATCTATTGAACAAGACCAAGAGCTAGAAGAAATTTCCTAAGCAATGGTGCATGGATATGCCGAAACACACTTAATATATGACTTAAACAACGGCATTATACAAATTGCACCTTCAAAAGGGTTTCAACCATTGGGTGTTTTCGAACATAAATTTTCTAAGGAACTAAATTTTCCAATACTTTTCTATGGAGCTAGTATACCTGGAAGACATTGTCAACCGATTATGTTATTAGCAAATAGTGCAACTGAAGCTTCAACATAAAAAAATGGACTTTGAATCACATAGTATAAATACCCTTTTCAAGGAAATTAAGATTGTTATAAAACAAGTGTTAGACTCGGCTTGGATATCCATTCAGAAAGGGGACTTAAAGGGAAAAGTGTGTTATCTAAAGGCATCAAGCGAAAAAGTAGTCTTGAAAAAATCCTTGAATCACCAATCACATATCGCTATTTGAAAGTAATTCAAACTTGGCTAGAGTATTTTGAAAGCATGAAAAAGGATGTCTTTGCAATGATTCGACAACTAGGTCCACCCACATTCTTTGTGACCTTTACAACTATTGAGCATTTATGGAGTCCACTATGAGACGCATTGGAAAAAACCAAAATTGCTAGTACAATAGAATGCCCTAATAGTCTTTGCCAAGGAGACATTGATACATTGATTCATACTCATCCCGTAATTTGTATCCATTACTATAGACATAGAATAATGACATTAAAAACACTCATATTGAGCAATAATGAATTGTTTGGAAAGGTTGAGAACTATTTCTTTACAACTGAATTTCAAAATAGGGCAATTAGCATGAGGAGGGATTGCCGTGGATTAAAAACACATTATTCTTTGCCCAAGATTCCAATGAAGAGATTGTTGCATTTGTTGATCGATATATATCTTGCGATTCCTTGTTGCTTAATGAACTTCTTAAGATTCAAACTCACCATCATACACAAACATGCAAAAAACATCGGTGCTTGCACTGCAGATTTAATTTCCCATTTTCGCCAATTGACAAAACTAGTATTCTTTATCCACTTGAAAAAAGAACTATTAAGATAGCTAAAAAAGAAAAAGCATATTTTCCAATTTCTAGAAAGCACAGCCTATCAAAAAAATGTTTCCTTTGCCATGTTCCTTGAAGATCTAAAAGTCACCAAGGATGAATACATTTATCTTTTATGCTATTCTATTGCATGCCTTACTCTATTGTTAAAAAGGGATCCAACTGACACATGGGTAGATGCATTTGCAAAATCAATACCAAATTAAAGGCAAGCGAACACAGATGGAATTCATATTGGATGTATATGTTGCGACATCGTATTGTAGCTCTTACATAACAAAATAGATAAAACCTGGGCCACAATAGTTAAAAAGATTTGAGACAAATGCCTTTCTGATAATGACGAAAACATCAAAATAATTCAAAAATTGGGAAATGCACTTTTAAATATGCAACACATGTCTAACCGACAAGAAGTTCATATTGTCCTCTCATTATCATTACATTCAGCCTCTAGGAAAATCGTTTTCATCAACGCTGCACCAGAAGAAAAGTGAACATACGTGCTCAAAAGACCATTGCTATTGCAATAAAAAACCAGATGACTCTGAAGACATTGTATGTGTTTCAATCATAGACAGATATTTATGTAGACCAACTGAGCTTGAACGAATTTTCCTAGTATAGTACGCCTCATTGTACAGCTTTACAAAATTAATCATCAAGCAAAGGAAACGACCATGTATCATAAGATACATTAGAGAAAAAGACCTAGATAATTTATGTAGAGAAAAAAATGGTAATATATCTACCTCATTGGAAGAATGGAAATATGCTAAAAGGAAAATGTCAAACATGGCTTGATGCATATGTAATCCACCAACAACAAATAAAATTGTTGAACACAAATTTGTTGCTAATATAGAAGAAAAATGGGGCATTATTTATATTGTTCCTAAGTCACTTGCTCTTGATATTTGAAAAAATATTTCCAATTAGGCATAGTTCAATTCAAGAAACTATGGCTATTGATGTTGAGAATTCTATTGCATAGACCTCGATGTCCATGTCCTAAGCATATTCCTGATTTGCAATATATTTAAAAAACATTTGTAATTAGTATTGAAGAATACTACTCAATCAGACAAAAGCTAAATACTGAGCAACAATCAATAACCAAAGAAATCATAATGACAGAAAAAAAAACTCGATAGTGCCTATTTATTTATTTTTGACTAGATGAGCAAGAATAGGAGAAACATATACCACAATAGTGATATACAATGGCTTGTTGCATTTTTACAACAATGGTTTGTAGAGTAATCCTTTAAAAAGAGGCATCATAATTTCATTAACAAGAAAGGATGCTTACAATATAGGTGGCACAACAATCCACCCAGCTTTACTTGGTGCGTGCATGATCTGGAACATAAGATAATGTTTTTTTTCTTGAGACTCATGTTTGATTCCTATAGTGAAGAACAAACACGAAATTGCCAACATGCTAACTTCCTTGAGACTAGTATGCATAATTAGTAAAGAGATTGCCAATCTTGTAGTCAAGGACTTGGATCATTTGGACTTAATAGAGTATCAACACATGGAACTTGAGGAGAAAATTCTATGCGGGCATTGGTAGAAAATATTTTAGTGAAGGCATCTACACATTCTCCATTTTGACAAAAGAATATGTTAAATTCTGGATATATTTCCAAGGTAGTTATTAGCATGGCCTCGACAAGGACCTACCATCTTCTCTTTATTTACAGAATGTCACAAGGTGACTTGCTTCCAAAGAGCACAAAATATACCCTAGGGAATTGATAAAATATGTTGAGATTGGTAAATTGTTCATTAAAGGAAGAAGTTTGCTTTATTATGACACTGCAACCTACAATTGCAATAGTCCATGGTACTTGTTTTCTTATTTACACCAAGGATTTTTAGGAAATTTATTGTCCAAGAAGTAGGACAATATGCACAAAAGTAAGGCATCAATGGCTTGCATAACTTGTTGATTTGAAAAAGTTGATTGAGAGATTCGAGTAAAAGGACAATATCTTTCCTTTGTTTAGCAACAATGATAACACTCAAAGTTGTGGACATTTTTTGGGAGAAACAAGTTGGTTCCATCCTAAGTGCATAAATGGAGATAGGAGATAGCAAGGAGGCCAAACATTGAAACATGTAAGTTCAACCGGCATGGTTTAAATTTAAAAACAAATAAAACTAGCAAGGAATATGGTTGCACAACTTGATATATAGGATTGAAGGATTAGACAAATGACTCCTCCAACAGATTTGAGCATGGTCGCAAAATTGATTTGCAAATCATGAGATTGTTAGTTGAAGGAAAATATCTCAAAACCAAATAGCTAATTATGGAGCATAAATACACAAAAGAAAGGTCAAGCTTAGTGAAGAAGTTAGAAAGATTAGATTGCAAAGGAAATCGAGTGGATTGATTAGATGCAAATGCACTGACGATTCCTTAGTTTAAAAGAATGTATAAGCATACTGAGATACGATAGGAAGAGACTGTTTTGAGCATGTGAAAGTGCATTTTCATGGTTTATATGGAATGATTGAATTATCTACCTTTCGGTAATTAGATAGGGATGGATCTAGGGAACAACCTGGCAATGGAACCAATAATATGAAAAATCCATATCCAACACAGCCAAAAACTATTTGCATTTAGAATTTATGACCTATAGTTCTTTTGTTACACTAAACAACTAGGCACTGAAGACTACATACATTTATATCAGATTGCCGTAAATAATTTTAACTATCCATATTGCATTAACATAAAATAACAAAATGGAATAATTTTTTTTTGCAAAAAATTAAAGGAACAGTAACTTCTAATAAAAGGAAGAAAAACAAACAATTTTGAATACATAAACAACTATATATTTTTTTCTCTGCCAAAAGAATACAAATCTAATTTTCTAAAAAAAACATAAAAATAGGTATCACATATCATTAGTAGCATGCAGTTTTATCATTTATGTTTTTTTTCCTTTTCTCAAACATCAGATTTAACTAAAACAACACAACATAAAAAAAGACAATTATACCTAACAGAGAAATCACAGATTTATTGAAGCATATATATTCAGAATATGTAATGATATTGTCAACACAAGTAGAAGAAATGAAAAAATGCCATGATTAAGTTCTTTTACATACAAACAAAATGATTTTAGAATACTGTGTTTGCAAATGAGTAGAGGCAATCCAATCAATATGAGTAAAATCTAAGAGCAGACAAAGAATATACTTCAATTTCAAATACTGCGAGATACACTCCTTTTAATTGGTTAAAAACAAATGGTTCTCTTTAGAACCAGACAAATGCGCTAATAGTTGAAGGCATAGCATCCAAAACATATCTTCATTTCGAAACCTTATGTGCCTATGTAATAGGAAAAAAAGGAATATGTACCAATTAGTATTAGTCTATGTTTGCTTTAGATTTTCCGTTGTGGAAAAAGAGATCACACAAATAACTCTGCAAAAGACACATCCCACAGAGACATTGCGAAACCCAAATCCTCTTGTGAATAACAACATAGACTAAAAGTAAAAATGATAGAAGTTGCATAAATCTCTATATATAGTATCTATGTCTATATATATATAAGAAAACAACCTACGGGGAAACAAACTACAACTCTATGCATTTCTTTACAGCTATAACATAAGGCAAGAGTTGTTTATACCAACATAGATTAGAAAACATGTTAACCCAAAAATCCCCCACTAAGCTCTCAATGACCTACACCACCCAAGGAAACCATCTCACGACACTCATATCCCTCCATTAGACCCCCACACCCTCAAAATAGACTAAGGATGAAGAAAAAGGGCTAAAAACCCCAAAAATGAGCCAAAAATAGCCTCCTAGGAGCTAAATCCCTCAAAAGGGGGCTAAAACCCTAAAAGGGGGTAAAGTTAGGGAAAAATTGGCTAAAAGCCCCAAAAAGGGGCTAAAACCCTGACCAAGGGCTTAAAACACTAAAACCCCTTGGAAAAGCTATAAAAGGAGGGTGGGGGGTCACTCTCAAAACACTTCTCCTTTGCCTATTGTTATGCTGCCTGTGGATGCTTTGAGAGCTTTGCCTCTCAAACCACCCACACTCCCTCTCCTCCACCTCCATCTACATTGAGCCATTGCTCCCCATACAAGAGAGAGAGGTGTTCCACAAGCTTGGGCATGGTGGCCCATTTCCATTAGATAAGGTATACTTTATCTTTCATGTTTATTTCTTTGCTTCTTAATATGATTTTCTTTCTAACCCTTGTTTCCATTTGCAGGTTTTAGATCTAACATTGTTTTGTAGGTTTTGTAGCTTAGGATTTGTTTGCATGTTTTAGGAGGAAAAACCCTAACCTCTTGTGTGCAGAGGGGTTCACCAGTGCTTCTCTATTTTCTTCTTTTTGTCATTAGCTTTAGTTTACTCAGTATTTACATTTAGTTTTATTTTCTGCATTTCCCATCCACGTAGGAACCTACCCTTCTATCCTATAGACAGAAGGGAGCCATTCCTTCCCCTATAGTAGGGAGAAATCCTTACTACAGAACTGACGACTATACTAGTTCGATCCCATAGGATCCCTGGTCCAAAATTTTTATTTTCAAGATTTTAAGTTTTTTGCCCTAGTTTTTCAAAAATTTCATGTTAAATCCATCTTAGATTTAGTTTGTTTCCTATTTTCAGTACTGTCGAAGCCTCTGCTAGGAAAAACCAAGTCAGGTTGACCACAGTACAAGTTACTGTCGACAAGATCTGACTCTGTCTCACAAAAAACCCCCAATCCAGAGCAGGGTGCTCTTATTGGGGAAAAAGGTGATACTGGGGCGTACTTAATGGGAAAATAGGTGTGCCTAGGGTGCACTTAATCCCTCGATAAGTGCGACTTCAGCCTAGAAACTCAGTCCACAACTGTTTTTGCATTCTGTGCGACCCCTCACCTGTTTCTAAAAAAAACTCACACCCCCCTTGCCAGATTTTATCAGAAATGCATGACCTGTCAAATGAAACTTCAATTTTAGTTTAATAGACAATAAATTTCAGTTTCATAGGATTGTTAGTGCGGCCTAGCCACCTTTGTCCACCACACTAGTTTAATTTCAGTTTCTGTTTTTAATTTTTGTAATTTTTTTCATAAACAATGTGTAAATGCCAATTAAATGTTAATGGCTTAATGAAATGAACCTAGCCTAACTAAAATCAACCTAAAATTAACTATATTTCTTCCCCCTTCCTCCTCTACCTAGTCATCACCCTCCGGGGTATTCTGGGATACGATGGAGGGCAAGCTCATATAGATCTAGGCACTCCACTGTATTGTTCCAAACCACTAAAATTGGATGACCTGGAAGGTAGAGGGGGTAGAGAAGGAGGGCTTCTCATGGCGTTAAGCGTCCTCCCTGTTGACTAACCTTGCATCTGAGAGGTGACCTGAGGATCTACGAATGGGCTTATTCCCACTGTGTTGAGAGCCCAACACCTTCTCTTGGTTGAAGAGGAATATCAGTGTGAGGTAGACATCTAGTTAGGCCTTACAAATTCAGGCTTAATCACTGTATTTGTTCACAATTTCTGATTATGCAATGCTTGTAGACATAAACATAATGACATGAACTCCCCATGATGAATTCATAAACCATTTGCAGCAACCAAGTACTAGAAAAACAAACAGACAAATACACCATACCAACTAATTAACCCAACTCAGTCCATGAAGCTAAGTGAGCCTTAAAATTTACCAATTTACACTAAGTACAAACAACTCTTCAGTCTTTGAGGACATAAGTCCCTGACTACTTCAACTATGGGAAGTACTTGGGCTCTTCCCAGAACTCATTATGAGGAGTACCACAGGAACCCCAAAGTAGCTGACGGCTAAGAGGAATTGCCAAGCGAAATAGGCAACGACCCCTTCCGATTGAGTAGAAACACCTATGAGGAATAAGCCAAGCGCTGACTTCTCGTAGTCTTGGTGGCCTAGTGACCACCTTCAGCCAATAGGAAGCCAGTGAAACCAGCATCCACATATCATTGCCGTCAGTTTGATAAAACTTAACACAATTGATCCCTCACGCCTAAGAGGTGAACCACTAGAATTTGGAACACTCAGTTGATATTGTTGTAGCCATTCTTAGTGATCTCCCACACCATTAGAGGGCCACATAGCCTCTGATTCTAATTCAGGCCCATATCAGTCTGAACTAGAACTCCACATTGCACCATCAAGCCCCATGGCTAGTGCAAATTCGGATCCATTTTTGCGCCTAACCTTAGCAAGTGGACCCATGTCCACATCACAACCTGTCACCCACAACTTGGCAAGTGGCCTAAGCATAGTCATGCAGATTGTCATTAGCTAGATGCCATCACCCATAGTGACCAGCCAAGCTGGCACACTTGCAACACACGGGGGCAGTGGCCCTTCCACACATACTGCCCCTCCTGCCACACAGGGGGAGTGGGTTGTCCACCTACATTGCCCCTACTATCATACATGGGGGCAATGTCCCCACCACTCATACTGTCCCACCCACAACACTTGGGGGCATTGTCCCATCTGCAATGGTGCCACTGCAAGCATCCCCAGCCATGCATATGCGTTATGCACCCGCAAACCCCACCACCATCGTAGCTCCATACCACATCAACCTAGGGTCAAATATGTCCTTCATGGCTCATCTGAACATGCCTGAATTGTCTTGATTAACAAACGACCCCATCCGCCATCAATATTTTTGGCCTCCAATTCCAACTAAGCTGCCATCAGACATCCCCAAGTTTGAAGGAAAAGTAGGGGAATGTCCCCAAAACCACATAATGACATTCCATCTATGGTGCTCATCCAACAACGTCATAGATGATTCCATCAGGTTGAGGCTATTCCAATGCACCCTTACAAGTGCTGCAGCCAAATGGTACATTGAGCTGCCACAAGCTAAGTATCCAGACTTCAACTCCTTAGCCTTCATGTTCATACAATATTTCCAACTCCCTGTAAGATATGACGAGGGGGTGGAGATCCTACTATCCTTCCGTCAAAGCATTTCCACTCACATAACTGACCATATCCATGAGTGGTGGCAACACCGTATCCTATGATGACAGGATATTCTTGGATTGGTTCCTTAAGACCTTTCTCCCGCCCATAGAAAAGGATGTCGCATCTGAACATCCTCAATCCAAAGAAGAGGCCATACTAAAGGCCCAACAATTTGACCTTATCTACGCTCAGTCTAGATACTTGTATACTATCATTCCAGACACTCCTTGTCTAAGTACCTCCTACCGCGATGCACCGGGGGCATCCCATGCTGCAGACGACATCATAGGATCGGTCTCCCAATAGCCACAGCCTCGACTAACACCACCTACCATTACACCACAACCAAGAAACACTGCTATTGTTGCTTAACAAAACCAAGTTCCAGACTATGCCAGAATGATGTCCCAGTCTGGACCAACGACTTCCTACGCACAACCTATGTCACTGCAATAGGCTCTGGCAATGTCTTGGACAACACAGCAGTATGTGGGGTAAATTCCCACATTTGTTGCACCACCATCCCCACAAATCTACTATGCACCGCCAGCGCAACCAATTCAATTCCTCGCCCCCGCTCCACCCGCTCCATTGGGACAAGTGTTTGCACAACAAAACCGTCGCAACTAGCCTACCCCTAATAACCAACAAGGGTGAGCTAGAAACAACTGGCCCTGCAACCAAGGTAATAACCAACCACAGGGAGGCAGTCAATAGCTGAACCCTCCCAACAATGTCGCGGCAAACCGGCCAGCCTAGAACCCCCCACGATTAAATGCACCAAGACGCAATGCCTCGTTGCGCTAAAACCAACCATGCACACTCTGTGAGGTCTATGGGCACTACACATTCGAGTGTCCCTTCATGGGTCGTGCGAAGTAGGCCATTCTAAACGAGGCCCAATAGGCTGCCAATGCTACAAACCAAGCACAACCCAACCCGACACCTCAAGGACCTCCCCCCATGGTGCTTCAAAACCCACTGCCAGTCCAAGGATTGGTGGAAACCACACCCCCTCCACAAGCCCATCCTAATGCTTCGAGGGGCACCGCCCATGGCTGAAACAGGTGTTCATCACCTGCTAGCCATGACGACTGAAGAGGTAAATTTACAAACCAGAAGGAATTAGTAGGGTACAACCATTGAGCCTACTGACCTATCAGCAACATCCATGTCTAAGACAGTCAACCTACCTCTTCAATTACCCCCGTTCCCGTGCCCCCCCATATGAAGAGTTGCCAATAATGCCACAGCTAGAGCTACAGTTAGCTATAGCATTATGGATGATTTGGCCCAAATGCCAACCGCCATGTCCGCTCTGGAGGTACTCAAAACATGCCCAACATAGCGGAAGGCCTTGCTAGCCACCTTGGGGGCAGTAGACCCTTGCAACTCCAAGCTGATCACCTTTGACATGGAGAACGGAGAACTGCGCATGCCATTGACCATCGCCTTCCAAATCCCAGTGTCCATCCATAATTTGGTTGTGCACCGGTGCATAGTGGATGAGGGGGCATCCACATGTGTTATGTCTACCTTGGTTTGGCAGAAACTTGGATCACCAATTCTGCAACCATCCTCCACAACTTTGCAGGCTTATGATAGACATCCCACTAAATCCCAAGGAATCCTCCCCCACGTCCCCATCACGTTAGCCAGGAATAAAGTCCTAGATGACATCGAATTTGTCAATGCTCAACTGGACTACAACCTCCTCCTCGGAAGGAGTTACATGTATGCCATGCAAGAAGCCGCATCAACTTTCTTTCATCTCATGATGTTCCCCCATGAAGGGAAGATTGTGATGGTTGACTGGCTCACCTATCATGATCCACAAGGGTTAACAACACCTGCCAATTTTATCCCTACCATCACCACCATTGAGCCGCAAGGGGCAACCACACATGCTAATGTCATCCCTACAACCAACACTATGGTTGAAAACACACTAGCCTCCCCACCATTGAATGTGGGCCCTAGGTTTTTTACCGATCCCACCATGACAACTCCTTTCCCATTAGTGTCACCACCACCGATACAAAAGTAAACTTTATACTTGTGCATGGTCTAATCAAACACCACTGCACCCAAACAACAATCGCAACTGCAGCCCCAACCGCAACCACAACATCGTCCATAGCTGCAACACCAACAACAGCCACAACATCATCTACAGCCACAACACTACGCGCAGTTGCAACCACAACCTCACCCTTAGATGCAACTAGCAGGGAGTTATCTGGGCTCATCTCCAGTCCATACGATTCCCTTCCTCTTTCCCCCACCTGGTGTCATGAGCAAGCCGGTCATGGTACCTTAAGCCTACCTAACTTTATGTTGGGGATCCTGGTGTGGTATCTTGATCCACCATCTCAACCAGCAATGCCCCAGGTTGTCTTAACCCCGGTACAACCCATTGCAGTTGAGTCTCACCCTCCACCCGGTCCGTACAAGCCAACCACCGCACCCACACCTGCACCACCCCACCCTAAAAGACCCAGGGGGAAGAATACCAAAGCCACCACAGAACCACGACAAGTCCCACCTGGTGCCGTCTACGAGCAACAGGGCCATCCAACTCAAAATTGCCCTGAAATCCCAGTGATCCATGTGCATCTAAATGCCATGGATACGAATGAAAACATCCCCATGGTTGAACTCCCAACCGTGCCAATAGTCAGGAACAAGGCATTGGGGACAAACCATGCTTGTGCCCTTTGTAGATTGTATGGACATTACTCACACCACTGCCAAGACCTGCCCAAATTTTGAATGGCTCTTACTAACCTTTGTCACCATTCCCTTGAGTCTGAGATCACCTTGATCGAAGAAGTTCACCCACCACCACCTTCTTCAAACACCATGTCTAGTTACATGATGTCCAGTTCCACCAACCTGCTCATCTCCTCCTCCACTGAGGGTCCATCAGACCTATCTCTTTGTTGCTTCAGCAACGATGAGGAGATACTTGAAGCCCTAACTGCCCCAGAATACCCATGGGACAACATGCACCATCGCTCGTTCTTCCTCCCAGAAGAACTTGTGTCGTAGTCTGACCAGGTTTCTGTGGAAACCAAATATTTCATCCATGGGAAGGTTGACTGGTTCAAGAACCCAATCCCAGCACCTGATTCCTTCGAAGAAGGGAACATGGTGAACATTTCGCCAACCATTAAAATCAACATCTCAACCAATTTTGAGATTGTTGAAGAAATCATGCTGGGGGCATCTTGCTCTTTGAAAGAGGTTGATGCCTACATAGCTTTCTTCCAAGAATTCCGTGACATCTTTGCTTTGTTATACATTGAAATGCCCAGCTTAGATCCATCCATTGTGGAGAACCACATTGACACATGGCCTAATGTGACACCTATACGCCAAAAGCAATGGCCCATCCATCCATCCAAAGTGGTTGCAGTGAAAGCCGAGATAGAGAAGCTACGCACAACCGACTTCATTTATCCCATTGCATACACCACTTGGGTTTCTGATCCTATTCCCGTGAATAAAAAACAAGGTACCATTCATGTTTGCATAGACCTTCGCGACCTCAATGGGGCATGTCCCAAAGACAACTTCCCCACACCTTTCATTGACTAGATCATCGATGCATGCGCTGGACATGAATCCTTTTCCTTCATGGACAATTTTTCCAGATATAACCAAATCTAAATCCGGAAAGAAGACCGTTACAAAATAGCATTCACAACCCCATGGGGCACAGCCGCATATCGATTCATGCCCTTTGGCCTGAAAAATGCTGGAGCCACCTTCCAGTGTGCCATGACATATTTTTTCCACGACCTAATCCACATCATCTTGGTCTACCTAGAAGACCTTACCGCATGATCACCAAAACAAGCACAACATATAGATGACTTGCGGCAAGTCTTTTTACGTTACCGCAAGTACAACATTCGCCTGAATCCCCTCAAGTGCGTTTTCTATGTCCCAGCAGGATGTCTACTTGGATTCATCATCTCCCACAAAGGGATAATGGTAGATCCCCTCAAAGTTCAAGCCATCCTTGATCTTTCCTCCCCAAGAACTCGGAACCAAATACAAATCCTACAAGCTAAGGCCAACTTCCTTCGCGACTTTGTTCCAGAGTATGCAACAAAATCCTATGGATTCATCCACCTGCTTTGCACAAAGATCCCCTTTTTTTGGGATCAGCAAGCATAAGAATCATTTGACGAACTCAAGCAAGCCTTGGATTTTGCACCACTACTCTCAGCACCAGATTTCACTCAAGACTTCATCCTCTATGTGTTGGCCTTGGAAAACACCATTGCTGGAGTCTTGATCCAAGAAGGCGATGCTCACCATGAGCATGTGATTTACTACATCAGTCAAAAGCTAACAGGACCCCCACTACGATATTCACCCGAGGAAAAATTGGCCCTCGTCGTCATCTTCTCGGCTCAGAAATTGTGCCACTACATCATCGCAAACCATACATGTGTAGTGGCTGATTCAAACCCAATGCGATGCCTCTTAAGCTGCCGCTTTCTACAAGGTCAAGCAGCTAAGTGGGTAGTCATCCTCCAAGAATTCGACTTAGAGTTCGTTTCCTTGAAAATCACAAAGGCACTCTCATTGGCCACACTCATGACCGACCTGCCCCCATTAACCACGTCATCACCCACCAAGGATGATCTCCCTAATGATTTCCTATTCGTCATATCCATAGACGACCCATGGTATGGAGGCATCCTTCTCTATTTATGAACACAGAAGTTCGCAGCGCACTTCAACCATGAGGATAGGCAATGCATCCGACATGAAGCCATTCGCCACTTGCTGATTGGAGATGTTATGTATCGTTGAGGAATTGATACCATCCTACATCATTGCCTCACCTGTGATGAGGCCGAGACCATCGTCAACGAAAGTCACAATGGAGCCTGTGGTGGCCACCTTTCAAGCCTGGCAACCACCCAAAAGATTCTTCGTGTCGGCTATTTCTGGCCCTCCATCTTCGCCGATTGCATAGAGGCAGTCAAGCATGTCGCAGCTGTCAGCTATTTTCCCCAAAGGAAAGAACCCCCCCTCTGCCATTACACCTCGTAGTTACAGTCAGGCCCTTCTGCAAATGGGAAATCGACTTCATGACAATCACCCTTGTCTCGGCTAATGGCCATAAATACAACATCATGGTAGTTGACTACTTCACCAAGTGGGCCAAGGCCATGCCCACATTCGATTGAAAAGCGGAAACTACAGCACATTTCTTCTTCAACCATGTTATCACATGATTTGGTGTCCCTAAACAATTAGTCTCAGACTAGGGGGCACACTTCCAAGACACCGTATGGGCTGAATTATCAACCATGTTGAAATTTGAACACCAGTACTCATCTTCCTACTACCCCCAAGGCAATGGCCAAGTGGAAGTAGTCAACAAAATCATCAAAACAATGCTCCAAAGGGTGGTAGGAAATCATAAAACCAACTATAATCACATGCTATTCTTCGCCCTATGGGCTTATCGCACATCCATAAAAACCGCAACCAGATTCACCCCTTTCCTCCTAGTGCATGGCGTTGAATCAGTACTCCCTATAGAGTGCTAAATCCCATCTCTCCGCCTCGTGGTGGAACTCCTTCCTGATACTTCACCTTTAGAAGAGTGACTCCTCCAACTTGAGCAAACCATAGAAGACCGTCGTGCTGCACTCCAAGCCATCGAAGCAGCAAAAACACGATCAAAGATCTAGTATGACTCCCATGTCCACCCTCGCACCTTTAGTGAAGGCGATATGGTTCTAGTCTATGACCAACCCAATGATAAATTGGGCAAAGGCAAGTTCGAATCAATGTGGTATGGCCCATACGTCATCCACCACTGCCTCGAAAAAGGGGCATACACCCTCATTGACTCCGATGGACAACTCTTGGACAACCCCCGCAATGGGCTCTACCTCAAGAAATTTTACACTTAACATCACAACCGAGTCGCTTCTTTTTCTTTTTCTTGTTTTTCAACGTTCTTTTAGAAAAAATAAGGCACAACACCATCAATTGCTAGCCCAAAGTAACCTGGAATCAGTTCGAGATGCCTCTCACATCTCCGAGCTCAAACTTCTATCTCTTTATGAGACCATTGTCTCATGTTTAATAAATCAATTTACGAGCCATGCCATGATGATGCGAGTGTCTATGGACCTATACTTGTATCACACTTACTGACCACAACTCATGCGAGTTTTCGGACCACCTCCAGTTAAGGAATGTAATTTTACTTTTATTTTTTGTAGTTATAATTGTCTTTTCCACCGCACCTTATGCAGACATCTGGACCATCGTCCACAAAACCATTTATTTTTCTTGCATATATTTGGCATATAAATGCCCCCAAACTTGCACTCCCATCGCATGTAGTCAAGTGTGTCCACCGTAACACACACACACGCTCTCCTAACCTCTGTTCGAGAGCCACCTCGGTTTGTGTACCTTTGTCGCACCGACTCGCAGGCCTCTGCCGCAATCTATCCCACGCATGTATTGCTATGTTTTAGAGATTTCTTCTTCGTCCATACTATGCAAATGACCTTTGGATCTCTATCCACCGTCTCGACATGGGGCACCGCATGTGCCACAGCAATCAGTCGGCCACATTGGAGTTTTGTTTAAGCTCTTTTCTGACTCTTTAAAACAATGAAAAGATAGTTGAGCGTAGCTGCTTCCTTTCCCACTCGCTAAAGTATAGGAAAGGGTATCTACATTGTCTCGTTTACCTCCTTTTGTGGACCATGTAGACCATCAATTGAAAAGGACCTCCTTGGCACACTCAAGTTAAGACCGTTCCCCTCTGCATACTTTTATGCTTTCTCGGGCAGAGGGGCCGCACTTTATGAAAAAGCTCACGTGACTGATTGTCATTAAGCTCTTTTCCAGCCATCTCATTAAGAAAATATTGTCGAGCAAACTTGGTTTTGTTCATGCTTGTAAAAGTATTTGAATGACCGTTCAGTCAATACAGGTTTAACCTTTTCCAGCTTGGTTGGACTACCAATGGTAAAGAAGTCTCTCATTCCCTATAGGATGGGCGAGCTCTCCTATGTATACTTTTATCCTTTTTCAGGCACAAGAGACTACCAATGAAAAAGAGCCCCCACTGGAGTCTTCTTTGTGCTTTCAGACTCTCTAAAATTGAAAGCACTATCGAGCATTTACCTTCTCGGGCTCACCAAAAATCCATGAGATCGTACCATAACGGTGTCCCTAGACACCTCCCCACAACAAACAATTTGGCAGCATTCCCTTGTTGGGTCGCCTTTGTTCAGAACACTCTGCAATGTGTCTTCCTTGGATCCCATCAATATCAAAAATGTGTCCACCTCCTCCAAGTATTTCCCATCTACAGTGACATTCCCGGTATTACAGCTATGATCCCATTCCCATGAGTCAGTTTCATTTGCTGCTTGGTCTGCCCTGCCATCATACTCTGAACAAAGGAAGTTTGAGTCTCCCACTCCTTCCCTGCCCCTGTTCAGTTCTTTCCCTTCCCTCCCCTCCCCCACAATTCAGTGAGTCAGTTCGCAGATTGTTTCACACCTTTCGGTTATCTCCCTCACGCTCCTGGTCAAGGAAACATCATTACCTTGACTAGGGGCAGGTCTCCCTCTGTCGATGCCAACACACATATTCCAGAGGATAGACCCAGAGGTCCCTGTACCTTGGTTTCATTAACATCATTGATGAGTTCCTTGGACCACTTGAGAGGATTCCTTAGTACCTCTTGGGATGGTTGTTTCTCACATGCTCGACTCTAACTACATCATCACACCATTGAGATTCGTACAGGGTTTGTTACACACAGTACTTGGTCGAAGACCCTGGATGTCACCTGACTCTAGCAAATTGGTGAGTCTACTCGAGGGACCTAAACAGGTTATGTCCATTATGATTTTTGGGTTGCATTGGAGACAGTGTTCAAAAGCCCCAGTAGTGCTTCGATATGCCTTTATGATTGATGCAACATACTTGTGACACAGAGACTTTGACTCTCAATCAGCGAGTCCATATAGCTATGTACCATTCCAGATCTAGCAGACTGTCAATCATGAAGATATAGCATTCCATGAGAATGCCATGGGTCCAATGTACCAGATCAGCATTGTATTCAGCCTCACATGGAGGCAACCACCATTGTAACATCAGTTGTATATGATCAGCTCTTGTATTTTAGAGCATAGATCAAATTATTCTTTTGACATTGTCATGAGCATGGGGATGCCCACCTCATCCATATACATGTCACACATTTATTGTATCTCATCCATTGATCAGAACCATATTAATACAAAAAAAAAAAAATCCACCATGCCCTAGCCCTGGAAGCACCACCTCTACGCAGCAAATCCTATGATGTCCATCAGCCATACATTGAGCTCCTGCCCTCACACATCAAGGGGCAATCTGTTAACCCCAAAATCCCCCACTAAGCTCTCAATGGCCTACACCACCCAAGGACACCATCTCACGACACTCATATCCCTCCATTAGACCCCCACACCCTCGAAATAGCCTAAGGATGAGGAAAAAGGGCTAAAAACCCCAAAAAGGAGCCCAAAATAGCCTCTTAGGAGCTAAAGCCCTAAAAAAGGGGCTAAAACCCTAAAAGGGGATAAAACCCTGACCAAGGGCTTAAAACCCTAAAACCCCTTGGAAGAGCTATAAAAGGAGGGTGGGGGGTCACTCTCAAAACACTTCTCCTTTGCCTATTGTTATGCTGCCCGTGGATGCTTTGAGACCTTTGCCACTCAAACCACCCACATTCCCTCTCCTCCACCTCCATCTACATTGAGCCATTGCTCCCTATCCAAGAGAGAGAGGTGCTTCCACGAGCTTGGGCATGGTAGCCCATTTCCACTAGATAAGGTATAATTTGTCTTTCATGTTTATTTCTTTGCTTCTTAATATGCTTTGCTTTCTAACCCTTGTTTCCATTTGCAGGTTTTAGATCTAACATTGTTTCGTAGGTTATTGTAGCTTAGGATTTGTTTGCAGGTTTTAGGAGGCGGAACCCTAACATCTTGTGTGCAGAGGGGTTCACCAATGCTTCTCTATTTTCTTCTTTTTGTCATTAGCTTTAGTTTACCGTTATTTACATTTAGTTTTATTTTCTACATTTCCCAACCATGTAGGAACCTACCCTTCTGTCCTATAGACAGAAGGGAGCCATTCTTGCACCTGTAGTAGGGAGAAATCCTTACGACAAATCCAGTAAAGGGAAGAAATTTTTGCATGCCTGATCTAGAACATACAATCATGTTTTTTTGTTTGAGACTAATGTTTAATTCCTATAGCGAAGAATAAATAGGAACTTGTCAACATGATAACTACCTTAAGGCTAGTCTGCATAATTATTAGTAAAGAAGCTTGCCAACCTTGTAATCAAGGACTTGGATGCTTTGAACTTAATGGAGTATCAACACATGGAACTTGAGGACATAATCCTATGTAGGATTTGGTAGAGAATAGTTTAGTGAAGGCATCTAGACATTCTCCCTTATGGTAGAATAATATATTGAATTCTGGATAGATTTCCAATGTTGTTATCGGCTATGGCCTAGGAGAGAACCTACCATATTCTCTTTAATTACACAATTTCAAAACACAACTTGCTTCCAAAGAGCACAAAATCTATCCCAAGGCATCAATAAAATGTGTTGAGATTAGTAAATTGTTCAATAAAGGAAGAAGTTTGTTTTATTATGACAGTGTAACCTGCAATGGTTGTAGTCCTTGCATGTTGTTTTCTTATTTACACCAAGGGCAGTTATAAAATTTGTTGTCCAAGAAGTAGGATTGTATGCACAAAAGTGGAAAAGCCTTTGTGGCTTGAGTAGCCTATTGATTTAAAAAATATGATTGAGAGATTTGAGTAAAAGGACAATACCTTTTACTATGTTTAACAACGATGGTAGGTCTCAAATTGTGGACATTTTTGGGAGAAGCAATTTGGTTCCATTCTAAGTGCATAAATGGACATAACAAGGGGGAGAAGCATTGAAACATGTAAGTTCAACCAACAAGCTTAAAATTTAAAATCTAATAAAATGAGCAAGAAAGATGGTTGCATAACTTGATATGTATGATTGAAGGAACAAAAAGATGGCTCCTTCAATAGATCTGAGCAAGGTTGCAAAATTGATTTGTAGATGATGAGACTATTGGTTGAAGGAAAGTAGCTTAGAACCTAACAAATAATTGTGGATCCTAAATTCACAAGGGGAAGGTGTCAAGGTTATTAAAGAAATCAGAAGTCTTAGATTGCAAAGGAAATCCAATGGCTTGGATGCAAATGCACCAGTGATGCCTTAGTCTATAAGAAGGTGCAAGCATACTAAGATGCCGAAGGAAGAAACTATTTTGAGCATGTGAAATTGCATTTTCATGTTTCTATGGAATCATTGAATTATCCATCGGATATTGGTACTTAGGCAGAGAGGGACTTGAAGAACAACCTAGCAATGGATTGAAAATGAGCAAAATCCCTAGCTAATACAAAGCCAAAAACTATTTGCATTTATAGTCTATGACCTATAGTAATTTTGTTAAACAAAAAAAAGTGGCCACTGAATACTGCAGAGTGCATAGATATCTATTGGATTTCCATAAATAATTTTAAGTATCCATATTGCATTTCCATAAAATAACAAACCATTTTTTTTGTTTGGCTTGCAAGTAAGAAAATAATCAATAACTTCTAACAAAGGGCTAGCCCTAAAGTATACAACCCTCAATTTTGAATACATAAAAAATATTTTATTTTCTTTGCCAAAAGAATACAAATCTTATTTGTTAAGAAACACAAATACTATATTTTTAGGTGGTTGTTCTATAGTCTTCAATTTCTACTAAGTTGGCAAAGTAGACTACAATCCATTGACTAACAAACTAGTATCGTTAGTTAGGTAATCAAATTTTATGTTGAGAATGCTCAAACCTTTGATCAAAATGTGCAACAATTGCCATGGACAAGCCATGGAAGATTAAAAAAAAACTTGCCAACAACAACGCCACTGTTTATCTGCAAAATGTTCTTATGGAAAAATGCGTAAAGTCAAAAAATGGTTCATTGATCAATATAATCAATGGCATTGACAACTAGCAGCTATCACCCCAACATAAATTTCAGTAGTAAGTACTAGAAAAGGGGCTTTAGCCCAAAACTTTGAAGCCATCTATAGCATTGTACCAAAATGCATAGTAGCTCTATTCAATAAAAGACGAAAAAAACATCTACATTGAAAGTATCTAACTCATAGTTCTCTTAAATCACAATAAAACATACAACAAATATATATATTCCACATATACATTTCAGATTTCCATAAATGATTTTAAGTATCCATATTTCATCACAAAGAAATACCAAACAATAATAAGATAAGCGATGTATAAATATGGCCAAATAGTTTAATGAACACAACAATAAACAACGACAACGATTATGCATCTACTTGAAAGAAAAGGAATATGGCCCAAATCAACAAATTGCTACAAATGTAGATTGCCCAAGCATCTTACACATATTAAACATCTATCACTGTCTAGAGATAATTTTCCCCTTGAACATGAATCTGCCTAAATATGCCATGCAATTACATATCCTAATCTGCTATAACAATCTTTAGGCTCCACCCTCCCAATTTGCGAATACAGACCATATTGGATACAATGAAATTCGTGTAAATGAATCAATATAATACTTATAGCTTAAGTGGATTCATGCAACAATGATATAATCAATAAAACATTTCATTAGAGGAAATTTGGGGTCTAAAATGAGCCTCCTAAGGAAAATAATAAAATAATAAAATAATATTTATTAATTTTGGAGGAAGAAGGAAAAAAACTACTAATTTTGTTCGTATTTTCTACATATATCCTAGTGTTTTTACTTATATTTCAAGCGGGAGGACTTGTTGGATATGTAATTTAATTCCGCATCCAACGAGTACCCACACAACATACTTTTGACGGACCCCGCTACGCCAAAAACAAGAAATACCTGAAAAATGTGATGATGATGTCATCACATTTTTTCAGGTATTTCTTATTTTTGGGGTAGAGGGGTCTGTCAAAAGTATGTTGTGTGGGTACTCGTTGGATGATGCGGAATTAAATTACATATCCAACGAGTCCTTCCACTTGAAATATGAGTAAAAACACTAGGATATATGTAGAAAATACAAACAAAAAAGTAGGCTTTTTTTATGACAAATATGTCAAGTCAACCATTATGGTCAAATCATTTTATTGAAATTCTATTGGTTCTTGAGTTCCAACTCACAAGAATTTAATGTTGGCTTGTTTTTTTATAAAGCCCATTTTAGACCCCAAATTTCCTCTACTAGGGTGGAGAAACAAGTTTGGTCATTTACTAAACAATAATTATAGCTGAATGTAAATGAACTTAGTAGTTAAAATGGCAAAGCTCCAAATTCAAAGACGAAAATTGCCAATTGAACAACGAAGACTATGTGATGTCCATTCAAAGCACGCATAGCATGTATGGAATAGTATACCATGGACTAAGCCTTAACAATATAATTGATGTAAAATATAAATTTCAACAAATGTAATTAGACTCAAAACTAGTAAAAGGAAAAGAATTATCCTTAGTACCATAATCTAGATTCACCTCAAAAATACCACAACTGTAATCTAATTCACAAGGAATACAAGCAACCATAGCTCCAAAACAACACATGATGTAGACAACCTACAATTCTGATATTATCATGCTTCATGTCCCATTTGCCCTCACCTCGAAAATACCACAACTGTAATCCAATTCACAAGGAATAGAGGCAACCATAGCTCCAAAACAACACATGATGTAGACAACCTACAATTCCGAGATTATCATGCTTCATGTCCCATTTACCCTCGGTTTCTATAGTCAGAGTGCACTAATCCTAACTGTTGGTACAAAGTTCATAAAACTATTTTGTCAAAGGGATTAAAACATCTTAATATGCCCACAAATTTCCTAAAATTTTAATCCTTTCTTTAAGGATTTCTTCTCAAGTAGCATTGATCTTTGCATTCGGTCTTCATTAGAGGTGACTATGATTTTACTAATTGAACTTTGACAAATGACAATACATTTTTCTCAAAGGGTAGTTTTTAAATTTTCAAAAATTTAAAAACTTGCTACAAAGTAGAAACCACATTATAGGTATAAAAAATAAAGCCAGTCCAAATTTGCAAAAATAGTAAATTTGGATGGGAGCTGGAGTCTAGGTGTTCGTAAGGGTTTCAAAGATTGGTTGTCTTGTATTATATTAATTAATTAATGTATCATACAGGTACATAGACAGATTTGGAATTAAATCTGAATTCATGTATCCTACGCTTACATAGATAATATAATACTGGTGCAATTTTTTGCCGTTGCAAGTATCCATTAATTAAAATTCCGACTCTCTGGATATTGCATAAATTGCGCAATTGAAGAATCTTGCAATTAGCATACCCCTTAGCCATTGGAATCAACATTTATATCTTACACATACATCTCAATGTTGTCGAAATCTGTTGCAGATTATGCTCAGCATGTTTGCATCTTCTTGACGGATTCATTTACATGCCACACCATATTATACAGAGAGAGGGATATTTCTTTGAACAGAAAATTTTAACGAGAACACAGAATCAACATACAAATATTGCAATGTTACCAAAATCTTTGAGCGATCTCAAAGTATACCGGAATTGAACCCTAGACTCCACATTAATTTGAGATTTGTTTTGGAATTGCGAGAATCAAACCCTAAACTCCACTATGGCCATAGCTGCCAAAATATCTTAGCATTTTGCAGTTGCTGGTTTTGGATGTTTAATCTATCAAACTTGGAAATTTAGCTATACCATAGGTTAGGAAATTTATGCGAAGGAAAAACAAGCAAGGGAAAAATTGTGAGGATATAGAAGCCAAAATCAAGAAAAGATGAATCATGTACCAGTAAGTGTGTCGGCAATTGTATCATAATACGTGCAGGTGCTCCTGGTGAAGGTCCCCTCAATATCGAAAGGTATTCCACCGACTTTAAGATACATAGAAAAAACATTTATGCTTGCACCACCCATAATGTATCTATGCACATATCCCTGCCATGTAGTGGAAATTGCTCTGTCACTGGAAATAAAGTATGAACTATTTAAAATGGATTTGGTTTTCTTGGAATTCAAGGTAATTTATATGTTCATTGAAGAATCCCTTTTACATGTATATGCCTAGCTAAAAAAACTCACGTTGAGATGATGAACTGTTTAAAATGGACTTGGTTTTCTTGAAATTCAAGTTAATGTATATGTTAATTGAAGAAAACCTTATCTGTATGCCTAGTCAAAGAAAACTCATCTTGAGTAGGTGTAGAATACCTATTAACCAAAAAAATAAAAATTGTCGTGCTTATTGGTTTTCTCTTTCATGGATACCTTGTCCATAAAATTGGATAAAAAATTGAGTTGTTTGTGATGATTGACTTATTTATGACCATTATAATTTATATGAAATTTGAAGAAAATACTTTATACAATAAACAAACAAAAAAAATTTGTGTGTCAATTAATATGATTTTGATTTTGAGTAGAGTCACACTAAAAAGAAACTCTATGCTTATAAGGCATCAATGTTTTCATGGTAGATTATTGTATTGGCAACTTACAAATTTTCAAATTTTCATGAATGATTTTGCCCAGAGCAATTGGTGACATGTACACTCTCCAAATAACTCCTCCCAAAAGGTTCAAACAACTATTTAAAACATAAAGTTAGTAGACACTGAAAGCCCATCACTCTGTGTCTATATCCCAAACAGAGGGAAGACCTCAAACACGAAAGATGAAACTAGACTATGACATATATTTATTTACAACACTATTGTTTGACATACTTGCTTTTTCTTTTCTATTTTTTGACAGCCACTCAAATCTTTGGTTGGACCATGAAGAGAAGAAAACATGGTATAGTTTATATTTAGACACAACCTTTTAATTTGGAATGTAGAATTTATGTTATATATTTTTTTGACTTATTATATAAGAGTTAAGTCTTTGTAGAATATTTTGTGTTTATAATGTACTAGGATGTTTACAAGTAGGGATTTTGAGTTGTTTACATTCGTCATCTTCAATTAGGACTTAGATTGCATACTTTTTATACATGCTCTTATAATGATGCCTTTGAGTTTGTTCATCTTCCTATCTCACCTTGTAGGTTGTGCACATTGGTCTGTATTTTCTTGTTGGTATTCTCTTCCATTTGAGAGTGGTTCTAGGTGTAGTTAATATTTTGGTTTTGGATTATGTAATTCTTATAATAATATGACCGTTTTTTGTGCCTATATTGGTAGGTGCTACGTCTTGTCTTCTCTCTAGGGCTTGCAAAGTGAAGTAATGGATTTTATCGCGTATTTTTGGAGGAGACAATTTGAAGTATGCTTGAAGTTGATGTATCGTTAGAATTTTTCACACTAGTCCCCTATAGAGTCCAAACCAAATGAAAAATGTAGGCAACCAATAAGTATGGAGTTACAACCCTGAATTTCACTAGTACATGATCAAATTAAAATCATCATAGCCTTGGGATTACACAAGAATTATCTACTCCTAACCCTAATCATTGCAAACATTCTCTACCTATGTCCCTTAGCATCATTTTTAGTCTACTCACATTGAGGAGAATCCAATTTTCTCCATTTGGATAATAATTTATGTTTATCTATAGTCCACTATCTGTTCAATCCATTTTTCTTTGTACTTTTTCTAAATATAAGATCTGGTATTTTATCTTTTTAGTCTTTACTACAAGTTATTTCTATGCTTTAGGATCAAAATTCAGATATCACTTTAACTTCCATTGGAACCATGCTTATTTGGTCTATGTACAATAATTTTCAATCTTCATGGAAAAACCCCTGAAGAATTAGCTTCAACTACCAAAAAAACATCATGTTTAATGACAAGCATAGCCACGACCCACAATATGCCCTCGAGGAAATCCATAATTTGTTTCTTGTATATTTAAACTAACATGTGTTACTTGATCTAATGGAAATTCATTTCAATGGAATGCAGACCTCTTGTTGTTTTCAAGAATCGTTTTCACAGTTTGCAATACTAGTATGGTACAATTTTATTATTGATTAATATATGTATTACTACATAGCTATTTTGAATAAATTAACGTTGGTTGAAATTTTAAGAATGGAAGTTTTACACAAATAAATTTTGATCATAATAATTTATTTTTATGTGTCTTCAATTTCAGACTGAACTAATGTCTTTACCTTTATTTGGAAGCCTGATAGAATGCTCTGATATCTATAATTTAATTAAATATGAGGATGATGGCCAATAAAATCAAAGTGAAATGTCCTAGAAATTTGTTGCAATCCTCACGGACAAAGACATTATAGTATAATGCTTGCAACAAATTCTTCATCTTCCTTTTGGAAATCTTGGTTTCCTTAGATATTGGTTTTGTTTAGTGTAATGGATGCACTAAAAAACTACTTGAAACCTTTCTTAAATGTCATGTCATGTAATAATCTTCAACATTCAATTAGGTCAATACATGGTGAAAACAAATACTTACTCGAGGTGGTATAAGAATCAAATGTCTATGACAAGAAGGTATTTAGAGCTGATACTATTTTCAACAATTTCTATTCCCAAATAGGATAAAACATGGAGGTTTTAGTTCATAAGAAAATTGGTTGGAAAAGGAAATATTGTATAATGTAATGAAATAATACTTGCTTTTGAAGACTTGTGGGTTTCATCATCTTCCTCTTCATTTTGCAAGTATGCATACCTCTATTTTCACTATTGCCTTACCAGCATGGACCTCTCAACCCATGGATAGAACATAGGCACCAAGCACAGAGTTTTGATTGAGAGATTCTCAACTCAAATTCAAAATAAGAACTTGAAAATATGTAGTTTGAAATATGATAAATCTAAGTTAAATGATTGTCTAGCTTAAAAAGTGCAACTAGAATTTTCTTTGCTTGTATGGTGTAGTGTACCAATTTACCCCAAATCACGCCACTCGGGTATGATACAATGATATTTTAATAGGGAAAGGGATAATTCGAGTGAATACACAACACAATAGGGTTTAATTAATGCCAAGCCAACATTCCAACAAGACAAATAAATAAAACAATCATCTATTAAAGGAAGATGACACTTCCAATGCAAAATTTTCCCAAATGCACATGTGATGCAAGGTAATTGTAACATGAATGAAACCATGTCTAAGTAACCTTTTTCACATGTATTTTAAAAATTAACATCACATCTATTGCATCCATTAAACCACATTTAATAAAATGAGATTTAAATATGTTAACAAAAATTAGTTTTACGAAACTAAATCATTTAGATTTAGCACACTAAAATAAATCATATTTTTTACACCAAATAAATTAGTTTTTTGATAGCAATTTATAGCCAAATAAACATATACAATATCATATATGGAGCTGCCATCTATGGACATATGACCTACCTACAAACCAGATCTACCATGGTTGCCATAAAACATAATCAAAATAACATCTACTAACTGCTTTAACGTATAGCCAAATCTGCTCTACGAGCTTCCTATTTAACACTACTAAATTAGCCATATAACACAAGAATATAATAAAATACGTAGCATAAAATAAAAGAGATAAACTCAGCCTCCATGGGAACATATGCAATAATAAACATAGTAGATGATAACCAAATAGAATACTTATTTCTAAATAGCGCAACTAGCTTCAACAGGACAGCGTTCCACCCAACCATAGATATGTCATGCTCATCAATCTCTCAACATGTTAGTCACTCCTGAGATGATACCATGGATCCACATGTTGGGTAACTCTCACAATCAGATCTCATTAGAAAATACTCAAGCCACAACTTGAGAAAAACAACACAATCCCTCACCACTTACTTTCTCTGCACTACCTGGTGCAATGGGATTACTGTCACCAAACTAGTCCCTTAGGACATCACTATGCACCTTCAAGATTTACATGAACATATAAGAGTCAAAAAATGGTCTTGAGGTATTTATTTTTCAATAGCAAATCTAACTAGTCTCCACATTGGAATATATTAATGTTCAATCACCCTCACATGTATATGATTTCCCTTGCAAAAACAAAAAGGGTGTGACAACTATCTGCAAAGGAAAATCCGGATCCATCCACAGGAATTTGAATTCATGAGAGAGAAACTCTACAACGCCAAGAAAAATGAATGAATTCCCATTCAAATCCCTTCATAGCAATTCAAATTCACCGACAGAGGTTAGCTTAGGTTCACTAGCAAGCAACTCGAATTCACTGAGGGATTTTTCCAAATCACTGGACGACCATTCAAGTTCTCAAGAGAAAAACTTGAATCACCTTAGAATGACTCCAATTTAGTGGAATAAAACTCCCACTCACTATACATCATTCGAGTTCTTATGAAAGCAACTTGAATCTGCCAACATTAACTCGAATTTACCCCAAACTCACTCCCATGCAGTGGAGACAACTCGAATTCATCAAGATTGACTCGAATTCCACTAAAATCACTCCCATGTACTGAAGACAACTTGGAATTCACAAAGGATGACTTAGATTCCCCTAAAATCACTCTAATTCACTAAATACAACTCAAATTCACCTAATTCTACTCCAATTAACTGGATTGGACTCGAATTAGTGTGAGGTTTACAAAATCAAGTGCACGGTGGACAAGAATAGTCAAATAAGTCATATAATACATGAGAGATGAGAGAGTGGGTCCCATTGGCATCCAATAAGGAATATTCTCATTAAGTGAGGGTGCATGGGTGTATGTAAAGCATCAAATAGGTGTAATAGGATATCCATAGTCCAATAAAATCAAAATTAGGAAACGCAGAGTAATGTTAGGTAGAGCAACAACTCCTAACCCAAACCCCCTGTCACAAGTGGAATCCATGACCCCCAACCACATTTGTTGTCGATGTTGAGCTAGTTATTTAATTAAGATTAAATAATAATAAAATAATAATAACCATAGTCCATAGTCCAGGTAGTCAATGTCACAATAAAAAAATAACCACATCACATATGTTATGGGATTACCATCAGGGAATTAGATTCCCTTACCCTTAAAACAATGCACGTCCTCGATGTTTATTTATTACACAAATATGATTAAATTTTCAAAAAGATGAGGGTATACTTCCTTCATAATGTTTTTCATCTCCCAAGTAGCATCATCATGTCTGTAATAGGTCCATTGGAACTTTATCTACCTAATTTCTTAGTTCCATAGTAGCTTGATTTTTCTACTTAATATGCAGACTAGTTGTACTAGAAAATTCACTTCCAGTTCTGCCATAACCCCAAAATTTCATAAAAGTTAAAATTTTTAAGGTAGCATAAAATGTCTGATAACGTAATTTACTAATTCCTAGCAGTTAATGGAAAATGAAACAGTGGAACATTTGGTATTAATTAGTTTTAAAAAAATACAATAACTAATACAACTTTACTTTTCATAAGTTATATAAGAATGATTTGCCTCTAGATTGCTTTTAGCTTTACTAATAATTTTACTTTTGGCAAGTAGGTGAAAAACTATCTTTGAAAACTCGGGGCTTACTTAGCATTATGCTAACACAGATGGACTGCTGGTTCTTACAGGTTCAACAGGTAATGATCGATCAAGTAGGAGTTTAATTTGTAAGGTAGCGAGAAGTATTTCTGTTGCATGATTATATGCTAGTAAATAAACTAATTTTTTAAAAGCAAAGCTCTGATGAGGTAAAGTAATTTTCTTCCATAGCTTTGGTTTGAAGACAATATTCAAAGTTTAGCCATAAATATTTTTATCCTTAACATACTTAGCTAAACATATAGATCCTTACTGTGAGTTTAGAGCTCAAGTTCTTCGTCATACAATCACTTTTATTTTAACATGCTCATACTGCTAATGTTATGTTTAATGCTCAAATGTACTATCTTTTATGCATGAATGTACTCCTATAATTCTCAAAGGTAAGGATTTCCAATAGATTACATATTTCTATTTTGTCTCTTCCTTACTAGCCATGAAAATTATTAACTAGTTGTTTGTATGTAATTGTGCAAATCATTTTTGCGCTATTAAACATCAAGTTATAAAGTTCGATTCCTAAGTTATTACCTTAGTGCAAGTATTATTATAAAAGTATATAATACCACATCACTTTTATAATGTACCAAATATAATTGTTACTTACATCCTATGGTAGTCTTACTACCTCGAAATTTCCATGACATATTATAAGTTTGGTTCTTTGTCACTAGATACATTATTTTAAGATGGAATACTACCTAACCACCACTCCTATAAAGTCAAAATCATACATAAATACATTATCAGTGTTATTCCTATAATTTATAACTCTTGTACATGGTGTTACGCAATAGTAAGATTACTATTATAATGTTGCCTCACTATAATAATTTGTAGTTTATAATAACTACTAGGGTAGATTTTACTACCTAGAAATTATAACCTAAGGTCGACATCAAAGTGAAACATTATGAAATAAAATTCCTATACTATGCTAGAACCAAGCAAGCACCAACATTCATATATTTGACTTTGTAAATAATAATAAAAACCATCAAAACTGTTGTTGGCAAGGTAAGCATGCAAATAATTATTTATAAATGTTTATACTTTGGTCGAGCCTCATAATTGTTTTATTGGCAAGGTTTAAACATTTTTACTCTAAAGTCAACAACATAGCTTCGTTATTGACAAATACATCAAGCCTTAATACCATCGATTGCAAATGATATAGTTTTGTGCTTCAAAATAATATGTAATTATTCTATAGTCGATTGCATAGTTTTGTTATTGATCAAGGAAATTATAAGTTGATAATTCAAAGTGCAGGTTGACTATAGACAAGACCCTCGCATGGTTAAATAATTTAGAGGGCACGTGGTCTGCTATCGTCCATGCATTGGTGACTTAAAAAGATAGGAAACCCTATTCCATTGTCATTAGACTCCGAGGATTTCGTCAGCCCACGCGCTGCTCTATGTAGTTTTCCTGGTGGTCATGAGAGGCTGTTCCTCTGCTTTGCTTGCTTCGTAGCTTGTGTTTGTTATTGTGTGGTCTCATTACCTAGTTTTATGGTCTCGAATGTTTCTTGGGTATAGTCTTTACTATGCGAGTTGTTAATTGCTTAAAAGTTTGGCTCGTGGCCTGTACATGGCTTCAGCTCTGTCTTGTTTCTCGTCACGGCTTTGTGGAGTTTAAGTTTGTTTGAAACTATCTCCACTCCAGGGTTGGCGTAGGGGTTTGAATACTCCTCTATTTATTTCGCTTAAGCCGGTGACAGCTCCTTCACTGCTCGACTTCTCTTCTTACTCGCAGGTAATTATCTTCATTCTTTGTTAAGAAATCTCTTTTGTTAAGTTATTAATTAAGCTAGGGTTTATGCTTAGAAGCCGAGTCTTATTCTAAAGCTCGTAATTATTTTCTTTACAGGAACCTGCGACGGCTCAACCTTCAGTGGAAAAGAAATACATTTTCCAGTATTCAACGAACTCGTGGCTTCCAATCGGTAAGCCCTAGTTTCGATTTGGGTTTTCCCTACTTGTGATGAGGGTTGTTGGAAGGAAAACTATAGTTCTTGGAATCCTATTTTTAGTTTCTTCATTAGTTAAAATGTTTTAGTATTTTGTTCCTCCAGTTTGACTTTAAAAACCCTTGTTGTTTATGTTGGGTAATACTCGCTCTTGAGCCATGATATGTATTTGGTTTTTGGTTACGAATTTAGCCTTGCGGCTTGATAATATAATACAGTTGGTTTTTATAAAGAAAGAATTTGTTAATCTTGAGCTCTGTCTCATTTTACTCATAGATGTGAATTGTGGTTTTGTTATCCTGTAAATAATGTGTTTATTTTATTGTTTAAAAATTTTATAATATGTATTTTATTTTCAAGAAAAGACTATGGTGAGTCTAATGCGCAGATTGTAGCCTTCTTGTTAAGTTTGTTACACAATTAACAATGTAACTGGTTATAACTTATTACAGGTTAATTTGTATTTGAATAGATTAGTCGAAGGGGTTTCGACTCTTAGGTTTTCACAGGTATAAACCTGTATGGTTTTTAAATTTTAAAATGCACAATTATATATAATTCTTAGTTATTTCGTTTATTATTTATAATAAATGTATTTTTATTTACTACACTGTAATTTTATAATTATTTGGAGCTCTGTAGAGAATAGAATGTAAACTTTAGAACTCTGTTTATTTTACATAAATAAAGGGTTTATAAACGAAACCCTAATCTGGTATTTATTAAGTAATAGTTTAATATTAAGTTAATATTTTAAAAGAAGAACTGTTTAGTTATTAACTTGTTTATATACTTTCTTGAATATTAGTTATTATCTCCTATAAACTTTTATTTTCTATCTGTATACTATTACTGTAATACTAGTGTAATTTACTATTTCTTTTACCTACATTTTCATTGAGTAAAACAGTAAATATAAACTAACCATAACACTTCTTTTTCATTTCATTTTAAACATTGAAAGAAAATTTACTCTGCCACCTACAGATACAAAATCATATCTACTATTTTCATTCTTTTAAGAATTATTTCATTTATTTAAAGCATTCTAACTGTGCTAGAGTACGACCTGGTTTCCAGGTGTGGAAAAACACAGCTTAGAAATTTAATTTCTTTCTATGTCATTATTCCCTAAACCATTTTTATTTCTATAACAATCTAATAAGAATACTAAATCTAACATTTCACAAACTCTGAACTTTTAACATTCATATAGTAGATAAACTAAGATTTATTTAACTAAGACAGTAAAATAAAATAACATAGAACATGTTGAGGACAAGACGGCAACATCTTGAGGACGCCGTTCCTCCCTATAAATCTCCTGGAGAGCACTCAAACAACGCTTCCTCAAGACCCCCGATCCTGTTCTTGGTCTTCTTGGCTGAGAACTGGGTGGATAATGCAACTGTAGAACCCTCTGTCACCTGACTAGTTCAATATCTCAGTAAAACAATCTGCTCTCAGCAGTATGATCTTCAACTTAAAAGATGCAACTAGATCATTCTCACCAGTTATCCCCTCAAACACTTTCCAGATTCCCCTCCATTGAATTTCTCTGAAGTACATTCATTCACCATGAATGATCACTTCTCTAGAATGAGTAGCCTCAGCTCTCTTCAATCGAAAATTTTATAGAGATGCCTAGGTCTTTTGGGTCAATTTTCATTAATTGAGCCACTTGCGCTGATTCCACTTTCTTGGGGAATCATGACCACAAATGTAGGGAGGTTTCCACCTGCAACAGTTGGAAGTGGTTTGAGGATGCTGCCACATGTCAGTCTTCTCTCCACCCAGTCTCCTCCACCAATTTGACCAGTAAACACTCTTTTAACAGCTCTCCTAAGCTGTTGTCTCCTCATTTATTTATTTATAAATAAAATATTCTGAATTTAAATTAAATATTCTTGACTCCAGTGTTCATCAATTACAACTTAGCATCAAATTGAACATAATGTTCCTCAAATAATATAAAATTGTTTTTTGCAAAATTGAGGCATGTGACAGGTTCTACTTAATCACATTCCAATCAATCTATCACGTGATATGTCACTAGGTATATATATTTTTCAAGAAGGTATATGAATTATACTTTAATCAATCAATCACTTTGAATCACATTTTGATCGATCACATGATTAGCATAAGGTATATACTTTTCAACAAGATATACGAAATATACTACCATCAATCAATCACTTTAAATCACATCCTAATCTATCACATGAGTAGCTTCCAATATATACTTTTCAACAAGATATATGAAATATAATACAATCAATCAATGAAATATATTAAAATTTTCCTTGTTGGATGGACAAATAGTGATGACAATTGGACTTTCATCAAATATCCCATTAACTTTCAGCATCGGCATTGATACTTTTGTCGGAACATTGAGAAATATTTTCTTCGTTTCATTAAAATCGGTCTCTTTCATTTTCACTTTGTCTTATTTCTTGATTTTGATTTGTTATCTTTTCCCTTTGTATATAATAATTGTAATTTATTACAATAATTAAATATTACTATTATTTATTGATAATTGCTTCTTAGTAGCAATTATTATGCACTTTTAGATTTTTTTTCCTTTAAGTTTTGTAAAAAGGTGTAGATTGGGTGGTTGGGAGGAATGAGTGTTACCTTCCCCACCTAAGTTTAAATCTCACTTTTTTGTTTGTTGTTGGAGAATAAACCCAAATCCAATTATTAAGAAACCACATGTGGTATTACTTTTTACCTCTTTTTTGGGGGTTTTACTTTTACCTCTTTTTTTTATTGGGTTTTACTTTTACCTCTTTTTTGGGGGTTTTTACTTTTAATTTTTTTTTTAAGGAGAAGGTCCTAATTGTTAGGGAAACCCTAGAATAAGGCTACAAGCCAAAAATTAGACAACATGTGGGAATTAAGGCCAAAGGCCCAGATTGACCAAACGAAGCTCTGATACCACTGGAGGAACAAAGTTCCTTAATAATCGAATAACCAGAACAAGTAACATAGAAAAGCCATAAATGGCTAAGTAGAAAGTAAAAATGTAATGTATAATAGATAAGTGATTGATTTACATTTACAATGATGAGTCTTATATAATCTCGTCATGCCTTTACTAAGAGGTATGTCTTTTCATTTAATTAATTAATTAATCATTAGTGTGTGTGTGTGTGTGTGTGTATATATATATATATATATATTATGTTATATTTTTATTTATATAACAATGGCCATAAAAAAACTAGATTTTCTTGACCTTATGCTCATGGATGTGTTTAAGCAAGTTGTTGGAGTGTTAGGAGTATCGGGGTTGATGGTGATATCGAGAAGAACAACTATATGTCTCAATAGTGTTCACATAGTGTTATGACTACAAGGATGAGAATAGATTCTTCAAAGAAGTGATCTTTGATCTCATGGTTTGGGTCCAAGGGCTCTACACCATTCCCATTGCTTTCAAAGGTATTGTCATGATCATGGGAATGATTTTGGGCAATGGTTCATATGCTTAGTATGTCTTATCCATTGACCTTAAACACAAAGTTTATCTTCTTGACCTACTTTATTATAACAGGTATATTTATTTCATGTTTGAAAATTGAATCACTGAGATATAATATTTATTGGATTGGTTTACATGTTTTCTTAAATGGAGTCACTGGGATAATATTTATTGGATTCAATCAGATGGTTTGGCACAATGATACCTGTGGTGGTGGGGGGAATAGGTCTGAGGTTCCAATCCCAGTGTTTGGATGCATGCTACCCTTGATTTGATAGGTGGAATATTAGGTCATCCCACACGTTGAAAAAAATAATATTTATTGGATTCGTTAACATGTTTTTTTTTTGTGTTTAATCTATAAGGAACAAACACTTAACTAATTATAAGCAATAAAGTGGTTTAGCTAAGATAGTACACACAAATAGTAAGTCAGTATCTATGTTGTTTAATTTAATACTTTTTTTTAAGTAAGTATTACAATTTCTCATCTCAATTACTCATTACAAATTGCTCTAACCCCCATGGACTATTGTTTAATTTAATACTGAAAAAATCTATTCTTTTGTTTATATACATGTGTATGCATGTATGCATGCATAGATTTGTTTATTGTTGTGTGAGTATATTAATGTTTTAAGATAACATCACATGATTTGATGAGGTAAATAATTGAATCAATAGAGCATGCTCTTTTCTAGCAACATTTCCTCTAAACCTCTTTTCTTGTATAATGACTTGGTTGAAGACATCATACTAAAATTTTGAAGGAATCTACAATATATCAAGAAATCAATGCCAAAATACACCTCAAAAATATATTTTTTTATCAAATTTTACTTCTAAATGATCAAAGAAAATATTTTACCCTATATATGGAATATTCCATGATGGTATCAATATTTCAAGGCTACATATTAATGATCTTTTTTCTGGTCACATATTTGTTCTTCATATGTTTGATATGCATTAATGATAGTGGAAGAAAGTTGACCCTTTGTAAACTAGGCATTCAATTAAAGGATTCAAGTTTCCCTTATTAGATGATGCTCAATTAGAGGTCATTACATCAAATCCTAGAAGAGGCAATGAAACCCTAGTTTGTATGTTGTGCTCCCTCGTGACAATTTCTGTGTATTTCTTAGACACAAGTATCAAACTATCATGATATTATAAATGAAAGTTTGTCATTTGTGTTATCTTTTATATGAAAAGTCACATGGAGTAGTTTAAACTTTATACAGTTTGGATTGTTTTTGGTTATGATCACTAGAATTTGTTATATAATTTTAGTTAATTTGTACTTTTTATTTCTTAAATTACATTTTAAATTCATAACTGGATTCAACCTCTAAAATATGCCTATTGCATCCAATTTTGCAATCTCATTTGATATTTGCAATTCCAACCATTTTTTTAATATTTAAAAAGAATTTAAATTTGGACAAAAATGAATTAAAAATTATCTTGCTACAAACCACACTATTTATGAGTTATCAGTGATGTATAATATAGAGTGCAAACAAAACTAAAGCACATGGATAATAACATGGATTGCAATGGAGAAGAGGAAGAACAACATCCACAAGTGGAAATATTGGAGGTATGCCTATTTTGTTTGGTCTTTGAAGATGCTATCCACAAAATTAAACAATGTTTTTATCTCTATATTAAAAATCCATTCACTCCTATGGTAATTAAGTATGATGACAATGGTAAATAGTTGGGCTTGTGTTTGAGGAGTTTGGAAAGTGTAGCATTATAGTTGATATATATATATATATATATATATATATATTAAGACTTCTAGAATTCAATGTCATTGGAAATCATTAATGTTTGAAAATGTAAATAGAGTGATAAAACAAATATAACAAATCTCAAAAATTTTAGTGCTTTATTCAATTTTAAAAGGACTTGCTATATTTCTCTTGAGAATATATAGACATCACCCTTGTTGATTGTGAGAGGGGTTCACATTAGAAGTGACCATATGAATCATATAGGATCCTACTATTATTTATTGGTGGAATGAAAGACTTGACTCTGTTGAGTAAGTTTGATTCAAGTGGTTATGGTACAAACTTATGGAATATGTTTTTTACAGCTATAAAACAATTTCTTGAGAAATTTATCAAAAAAAGTGAGAGCACGTAAACACCTAACTCATTGTTTACTTGTTTTATGGAAATGAGCAACCATTTAAAACTTGCTTCATTTCTCAAGCCAAAGAATTTGTTTGTTCCCAACATTCTGTCAATCATGTATATTAAAAGTGTTTTAGAAGCCATGGTTTTAGGAATTTTTAGTTTCATTGACAATCTTCTAAATTTGGAGCGTGGAAATCATGAAGATTAAGATAATATTCTACTCCATGGAATGGTTTTAATGCATCTTTGTATGCTCTTCACAAGCAAGTAGAATTCGCTTCATCTTCATTGGGAGAATAAGACACAAATCATTACATGACCTATGAAGCCTGAGCTAATTTCTTTCTAATTTGTTGGGAAAATATGAAACACATTCAAAAGTATTGAATCTATTTGTTGATTGGATGTTACCATTCATTGATGAGCAACAAGTCATAAAGCAACAAGCATTTAGTTGAATCAATCTCACTTTTGGGGGATAGAAGTGCCATGACAATGCTAACAATGTTCAGTTTGTTGATAACTTCATCTATATTTAATATTTAAGTGTTTGTTTGTGATACCTTGAAAGAGATTTTTTAAGTAAACCATTCCTTGATCTTTCTAAACCAATGACTTATTTATGATGTATTAAAGATAGGAGGCTAAGTCTACACCATGGAAAAACTTTAATCGATACACTTTTTATGTTTTTCTTAATTTCCTTTTTTCAACCATTTTACCCCACAACATCAACCTCTGAACTTATAACAAACAACTTATGAACTTATTATTGCACCTTAGGCCCATTACTAAAACTGAAAAAGAAAATAAGATGGAGAGGCACGCTCCTAGTGACGTCGAGCCGACTAGTGGAGTCGAATCGAATGAAGCCGTTAGTATAAAGCTCACGGCACGTAGAGGTGAAGACATGCTGGTTTTTCATAGTTAATTTAATCTTGTCTCTCCCATTCCATTCTATTATACAAATGGAAGGATGACATAGAATAAGCGAGGAGGAGAAGCGTTAGAATGGGCATAAATCACGCTAGAAGACCTCTAAATCCCTCCAACATATCACTGCAGAGTTCAAATGGGAGGAGCAACAATGGAACATCAAGAACAATAGCTCTGAGGGGCGTTGCTGCTGCAAATACTAATACTGGACTTGCTCAATTCCAAGATCGAAGGGATGATGGGAGAGAAAAAGACTTTAGAGAAATGCAGCCAAACGAACTATTGGAACTTAATCCTTATTCACCGCAACCCCCAGCAGAAACATAGTCAATGGAAACCATTTTCTAGATATTAATGTCTCAGTTTCATCCTGCTCAATGTCACTTCATCCTGCTCAATTTGCTATGATAATTTATCCTGCTCAATTTTCTATGGTAATTTTTCTTGTGGAGAGGAGGTAGGTCAACTGATCATTTGCAAGCATATATACCATTTGCTTGTTGGAAAAATGTAATTACTCACAGATCTGTACTTGACTTCCAGCCGACTCTGTTAGAGTCTGTACAAGTCAAGATCTTGTCTGTCAGTCTGACAAGAAGGAAGAGTCCACAAGTAGGTAATGTAAACCAGCCGAATTTATTTCTGAAGCTAAGTTGTTAGGTAGATAGTTATTACATACAGTCTTTAATGGTGAGTCAGTCGACCCATGTAGAAGCAATCTTCAAGTTTCCTATAAATAGAGGAAGCAAATTGTAAATAAGTTTACAAATATAGACACAAACATTCGACAACAGAGGAACTCAGGGTGAGAAAGAGAAGTTGAAGCTCAAGCTTTTGTGCATGTGATTTAGTTCAAGAGCCGAAGCTATGTAGACCGACCAGTCTGGACCGACAAGTCTGGACCGACCAGTTTGTAATCGACAAGTTTGTAATACTTTGTATTTCCACATAGTTAAATATATGAAATAGTTTGTGGTTTAATGCATGATTGTTTGGCCGCACATATTTCCAAATCTACTTTTGTAAATGTCTTTTACAATTAATGTTAAGTGAAAGATCAAAGAACCCATAAATTTCTCACCGCGTGAAAGTCCAATGGTTTTATGGCATATTGGTCGACTCAAGTCTTCCTACATATTTTGGCATATATGTTTTTATAAGTTATTTGGATTTGTAAATGTGTCTATTTTACTTCATCTTACTCACAGGTGAAAAGCATTTGTAATTTCTTAAGTCTTTAGACTAAGCAACATACTGTGTAGATTTCGACCAAAGTGAACCGACTTGAGTGGTCGGTTGAGTTAGCTTACTGAAGTGAGCCGACTTGGTCGAAGACATGAAGTGAGCCAACTTAGTCGAAGACAAGAAGTGAACCGACTTGGTCGAAGCTACTGACTTGGTCGAAGTAGCCGACTTGGTCGAAGAGAAGAAGTTAGTCGACTTGGTTGATGTGACAAGTGGTCGAGGTAAAAACCATTTGGACAAGTAAGTCGAAGTAAATTTAGTCGAGTAGCCAAACCGACTAAAATTTATAAACTTGTCTAGTTGGGAGATAGACAAGTTTCACTGACAAGTGAAAAAGAAAAGTGGTTGGCGTGAAAAGAGAAAATTAAAATTTTAATATCGGCTGAGCCCTAAAATCAAGTTTAGTCGGCTTGGTTTTGGCTATCTGGTATCAGAGCAAGGTTATATCAGAGCAAGGTTTATATCAGCCCAATATTTAGGAAAGAAATCTTGTCTTAAAAGGTGGAAATTAATTTTCTAAGGAAAGTTAATTAAAAATTAAAATGGCTTCCACTTTTGGTTCATTGCAAACTCCAATCTTTACAGGAAAGAATTATGAATATTGGTATTTAACAATGAAGGCTTTATTTAGAGATCAATATGTCTGGGAGATAGTCTAGCATGGTTATGCAGAACCAACAGACATGACAGCATATAACAATCTCACACAGGCTGAGAAAGATGCCTTGAGAGAACATATGAAGAAAGATGGAAAATCTCTATTTTTCATACATCAAGCTATGCATGAGAGCATACTCCCAATAATAGCAGCAAACACTAATGCTAAGGAAGCATGGGATACATTGGAGACTGCCTATCAAGGTTTGGATAAGGTAAAGACATCCAAACTGGAGATTCTGAGAAGAGATTTTGAATCTCTGTCCATGAAAGATTCAGAGAATGTAGACACATTCTACACCAGAGTTGTTGGGTTGATAAACCAACTGAAATCTCATGGAGAACCCATAGCAGACCAAAGGGTTGTTGAAAAAATTCTCAGAAGTCTTCCCCCAAGATTTGAAAACTTGGTTGTGACCTTAGAGGAACACACAAACATGGCGACATTTACCATTGATGAGCTGCAAGCTTCACTCATCAATCATGAACACAGACTCAGCAGATCATAGACATCATTAGAAGGTGCATTTGCAGCACAGTCATCCATAAGTCGTGGTAGAGGCAGGGGGAGAAACAACTTTAGAGGCAGAGGAAGAAGTTCTTCAAGAGGAGGACGAGGTAGAAGTCCTGCAAATGTCGGTGGAAGAGGAGATAACCAGAACCCAAGTCAACCAAGTGGCTAGAGGTTTGATAAATAAAAAATTCAATGTCATTACTATAATAAGTTTGGTCATTATGCATATGAATGCAGGAAGAAGCAATATGACCAAGGAAGGCAAATCCCAAGTCAGTCGACCAACACCAGCACTTCGACAAGTGCAATGTTAATGGCATCAACATCTCCACTTGAATGCAATGATGTTCAAGAAATTACACATGGCATATGGTACTTAGATTCAGGATGCAAAAACAACATGACTGGTAATTTAAATCTATTTTCAAGTCTAGACACTTCAGTTAAAACTGATGTTACACTTGGAAACAATGTCCAAATTACTGTCTTAGGAAAAGACACTGTTGATATTCTAACCAAACAGGGGGAGAGTAAGTATATCCCTGATATCTATCATGTTGAAGGTCTAAAACATAATCTATTAAGCATTGGAGAGTTGTTACAAAAAAGATACAAAGTCTACATGGAAGATGAACACTGTTTGATCAAAGACAAGCGTCCAAGCAACCTGCTGATAGCAAAAGTGCCAATGACAAGCAACCGCTTGTTTCCATTGAGGATAGTTCCCAACATAAAAGGGAAGACAAAGATAGGAGCTGCATTCAAGGCAGCAAGCGAAGAAACAGTCGAACTCCTCGACAAGAGAGAAAATTGTAGCGCTAATTTGCAAGCTGCATTTAAGAAAGAAGTTCAGGAGGAATCCTCGTTGTGGCATTTTGGATTTGGACATTTGAATTTTGGCGGGATGAAGCTACTGCACACAAAGAATATGGTGAAGGGATTACCATTGATTGACAGACCAGAGATGGTTTGTGAAGGCTATATTTTTGACAAACAGCATAGAGAAACATTTCCAGTCGAAAAGTCCTATAGAGCACGCACACCACTTGAAATTGTGCACTCTCACATTTGTGGTCCAATGCAGACATCATCCATTGGTGGCTGCAACTATTTTCTAACTTTTATTGATGACTACTCAAGAAAGACATGGGTATATTTCCTGAAACATAAATATGATGCATTTGGTTATTTTCAGCAGTTCAAGGCATCCATGGAGAACTAGAATGGACACTGCATCAAGATCTTAAGGACCGACAGAGGAGGTGAATATGTTTCAAATGAATTTCTGAATTTTTGCAAGACCCATGGCATACAAAAAAAATTCACTGCATGGTATACACCTCAACAGAATAGTATTGCTGAAAGAAAGAACAAAACCATCATGGAGATGGCACACAGCATGTTGGCAGCCAAACATTTGCCAAATGAGTATTGGGGTGAAGTAATCACAACTGCCGTATACATTATGAACCGGTGTCTGACAAAGAGTGTGAAGAACAAATTTCCCCAAGAAGCATGGACATGTATGAATCATAGTGTTTCCCATTTAAAAGTTTTTGGTTGTGTTGCATATGCTCATGTTCCAAATGAGCTGAGAAGGAAGCTAGACAAGAAGGGACAGAAATGTATTTTTGTCGGCTATTCAGAAGACACAAAATCATACAAGTTGTATGACCCCATCACAAGGAAAGTGATAACTAGTCAGGATGTTCAATTTGTCGATAATGAATCATGGGATGGAACCATTGACATAAATGTCAATATTGTGTCGAATGTCAACAATGATGATATGGAAGAGGAAGTGGTTCAAATACCACATGTAAGTCAACCGGTCGGAGCACCGTCGACTCCCATGACACCAAGACATGGTTTAGCACAAGGACCATCGACATAAGTAGCAGCTCAAGCTACACCGACAAGTACACCAAGAGGACAACAGATTCCATCAAGCATTTTGTTGAGGTCGACATTGACAGAACCGATGAAGACAAGAAGTCTGTGGGAGATACATGAAGCTCGTACACCTAATTCATTCTCTATGTTTGCATTATTTTCCCCTATATATGACCCACTAAAATTTGAAGAAGCCGTTGAAGAAGAAGTATGGGCACAAGCCATGGATGAAGAAATAGAATGCATTGAGAAAAACTAGACATGGGAACTGGTTGATGTACCAAAAGACAAAGATGTAATTAGTGTCAATTGGATTTATAAGACAAAGCAAGATGCTGATGGGAATGTGCAAAAACACAAAGCAAGAATGGTTGCAAGAGGTTTCACACAACAACCCAACATCGACTTCAATGAAACGTTTGCACGTGTTGCATGCATGGATACAGTCAGAATAGTTTTGGCCATTGCTGCACAAAACAAATGGCATGTTCATCAAATGGATGTCAACTTGGAATTTTTAAATGGCTATCTAGAAGAGGAAGTATATGTGGAACAGCCACAAGGGTATGAAGTTCCAGGTCAAGAGCACAAATTGTATAGGCTAAAAAAGGCTTTATATGGTTTGAAGCAAGATCCTAGAGCTTGGTACAATCAGATTGATTCCTATCTCATTGAAAATGGATTTCATAGAAGTGAAAGTGAACTGAATTTGTACACCAAAGTCGATGAGAAAGGTAAGATGTTAATTGTTTGCATGTATGTAGATGATTTAATATTTACTGGTGGTTATGGCATAGTAGATTTAAAATAGTCATGGAAAGTGAATTTGAAATGACTGATCTGGGGCTTATGAAGTTTTTTCTGGGTATTGAAGTTCAGCAGTCTGAAAAAAGGTATTTTTATATCACAGTCTAAGTATGCAAGTGAAGTTTTAAAAAGGTTTAACATGTCTAACTGCAATACAACCCCAACACCAGTGATAACAGGTTTAAAATTGAGCAAGGATGATGAAGGATCCACTATAGATCCTACGCTGTTCAAAAGGCTTGTTGGCAGCCTTATGTATTTGACAGCAACAAGATCAGACATTATGTATGGAGTAAGTCTGATCTCAAGGTTCATGGAGTCACCAAAAGACTCACATTGGCAAGCAGGTAAAAGAATTATGAGGTATGTAAGAGGCACAAAAGACCTTGGTATTATGTATTCAACCTCAAAAAAATTCAAACTCATTGGTTACACTGACAGTGACAATGGAAGCAACATAGATGACAGGAAAAGCACATCTGGGTACGCATTTTATTTTGGTACAGGAGTTGTTTCATGGGCTTCAAAGAAATAGCCCATAGTAACTCTATCTTCAGCTGAAGCAGAGTATGTTGCAGCAACACGTGCTGCATGTTAAGCTATCTGGATGAGGAGATTCTTAAAAGACTTGTCACAGAACCATCAAGAACTGACAACAATCTTCTACAACAACAATTCAGCCATAGCATTATCAAAGAATCATGTGTTTCACAAGAGAACCTAGCACATCGACACAAGGTTTCATTTTATAAGAGAGTTGGTGAATGACAAAGAAATTTGTTTGAAATTTTGCAGGTCTGAAGACCAACTTGTCGACATCTTCACAAAGCCATTGGAAAAGGATACTTTCCAGTATTTGCATAGTTATCTTGGAATGACAAGTTCACCACAGTGAACTCTGTCATAAACAGAGCATGTCTAAGCTCTGAAACATTTTGTAAATTTTTGTTTTAAAAAACCCATCTGTTTATAATTAAGGGGGAGTGTTGGAAAAATGTAATTACTTGCAGATCTATACTTGACTTCCAGTTGACTCTGTCAGAGTTTGTACAAGTCAAGATCTTGTCTGTCAGTCTGACAAGAAGGAAGAGTCCATGAGTAGGCAATGTAAACCAGTCGAATTTATTTCTGAAGCTAAGTTGTTAGGTACATAGTTATTACAGTCTTTAATGGTGAGTCAGTCGACCCACGTAGAAGCAATCTTCAGGTTGCCTATAAATAGAAGAAGCAAATTGTAAATCAGTTTATAGATACAGACACAAACATTAGACAATAGAGAAAATCAGGGTGAGAAAGAGAAGTTGAAGCTCAAGCAAGAGCTGAAGCTTTGTAGACCGACCAGTCTGGGCTGACGAGTTTGTAATCAACAAGTTTGTAATACTTTGTATTTCCACATATTTAAATATATGAAATAGTTTGTGGTTAAATGCATGATTGTTTGGCAGCACATATTTCTAGATTTACTTCTATAAATGTCTTTTACAATTAGTGAAAGATAAAAGAAACCATAAATTTCTCAATGCATGAAAGTCCGAGGGTTTTACGGCATATTGGTCGACTCAAGTCTTCCTACATATTTGGGCATATATGTTTTTATAAGTTATTTGGATTTGTAAATGTGTCTATTTTACTTCATCTTACTCACACATGAAAAGCATTTGTAATTTCTTAAGTCTTTAGACTAAGAAACATACTGTGTAGATTTCGACCAAAGTGAACCGACTTGAGTGGTCAGTTGAGTCAGCCGACTGAAGTGAGCTGACTTGGTCGAAGACATGAAGTGAACTGACTTGGTCGAAGCTGCTGACTTGGTTGAAGAGAAGAAATCAGTCAACTTGGTCAATGTGACAAGTGGTTGAGGTAAAAACCAACCGGACAAGTAAGTCGAAGTAAATTTAGGTCTGAAGACCAACTTGCTGACATCTTCACAAAGCCATTGGCAAAGGATACTTTCCAGTATTTGCGTAGTTATCTTGGAATGACAAGTTCACCATAGTGAACTCTGTCATAGACAAAGCATGTCTAAGCTCTGAAACATTTTGTAAATTTTTTTTTTAAAAACCCCATTTGTTTATTATTAAGGGGGAGTGTTGAAAAAATGTAATTACTTGCAGATCTATACTTGACTTCCAGTTGAATCTGTCAGAGTTTGTACAAGTCAATATCTTGTCTGTCAGTCTGACAAGAAGGAAGAGTTCATGAGTAGGCAATGTAAACTAGTCGAATTTATTTCTAAAGCTAAGTTGTTAGGTAGATAGTTATTACAGTCTTTAATGGTGAGTCAATCGACCCATGCAGAAGCAATCTTCAGGTTGCCTATAAATAGAAGAAGCAAATTTTAAATCAGTTTATAGATACACACACAAACATTAGACAATAGAGGAACTCAGGGTGAGAAAGAGGAGTTGAAGCTCAAGGAAGAGCCGAAGCTTTGTAGACCGACCAGTCTGGACCGACCAATTTGTAATCGACAAGTTTGTAATACTTTGTATTTCCGCATATTTAAATATATAAAATAGTTTGTGGTTGAATGCATGATTGTTTGGCCGCACATATTTCCAGATTTACTTCTGTAAATGTCTTTTACAATTACTGTTAAGTGAAAGAGCAAAGAACCCATAAATTTCTCAACGCGTGAAAGTTTGAGGGTTTTACGGCATATTGGTCGACTCAAGTCTTCCTACATATTTGGGCATATATGTTTTTATAAGTTATTTGGATTTGTAAATGTGTCTATTTTACTTCATCTTACTCACACGTGAAAAGCATTTGTAATTTCTTAAGTCTTTAGACTAAGAAACATACTGTGTAGATTTCGACCAAAGTGAACCGACTTGAGTGGTCGGTTGAGTTAGCCGACTGAAGTGAGCCGACTTGGTCGAAGACGAAGTGAACCGACTTGGTTTGCTGACTTGGTCGAAGCTGCTGACTTGGTCGAAGATAAGAAATCAGTCGACTTGGTCGATGTGACAAGTGGTCGAGGTAAAAACTAGTCAGACAAGTAATTCGAAGTAAATTTAGTCGAGTAGCCAAACTAACTAAAATTTATAAACTTGTCTAGTCGGGAGATAGACAAGTTTCACCGACAAGTGAAAAAGAAAAGTGGTTGGCATGAAAAGTAAAATTTTAATATCGACTGAGCCCTAAACTCAAGTTTAGTCGGTTTGGTTTTGGCTATCATTTCTTTGTATTTCCGAATGGCCTAAGATTAAGTAGAACTTCCCATACTGCTAAGGGGATTGGGCAAATAAGTGATGAAATGGGCAAATGCATACATTTCACCATGGGTGTTTTGTCTCTGATATATGTAACTTGCCTTACTCTTTGAATGACAATTTGTAACAGAGGTTGAATAGGTTAAGCGAAATTTTATACTTCATTACATTACGTACCACTTGATTTGCATTTCTAGGATAGGAAGTAGCTGAACTCATTTGCAAGCATATAGACCACTTGATTTGCATTTCCAAATGGATGAGTATTAAGCAAAACTTCCATATTGCCAAAGAGAATGAGAAAATAAGTGATGTACCTAACCTTACTGGTCCACTCATAGAAAATCTCTCAACATCCGATGGAGGCACTATTGAAATCTCCTTCCACCAACATCCTAAAGAGGCATTCTTGAAATCTCCTACCACCAAGACGACCATGGAGTGGAGTTGACCTCTACCTTCTCCAACTCCCATAAAATAACTTCCAAAAGATGACCAGTAAATCCAAATATGTACGCTACCACTAGAACCCGTGAGCTTGCACAAGTCAACAGGTGACGCACCATGGAATGACCGTGAACTATTCATAGGTTGAGTATATTCATGATAAAGGACAATACCATAAAGTTAACATTTTTAATTTGAGCTATCAACAAACTAAAACAACTAAAAAAATGTGGTTACTATATAGTTTTACAAACATGGTCAATTTAATGTCATAAACATGATCAATTTTATCAACTTATAGTGTTGATATCCCTCTTCATTTATTCTTCTTGATGTATTGGTCTAAAATTTACATAATATTAAATAATCATGAATTATATGTGAATGTCTCAACAATAAAAAATGGAATATTTAAAAACAACACATAAGAAAAATGAATGCACATCATATAGATGCAAACCACAATTTGTAGAATGCAACTTAGTAATGAAGTTTGAGTCTGTTGGCCTCCGTCTTCAGGTCCACTTCCAATGAGATTTGTTTGTATTAATTCTTCAATTGTTCAAAGTTACATCAATTTAGAGGACTCCCTGCAATTCTATATGTTAGCTGCAGTAATAGATGGAACCAATGCGATCTTTCACTTTGCTAAAGACCTCCCCTCACATGCACTATGAGAAACTCTATCTCTTGTGTTTTTTGGAACCTCCTCTAAACTGCTATTTACCTTCACTACATTGGAAATAATCCACGATGACTATCAACTCCACTCCTTTCTCACTATTAATTTTGAACTTGTCAGCATAAACTCCTATGTCTTATACTGCATCCAAACTCTTGGTTAGATAGAAGAGTTGGGTTTTTTTTTAGGGTCACAGGGAGTGAGCTCACGTTAGGTATTAAATCTCATTTCCAACTTAAATTACCTTTCAATATAAAGGAAAATATTGAAGGCATTAGTGTAGTGACAAAAATTGCAGATCAGATAGCATAAATCCCAGATAAAAATCATATTCATTTGTTAGAATTTGATGTTGATTTTGTTGGACTCTTGATTTATGTCTTCTCCTTGCCAATCTTAACTTTTATGATACAAATTTTCCAATCCCAAATTTGGAAGTCAAAATTCGAAAGTGTCCAAACAAAAATAACTACAACCATTACAATTTTTTGATACCATCTTTGGAAGTGATAAGTCAACATAAGACTAATAATATTAAAAATGATCCTCTCGACTTTTTCATCCTCATGTCGGAAGCCAAAAGTTGGTACTAGGCCCTAATCACTACCAACTTATTTTTTTAATATCTTTCTTATTTGGAGTCCATTTTTTCATCCTAATGTCAGAAGCCAAAAGTCAGTAATATACCCTAATCACTACCAACTTATTTTGTCGATATCTTTCTTATTCAAAGTCCATTTTTTATGAAACGAGAGTAACTAGAAATTGTTTGTTCATATCTAAGTGATTATATATTTGAGTTCAGCATTTGAATGGTTTCATATTTATTCATTTAGGAAGTACTCTTGGATCAAGCCTCCCCAATAGAATTACTTTGGACCACCAAAGTCCCAGAAATATTCAATAAACATGTGAAGGTACAACTCCTTTATATTTTCAGTATCTATCCATTGTTCCTTGCTTGGATGCATTCTTTTAAAACCCACATAAATATATTCCACATATATTATTTGTGAATTTCCTATCCTCTTGACAAAAATGACGTCTTCCTACAACTCTTCAGAAGTCAACACTATCCAAACAAAGTAACTACAACCCTTTTGACTTTTTGATACTGACTTTGAAAGTCATAATTCAACATTGTCCTAATAAAATTAATAATGATTCTCCCAAATTTTTTATCTTGACATTGGAAGTCAATAGGCACTTATCACTTCCAACTTATCTCGTTGATATCTTTGTCATCAAGGGTCATTTTTTTATGAAATGAGAGTCGCAAGAAATATTTTGGTGATCTCTACGTGATTGTATATTTTTGTTCAACATTTGAATACTTACATGTTCAGTCATTCCGGCTTGCCCTTTGTGGTGTGCAATAGTTGTTTTGGTTTAAACACTGCGACTTTGAGTTGTTTTAAAGGTTTTCTCTTAGTGTTTAATGGCTCCCGTGTATTCCATTTCTTCTCTGCACAACCTCATCCATCATTTTGTTCATCACGTGGTTAAGTGGAGACTGTCTTTTCCTGTCTCTGAACTTAGGTAGAGGGTTTCCAAGTCTCCAAGGGTTATTAACCCGTATTAAGATATTCTTCAATTCTTAAATCTGTAATTTGTTAATGAGGTTCATAGTTTTGAAACATAGCTAACTCAGTTGATTCTTGTTTGCAGGAAGAAAGGGAAATCCACGAAGAGCGAGTCGTTATCCCTCTATGTGATTAGTGAAGGTGAGCTTCTTTATCCCTATATATTTTAAAAGAACTACATTTCATACTTAAATGAATTTATCATGACTTCAAACTTATGTTTGACAATTGAACCCACGGTGCAATGAAAAGGGTACATGAAGCTTTGGATAAGATTTGCATTACTCTTATCGTCCAATCTCGCATTTAACGTAACTTTACACACGAAGTGATTTTAAGAGATGTTATAGTTTATTAAGAAAGTTATTACACAGCTTAAAACTGTTAAAATGTAGGTGGATGCAAGTGATTGATGCACAAGCTAGGTGACAGGGGAAACTTGGTTACTTCCTCTCAAGATCCATTCTTCTCTGTCATGAGGTGAGGGATTCTACCCTAAAATATGTTAAAAGGAAGATTTTATTAATTAGGTGATTGTGATTGGTATTAATGCTTGTAGGTCCATGTGCATGCATACACTCGCATGATGCAGATGCTTCATTGTACACTTGGATCAACAATGAGTACCAGGTATGCCTGACTTGAATGTATACGGTAGGAAGAGATCCATGGAAACTCTTGTTTTAGAGTATTTGCGAACGAAAAGGGCTTTACAACTTCTGCTAAATTTTAAGATAAGTTGGATTTTTAACTATCAATTGTTGGGTTTGTACATCGATTTGAGAATTCATGGTGATTTGGTAAATGACTATAGAGTACTTTAAAAATTGACACAAGACCATCATAGAATTTGTAATTGGTTGTTATAAATATTTGGATGTGAATCATTTTGCTAGATAGTCAATTCTTAAATATTGTTTGATTTGGTTTTTACTCTAATTGGTTTTCTTAGATATTTAATTGGATGGTTGTTCAATGTATATTGATATCATGGTTATGTTTTAATTAAATATTTATCCTAGATATTTCTATTTGTGGGTATGGAAGACCTAAACATGAATTGGTAAAATGTATGTTTAATTTTTAAACATAATTGAAGTGTGTATATAAGCCTTCTATTCATAGAGAATGTGTTTGGTTTACCTAGATATATTTGGTGATTTTGCTTTGTATCTCTCTACATCGTATTTGATTATTTTAACTTAAACATTTGTTTAAACATAGTTTTACTTTCATTCTATCAATTTTAGTGCAAGTATTTTATGTTTGACTTTGGCCTGTTCGGATTGCAAATATTTAATGTTGGCTTTGTTCTGTAATGTTGGTTCTATTCTGTTAGGATTGCAAATATTTAACGTTGGATTTGTTCTATAATGTTGGCTCTGTTATGTTTCGATTGCGAGACAGTTCTTCCATATCAATGAAATTGAGCCTTTGGAAACCCTTTCCTTGAAATGTTAGAAACATTCCTTTCTGTAAATTCAGTCAGCATTAGTAATGTATCATTGATAATCTCAAATCTGATCCATAGCTTCCTTTTTATCTCACATCTCAATTTTATTGCAAACCACCATTGAGTCTCCATTACGATTTTAGCTCCTCATAACCCTTCATGAACGAATTTGAGTTACACGTGTGTATGGCTCCTTCGAAGTTGTTCATGAACTAATTAGAGTATGGCTCTGGGTTCTGTTTATTTCTCTCTGAATATTTCAACAACGATTCCCTTCAAAGACGTCCTCAAATGAATCTTTGTGGCACCCTTTTTTCGTTGTCCGTTATGTTTTGATGCAAACCAAGATTGGCAGGAAGATATCTGATACGAATAAATCCCCCATCAAATGATCTGATACGTGTATGTATTTTCCTAGGTTCTCCTTCCTCTCTCAAAAGTTTAACCATGATGTCATGGGTAAATAATTTGAGGTACAGCTTCGCCGAGGCTTCTCCTAGCTTCGCCCCCAATATTATAATTGCAATGGTTGTACGACCATGGGTTCCCAATAGGGTGGTTGTATGGCCATGGATTCCCAATATTATAATTTCCACACCATCGCTATGGCAAGGGTTCCACATAGTGATTCACGCCCTTCATAACCCTCCTGGTATGAGCTCGAGCTCCATTTGTGATTCCATGGCTTCGACAATGGCTACCTGTATCTGCCATATTGATTACATTTAGATTTTCATAAACAGTAGCCTAGCCTAATAGTTAACACAAGCTTATCCCATATTTTTCATTAATTTAACCGAGCCAATTTTGTTTAATATTTAAATAATTTAAAGTATCGTTACAAATTTAAAATTAATTTTATTTTAATTAATAGAATAGAAGTTTTATTATTTTGTTTTTAATTAATTAAACAAATGGAAAAATTGTATATGACTAATTTCTGTACTTAAAAAAAGTAACATTTATTATATGATAAATATTTATATAAATATATTATATCCTAATTTGAATATTTTTATATCAAAAACTGTATTATATCTTAATTTGAATATTTTTATATAAAAAACTGTCTATAAAATTTATTTCTTATTTTGTATTTATAAATTTATTATTAATGTTAGATATTTTCTATGTGAACTTTTCTCTGGAACTCGTAGTCACGCCCACCATCGTCTATAATGACATAATCTTCCCAATATCTAGATTGTTGGTTGTGTGCCAAATACCTCTGCACTTTGACTAATTGCTCTCTCTATGGGGCCTAGTTGGACCTGGGACTCTCGAAGTTAGTATAGGCACCCGCCTTTGGAATAAACCGTTTAGCAGGAGTATACCCATCGAGAAATTACTATTAGCGCTCAAGCTTACTCCTTTTACCCTTTTAACTGTTACCAAATTCCCACCTGCTTCCTTGTCTGTAATGACATAATCTTCCCGATATCTAGATTGCTGGTTGTCTTCCAAATATGTCTGCAATTTGACTAATTGCTCTCTCTATGGGGCCTAGTTGAACATGGGAATCTAGAAGTTAGTATAGGCACCCACCTTTGGAATAAACTGTTAGCAGGAGTATACCCATCAAGCAATTACTATTAGCGCTTAAGCTTACTCCTTTTACCCTTTCAACTGTTACCAACTTCCCACCTGCTTCCTGAAAAGAATCAATGAAATCATCTCTGAGATGCTAAAGAGAGAAGCTTCCTTAATGTGGACGAGCTTCGACTAAGTATGTGAGGAGTAGGGGACTAATCCTATTTAAGGAAAGAAGAGATCGATTAATAGATTGAATGTGCAAACCAATGATGCATTATTCCACATTCATAATATTTTTTATTATGTGTTTTTCATAGTTATTTGTATGGTTTTGTTTTTTTAAGTAAAACCATGTAATTTTAATATAAAATGGCATAATGGATGAGCTATTTGGCATTAAAAAGATGGGTTTTCATTAAGTTATATATATTTTATTATTAGATTATAATCCTTGTGCTTACAATTAGGATTATGGTTAAGATCCATGCTTAGGCTTATTCGTGTAAACATAATATTTCTTTGGGATATTAGATTAAAGTTAGACTAGGAAAAGGTATCCTAGTCTACGCAGATTAAGGTCAAATAGATTGCCTATGGTAGGTTAGAATAAACTCTAAGGTAGGTTGGGTTAAGTTAATTAGGCTAGTGTAAGGTATGGCGATAGGCTAGGATATCTGAGGCTAAGGTAGGCTAGGTTATAGTAGGTTAAGGGAATCTTAGCTTCATTATTGTATGATACATTAGGTTGCATTATGATAACATATGATAGGATAGGCTAAGCTAGGTTAGGCTAGGGTAGACTAGAAGAGAGTAGGATAAGGTAGGATACTCTATAATAGAATAGGCTAGGATAGAATAGGATAGGATAAGATAGGGTAGAGTGGGCCACAATACGCTAGAGTATAGTAGAATAGGATAGAGTAGAGTAGAGTAGGATACAATAGAGTAGGCTAGCCTAGAGTATGCTATCCTAGATTTGTGTATGCTAGCATTAGCTAGGCTAGGATAGGCTTGAGTAGGCTAAGTTAGGCTAGCTTAGGATAGGATATGATAGGATAGAATAGCATAGGCTAGAGTAGGATAGGATAGCCTAGAGTACAGTAGGATAGAGAAGGATAGGATAGAATAGGCAATGCTTGTGTAGAGTGGAGTATGATAGAGTAGAGTTGGAAAGGCTAGATTAGGCTAGGGTGGAGTTGGGTAGGGTCGAATCATGCTCTACTATTCTATGTTAGAGTAGGATAGGCTAGAGGCTAAGCTATAGTAGGATAGGATAGTCAAGGGTAGGCTAGAGAATGATAGGGTAGGGTAGGTTAGAGTAGCGTAGACTATGCTAGTCTAGGACAAAGTAGGCTAGAGTAGGCTAGGGTAGCCTACACTAGGTTAGTCTAGGTTGGAGTAGAGAATGATATGATAGGATAGGCTAGGCCAATGTACACTAGAGTAGGCTACGGTAGACTAGGATAAAGTAGGGTAGGCTAGGCTAGGCTACACTAGGCTAGGTTAGGCTATTCTAGTCTAGGCGATAATAGGAGAGAATAGGATAAAGTAGGGTAGGCTAGGAAAAAATAGTCTAAGGTAGAATAGTCTAGTATAGGCTAAGGTAGAATAGTTGAGTATAGGTTAGAGTAGGCCATGTTAGAGTAGAGTATAGTAAGCTAGAGTAAGCTAGATTAGAGTAGGATAGTACATAGCACAGTAATGTAGGCTACAGTAAGCTAGAATAGAGTAGGATAAGATAGAGTAAGCTAGGCTAGAGTAAACAGCTGAGTAAGGCATATTAATTGGCATGGCTGCTACACATGCATTTTGCAGAGCGACCTTATCCGAACTCTCCAACTTGTCCTTGATTCGAATAGTTTCATTTATTAGGTTTTGTACAATTTGAATATTGCATTCAAACTCTTGTGAGGTTTTTTTTCGGTCTATTGTAATGGTGGTCAGTGGTTTGTGCTTAGTCGCTCAATGGTGTTGTACAACCATGACGCTTTCCCTTTGCATTCTGTAATATTTTTTTTTGTTTAAACACTATGATTTTGAGTTGTTTTAAAAGTTTTCTCTTCGTTTTAAATGGATGTATGTATGCCATTTCTTCCTTGAATAGCCTCATCCATCGATTTTTCATCGTGTCATTAAGTGGAGACTCTATTTCCCTGTCTTCGATCTCAGGTAGAGGATATACAAGTCTGGAAGGGTTATTAACTGGTATGAAGATATACTTCTAGTCTTAACTCTACAATTGATTAATGAGGTTCTTCGTTTTGAAACAGAGCTAACTCATTTGATTTTTGCTTGTGTGGGGCATAAAAATAAAGGGAAATCCATGAGGATCGAACCCTTGGACCTCTATGCGTTTAGTGGAGGTAATATTCTCTCTTTGTTTACATTTTAAAAGCTTTGTATTTCATACTTAAATGAATTTAGCATGACTTCAAAATCATGTTTGACAGGTGAAGCCACAGTGCAATCAAAAGGATACGTGAAGCTTTCGATAAGCTTGGCATCAGCCTTATATTCCAATATCGCATTCAAGGTAACTTTATACAGGGAATGGTTTTAGTACATGTTATGGTTTAATGAGGAATTTATTACATAACTTAAAACTATTAAAATGTAGGTGGATGCACGTGATCGATGCATGATCCAAGCGAGAGGATTGACAAGGTTACCTCCTCTCAAGATTCATTCTTATTTGTCATGAGGTGAGGGATTCTACCTTGAAATCTATTCATAGGAATATTTTATTAATTAGGTGATTGCAGACTATATTAACACCCATATGTCCATGTGCATGCATACAATAGCATGACGTAGATCCTTCACTGTACACTTGGATCAACAACATGTACTAGGTGTGCCTTTCTTGAATGTATATGATAGGAAGAGATCCATGACAAATATTGTTTTAGATTATTTGCGAAGGAAAAGGGCTTTACATCCTTTATCGAATTTTCAGATAAGTTGCAGTTTTAATTATCAACGGTTTGGTTTGTAGGTTGATTTGGGAATTCATGGCGATTTGGTAGATGACTGTAGAGTGACTTAACAATCGGCACAAGACCATCGTATAATTTTTAATTGGTTGTTATAAATATTTGGATGTGAATCATTTTGCTGGATAGTTGGTTCTTAAATGTTTCCTGATTTGGTTTTTACTCTAATTGATTTCCGTATATTTTTAATTGGATGGTTCTTCAATTGAATCTTCATATCGTGGTTATGTTTTAATTAATAATTTATCCTAGATATTTCTATTTATGGGTATGGAACACCTAAACATGGATTGGTAAAATCTATGTTGATTAATTTTTAAACAGACTTAAAGTATGTATAGAAGACTTCGGCTCATAAAGAATGTGTTTGGTTTACCTAGATATATATGATGATTTTGCTTGGAATCCATCTACGTAATATTTGATTATTTTAATTTAAATTTATTTCTATCATAGGTTTACTATTGGTATCAAGACTTATATTTATTTTTACAGAAATAAAGCTCATAAGGAAGCCTTTCACTTCTACTTAGTGTATCTATGATTTTTGCTTGAAGTATGAATTTTTTATATATATGTACATGCATATGATCGTTTTATAGGGCTTTCTAAATATGAGATATCTTCCTTTCAATCCCATTTTTCATAAAAAAATAACGGACTAGAAAAAATGCAAAGCACAAATTCATTTGAAGACGTCTTTTAAGAACTTGAATCGTCAAATAGAGTCTTATTCATATACATGGAATCATGGTTAAAATATTCAAATATAATTAAATAGAAACCATATCCATACATGTCTGTAACTCAAATCTGTTCATAACTGGATTTGAAGGAGCCTTACAGAAATGTAACCCTAATTCATTCGTGGAGTTTTTTGAATGGATTAAATCCTATCAAAGACTTGTTTTCATTTCTCCATCAAGATCTTCCTACAAATCTATGGATTATACTTTAGATAAAGAGTGGTGGATTAATAATGCTCAATGAATTTACAGAAAGGAATGTTTCTGATGTTTCAAGGAAAGGATTTCAAAGGGATCGATTTCATTCATATTGAATAATTGTATGAGAGGGTTTTAAATGGATTGATTCATATAAGATATCTTCTTACCAATGTCATTTTTCATCAAAACATAACGAACGAGAAAGAAAAGGAAAATATCCCACATAAAAAAAACCCAAATCCATATATAGGTGGAAAACACATTCGTTTGAGGATGTTTTTGAATGGATTGAATCATTACATAGAGATTTCTCCATAGCCATGGAATCATTGTTAAAATATTCAGAGAAGTAAATAAAACCCATAGCCATACATGCCTTTGAGTCAAATTCGTTCATGAAGGGATTTGATGGATCCATACATACATGTAACTCAAATTCATTCATGGAGGACTTTGAAGGGCTTAAATACTACCAGAGACTCGTCTTCCTTGCTCCGTCAACCTCCTCCTGTCAATGGTGGTTTGCAATAAAATTGAGATGTGAGATAAAAAGGAAGATATGAATGATATTTGAGATAAAAGTGATGGATTAATAATGCTAAAAGAATTTACAGAAATGAATGTTTCTAATGTTTCAAGGTAAAGGTCTCAAAGGGCTCGATTACATTGATATGGAATAATTGTCTTTGTTCCTTCTCTATATTTGCATCCAAACAAAACTGAGATAACATAAAATAATTGCAATCCGAATAGAACATATCTAAACATAACATAATTGTAAGCATATTGATAGAATGAAAGAAAATATATGCGTGATATTTTATACAGCAAGATATGAAGATTTTTGAATGTACTAAGGATCAAAACTGGGGATTCCTAGAATAGTAGATAGAATAATAATAACATGTACTTTTGAGTTCTTCAAGCGAGCTTCTCTTGATGTTGTTTTCTAGAAGAGGCAATCCAATCCAATCCAATGTTTTCCATGACATGAGACATGCAAACACAGACTCTATGTGTCTCATACCCTACTCTAGCCTAGCCTAAGCTCACCTAGACTAATCTAGGCTACTCTCTCCTATATGATCCCATCCTACGCTATCCTAGCATAGCCTAATTTATCATATCTTAGGCTAGCCTAACCAATTCTATGCTATCCTAGACTAGCATATCCTATCCTACTCTACCCTATCCTATCATACTGTAGCCTAGCATAGCCTATCCTACTCTAGCCTAACATACCATACCCAACTCTAGCCTATCCTACTCTTGTCTAGGTTACTCTATCCTAGCCTGATATACTATAGCTTACTCTATCTTATTCTACCCTAATCTATCCTAGCCTAGTATAGCCTATCCTGTCCTATTCTACCCTATCCTATCATATCCTACTTTAGCCTACTATGGACTACTCTAACAGAGCTTAGCCTAGCCTTACCTAGTCTGCTCTATCCTATCCTATCCTATCCTATCATAACATATCATGGCCTAACATATCCTAGTCTATCCTAGCCTACTCTACTGTATACTACTCTACTCTAGCCTAATCTACTCTTACGTAGCCTATCCTACTCTAGCCTAGCCTATTCTAGCATATCCTAGCCTACTTTAGACTACTCTAGCATACTCTAGCCTACTCTAGTATAGCCTACTATAGCCTATTGTAGACTAGGCTATCGTATCCTAAATTCATCTAAACTACCCTATCCTATCTTGGACAACTCGAACCTAGCCTAGGATATACTAGCTTGTCCTAGACTAGCATACTCTACCCTAGCCTATCCTAGCTTAAGCAAGTCTATCCTAGACTACTCTAGCCTAGCTTACTCTAGCCTACTCTACTGTACTCTACTCTAGAGTAGCCTACTCTAATATAGCTTACTCTATCCCAATCTAATATAGCATAGACTACTCTACCATATCCTGGACTATTCTACCTTAGCCTTTTTTGTCCTAGCCTACCCTACTTTATCCTACTCCTGGCTACTATCACGTAGACTAGACTAGAGTAACCTAGAATTGTCTAGCCTAACATATCCTAGGTTAAACTAGCCTAGCGTACTCTAGCCTAGCCTACACTAGCCTAACCCCTCCTAATTTATCATATCCTAACCTAGCCTACCCTAGCGTATTTTAGCCTAGCCTAGCCTACTCTACTCTAGCCTTGCATAGTATACCTTACTCTATCCTACCCTACCCTAACATTATCTAGAATTCCCTTGTATATCCTATCCTACTCTAGCCTCACCTCTAGCCTAGCCTAATATAACATGTGACTAGTCGATCCTACCCAACTCTAGCCTACCCTACTCTATCCTAACATACTCTACTGTATCCTACTCCACTCTACACAAGCATTTCCTAATCTAACGTAGCCTACTTTAGCCTAATGTAGTCTAGGCTATATTATCCTACTCTATCCTAGCATATTCTATCAAATTCTAGCCTAACCTATCCTTCTTAAGGCTAACCTATGCTACATACACAACTCTAGGCTAACCTACTATAGCCTATACTACTCTATTGTAGTCTAGACAACTGTTGCCTACTCTACCCTATCCTAGCCTATCCTACTCTAGCCTAGCCCATTCTAGCATAGCCTAACCTACTTTATCCTACTCTCACCTACTCTAGCCTAGCATAGCTTATCCTAGCCTATATGAAGTAGTGCACCCTAATGTATCCTACTCTAATGAAGCTAATATTCCCTTCGCGTACTCTAGCCTAGCCTACCTTAGCCTATATATCCAAGTCTATCACCATACCTTACCCTATCCCAATTAACTTAACCCACCCTACTTTCATGTTGAGTCTAACCTAGTTTACACAATCTACTTGAACTTAATCTTCATATATCTTCATCTAACCTAATCTAGTAAGGCTAGCAAACCTTATCCTCGTCTAACCTTAAGACAATATCCTTAAGCAATGTTATGTTTAGATGAATAATTTTAAACATAGATCTTAACCATAATCCTAACTGTAAACAAATCAGTTACAATATAACAATACGATATATATAACTTAATGAAAATCCATTTTTTATTTCCAAATACCAAAGAGCTCATCCATTATGCCATTTTAAATCAAATTACATAATTTTACTAAAGTAAAGCCCACATAGAAAATAACTAGCAATAATAGTAAATTTATAAATAGAAAATAGAAAATAAATTGTACAGTGAGATTTTGTTTACAAATATTCAAGTTAGAATATAATATATTTATATAACTATTTATCATAGAATAAATGTTATGTACCATATACAAATTTTCCTTTTAACTAATTCAAAACAAAAGTTATAAAACTAACTTACTATTAATTAAAATAAAATTAATAAATAGTTCATTCGACATATAGGATTAGAAAAAATAATAACAAAATTCAAAGATGTGAAAGATGCGTTAAATAAGTTAAATATTTAACAAAGATGGCCCAGTTATAAATTAATGAGAAATACGGGACAACTCCTGTTAACTATTAGGCTAGGCTACTATTTATGAAAATCTAAATGTAATTAACATGGCAAATACGGGAGATATTGCGGAAGCGGTAGAATCACAACTGGAGCTCGAGCTCATTGGTGGAGGGTTCTGAAGGGATTGAATCATTACGTAGAATTCTTTCCATAGCGATTGCATCACAATTATAATATTGCCAGAAAAGTAGGAGAAGCCACTACCATACATAGTTGTAGCTCAAAATATTTAACCATGGCATCATGGTTAAAATTTTCAGAGAGGAAGGTGAACCTAGAGAAATAAATACATGTATCAGAGCGTCTTAAAGGGCTTGATTCGTATCAAAGATCTTCCTACCAATCCCAGTTTGCATAAAAAATTAATGGACTAGAAAAAATAAGGAAAATATCCCCCCACAAAAAATAGGTGCAGCACAGATTCATTTGACGACGTCTTTTAAGGGTTTGAATCATTACATAGAGCCTTCTCCATAGCCATCGAATCATGGTTAAAATATTTAGGGAGAAGTAAACAGAACCCAGGACCATACATGCCTGTAACTCAAATTCATTCATTTTGAAAGAGCCATGCACACCTGTAACTCAAATTCCTTCATGGAGGGTTTTGAAGGGCTTAATTCCTATCGGACACTCATCTTCCTTGCTCCATCAAGCTCTTTCTGCAAATCATAGTTTGCAATAAAATTGATATGTGAGATAAAAAGGAAGCTATGGATGGAATTTTAGCTATTAATAATGTTGAAAGGATTTATAGAAAGCAATGTTTCTAATGTTTCAAGAAAAGGGTTTCAAACTGCACGATTTCATCCATATGGAAGAATTGTCTTCATTGCTTTTCTATATTTGCATCCGAACAGAGCAGAGCCAACACCAAATATTTGGAATCCGAACAGAACATAATGAAATATAAAATACTTACAAAAGAAAATATATGAGTGAGATTTTAGATAACAAGATATTAAGATTGTTAAGTCTACTAATGATGAAAGCTAGGGTTTCCTAGCAAAGTAGAGAACATAACAATAACATGCACCCTTGAGTTGATTAACTGATCTTCTCTTGAAGTTGTTTGATGTAGAAGGATTTTCCATGACAATGAGATGCGCAAACTCAGACTCTGAAGCCAAAACCCACAGGATTGAACCGCACAGGCTCTGAAGCGCGCATCCACAGGACTCAACCACACAGGATCCCAAGCGCATATATATATATATATATATATATATATATATATATATATATATATATATATGGAGGAGAATGTTCAAAACCCTCTTTATATATATTATTACTTATCCGGCCTTCAACGAATAGCTTCCATATTTTCTTCTTCTATCAAACTTCCCTCTCTCACAAATTGATTCAGTTTATCCAAGATTTGTACCCTTCGTTCTTTTTTTAGTTTTTATTTCAAGATTTTAATCATAAAGCACACGCGCCGGAACACATAAAGATGCAATGGAGAAGAATGTTGAAAAGATTTTGTGCTTTTTCAGTTTTGGCTTTTGTGCTTTACCAATTTTGATTTCAAAGTTTTGTTTTGGCATTTACGCTTTTTTTAGTTTTAGCTTTTGTGTTTTTTTTTTCTGTTTAGATTTTGTATTCTTGGTTTATTTATTAAATAAGATTTAATTGAGATATATTTTAATAAATAAGATTTACTGCATATTTTTTTCATTAAATAATTTAGTTTGATATTTCATAATTTTTATAATTAATTTTGTTTGAGATTTTATAATATGTATATGAAATTTTAATTTTAATAAAGTTTATTTCATAGTTAAGATGATATAATTGGTATATGATATTTTGTTATACTCACTCTATATATGTGTCATCAAATAGATATACTATTTATTAAAACTGCTGGTTGAGATGTATTTGAGTTGGAATTCACACCACAAAATAAATTAACTACTATAATTTTTTTATAATAAACATTGTTTTCATATATAATGTTCATGTGAATATGAACTTGCCACTTTATAGTTTATTGTGGCATGCATTAACATCTATAGAAATTTCCTCTATAATTTAAGATATGAATATTTGAAGTCATTGTAGTAAATTATAACATGATTAGAATATAAAATATAGCTATGTGTGTTTGAATCGCTACTGATATTGAAATTGTTTGTTGAGATGTGTTTGACTCAAAATTCATACTCGAAAATAAATCCATTAGTGTAATTTGTTTTATAATAAATATTTTCTTCGTGTTTATTTTCTACTTGAATATAAGCTCACCACTTCATACTCTATTGTGACATGAATTAACATCCATAGATCTTTGCTCTATAAGTAGATGAGTTTCTTCAACATCCACAAATGACATATTCATAGGTTGACTATATTCATGATAAAGGACAATAGCATAAAGTTAACATTTTTAATTTGAGCTATCAACAAAGTAAAACAACTAAAAAAATGTGGTTACTATATAGTTTTACAAACATGGTCAATTTAATGTCATAAAAATGATCAATTTTATCAACTTATAGTGTTGATAATCCCTCTTCATTTATTCTTCTTGATGTATTGGTCTAAAATTTACATAATCTTAAATAATCATGAATTATATGTGAATGTCTCAACAATTAAAAATGGAATATTTAAAAAGAACACATAAGAAAAATGAATGCACATCATAGAGATGCAAACCACAATTTGAAGAATGCAACTTAGTAATGAAGTTTGAGTCTATTGGCCTGCGTCTTCAAGTCCACTTCCAATGAGATTGTTTGTATTAATTCTTCAATTGTTCAAAGTTACATCAATTTAGAGGACTCCCTGATATTCTATATGTTAGCTGCAGTAATAGATGGAACCAATGCGATCTTTCACTTTGCTAAAGACCACCCCTCACATGCACTATGAGAAACTCTATCTCTTTTGTTTTTTGGAACCTCCTCTAAACTGTTATTTACCTTCACTACATTGGAAATCATCCACGATGACTATCAACTCCACTCCTTTCTCACTATTAATTTTGAACTTCTCAGCATAAAATCCTATGTCCTATACTGCATCCAAACTCTTGGTCAGATGGAAGAGTTGGGTTTGTTTTTAGGGTCATAGGGAATGAGCTCAAGTTAGGTATTAAATCTCATTTCCAACTTAAATTACCTTTCAATATAAAGGCCAAGATTGAAGGCATTAGTGTAGTGACAAAAATTGCAGATAAGATAGCATAAATCCCAGATAAAAATCATATTCATTTGTTAGAATTTGATGTTGATTTTGTTGGACTCTTGATTTATGTCTTCTCCTTTCCAATCTTAACTTTTATGATACAAATTTTCCAATCCCAACTTTGGAAGTCAAAATTCGAAAGTGTCCAAACAAAAATAACTACAACCATTACAATTTTTCGATACCATCTTTGGAAGTGATAAGTCAACATAAGACTAATAATATTAAAAATGATCCTCTTGACTTTTTCATCCTCATGTCGGAAGCCAAAAGTTGGTACTAGGCCATAATCACTACCAACTTATTTTTTTGATATCTCTCTTATTTGGAGTCCATTTTTTCATCCTGATGTCGGAAGCCAAAAGTCAGTAATAGGCCCTAATCAGTACCAACTTATTTTGTCGATATCTTCTTATTCAGAGTCCATTTTTTATGAAATGTGAGTCACCAGAAATTGTTTGTTCATATCTAAGTGATTATATATTTGAGTTCAGCATTTGAATGGTTTCATATTTAGTCATTTGGGAAATACTCTTGGATCAAACCTCCCTAATATAACTACTTTGGACCACCAAAATCCCAGAAATATTCAATAAACATGTGAGGGTACAACTCCTTTATATTTTCAGTATCTATCCATCGTTCCTTGCTTGGATGCGTTCTTTTAAAACCCACATAAATATATTCCACATATATTATTCATGAATTTCCGATCCTCTTGACAAAAATGACGTCTTCCTACAAGTCGTCAGAAGTCAACACTATCCAAACAAAGTAACTACAACCCTTTTGAATTTTTGATACTGACTTTGAAAGTCATAATTCAACATTGTCCTAATAAAACTCACAATGATTCTCCCAAATTTTCGATCTTGACATTAGAAGTCAATAGGCCCTTATCACTTCCAACTTATCTCGTTGATATCTTTGTCATCGAGGGTCATTTTTTTATGAAATGAGAGTCACAAGAAATATTTTGGTGATCTCTACGTGATTGTATATTTTTGTTCAACATTTGAATACTTACATGTTCAGTCATTTCGGCTTGTCCTTTGTGGTCTGCAATAGTTGTTTTGGTTTAAACACTGCGACTTTGAGTTGTTTTAAAGGTTTTCTCTTAGTGTTTAATGGATCCATGTGTTCCATTTCTTCTCTGCACAACCTCATCCATCATTTTGTTCATCATGTGTTTAAGTGGAGACTTTCTTTTCCTGTCTCTGATCTTAGGTAGAGGGTTTCCAAGTGTCCAAGGGTTATTAACAAGTATTAAGATATTCTTCAAGTCTTAAATCTGCAATTTGTTAATGAGGTTCATAGTTTTGAAACATAGCTAACTCAGTTGATTCTTGTTTGCAGGAAAAAAGGGAAAGCCATGAAGAGCCAGTCGTTATCCCTCTATGTGATTAGCGGAGGTGAGCTTCTTTATCCCTATATATTTTAAAAGAACTACATTTCATACTTAAATGAATTTATCGCGACTTCAAACTTATGTTTGACAATTGAACCCATGGTGCAATGAAAAGGGTACATGAAGCTTTGGATAAGATATGCATTACTCTTATCGTCCAATCTCGCATTCAACATAACTTTACACACGAAGTGATTTTAAGAGATGTTATAGTTTATTAAGGAAGTTATTACATAGCTTAAAACTGTTAAAATGTAGGTGGATGCAAGTGATTGATGCACAAGCTAGGTCACAGGAGAATCTTGGTTACTTCCTCTCAATATTCATTCTTCTCTGTCATGAGGTGAGGGATTCTACCCTAAGATCTGTTAAAAGAAAGAGTTTATTAATTAGGTGATTGTGATTGATATTAACGCTCGTAGGTCCATGTGCGTGCATACACTCGCGTGATGCAGATCCTTCATTGTACACTTGGATCAACAATTAGTACCAGGTATGCCTCACTCGAATGTATACGGTAGGACGAGATCCATGGAAACTCTTGTTTCACAGTATTTACGAATGAAAAGGGCTTTACAACTTTTGCTGAATTTTAAGATAAGTTGGATTTTTAACTATCAATTGTTGGGTTTGTACATCGATTTGAGAATTCATGGTGATTTGGTAAATGACTATAGAGTGCTTTAAAAATTGACACAAGACCATCATAGAATTTGTAATTGGTTGTTATAAATATTTGGATGTGAATCATTTTGGTGGATAGTCAATTCTTAAATATTGTTTGATTTGGTTTTTACTCTAATTGGTTTTCCTAGATATTTAATTGGATGGTTTTTCAATGGTATATTGATATCATGGTTATGTTTTAATTAAATATTTATCCTAGATCTTTCTATTTGTGGGTATCGAAGACCTAAACATGAATTGGTAAAATGTATGTTGAGTAATTTTTAAACATAATTGAGGTGTGTATATAAGCCTTCTATTCATAGAGAATGTGTTTGGTTTACCTAGATATATTTCATGATTTTGCTTGGTATCTCTCTACGTCGTATTTGATTATTTTAAATTGAATGTTTGTTTAAACATAGTTTTACTATGAGTATCAATTCTTATGTTTATTTTTACATAAATAAAGCTCTAAAGAAGTCTTTGGGTTCTACTTAGCGTATGTGTTATTTTTTCTTAAACATTCTACAACAGATTGTATGGCTTACACATAATATTTCTAGAGTTATTAAGAGATAAAATAATCTTCATTTCCCTATTTTTGTACAAAATAAATGATTATTAACATCGTATAAACAAATAATTTATAGTAACAATATAAAAAAGAATACCAATTGATACTTGTAAAATTCTAAGTTTATAATGCATTTGGAAATAAAATCTACTTCTACATTGTAACTAATAACACTAAAATAGTAGATGAATTGTAGTAAATAAACTGTCACCACTATCGCAAAAACAAAACTGAAGGTGTCGTTCCTCGCAACTAACTCCTAGAGCATCCAAAACATACTTGCATGAGAAACCTCGAGTCTATCTGTTGAACCACCAGGTCGAATTTTGATCAATTTCCCCATCCATGGCCAACCCGCTCCTTATTCGATGGGAATACTGTTTTATAGTATTTTTTCTAGGAATTGATTATTTATGAGCCCCCTACTCTTTAGGTCTCGAGAAGGAGTCTTGATAGTTTTCTCCATTTGTCATTTCCTCTCAGTATTTTAATTATTGAAATAATAATAATCCATTAAATTTATTTCTACTCTATTATCAAAATATTCAAAAAAGTATAATAAACAAATTAACAATTATTAGGTGTATTACATGCTTCAATGATATTGTAAGTCTTACCTACCAAACATAATAAAATCATAAGATATTAACAACTTACAAGGGTAACAATTTCTTAGAGACCAGAAACAAAAATTGATCAAGAAATGTTATGTTCTATGGTATAAATATTATCTTCAAATAACATTTTACAAATCCTCCATCAACTTAAGAAAGTGTCAAGTTGGTAGGGTAAACAAAACCATCAACATGTAATAATAATTTTTCTACTCCTATTTATAAAGGGAAAGGGAGACTTATAATAAAATTCCATACAAATTTAAATAAATAAAATGGAATTTTAAACGACAACAAAACCAAATAAAATTCAGAATAGAGAGAGGCCTCACTAAAATGAATAGTATGATCCTCCTTGGAGTTATCCTCAAATGTTAATGGTTTATCAAATCAAATTAACTACTAATATTTTTATGGATGTTATCACACCTAAAAACAATAAACACCTTTATAAAATGGATATTGGAAATTCTAAAATAATTTTGTGTTATATATAAAAATGTTCAATTATACTAGGAAAATAAAATAATTTAAAATATACATAAAGAAAAAACTACAATAAAATATAAGAGATTGTGGTAAAAACAACATAAACTACATAAACATTTTTAAATTCATATAAAACTAAGAGATTACTGAATTTTACTTTGCATAACAATGTTAATTACAATAGTGTAATAAGAATCTTGGATTTAATTTTGATTTAATGCTCTTGCATTAATAAATAAATTGATTGAAGAGCAAGGAGCATACCTATTTTATTCAAAATATGATTATGTGTTATTCAATATGTATCATTGGTATATTAAAGAGGGTAAATATTTCATATTAGAATAAAGATTTCAAGGATTTTTAATTTCTAGTTAAATCCAAAGATAATAATTCTCCAATATAAATTTTTGTATCAAAGAAGCATTAATGTGGTTACTAATAAGTAATCCTATGCTATTGAGACATTAAGACATTGTGGAATTCTCTCAAAACATAAAGTTAAAGAATTTTTCAATGATATAAGAACAAAATAAAATATTTTATCTCCATTTTTATGATTTTATTTATTAAAACATAACCTTAACACTATTAAAATTAAAATTTTACATACAAATTATAAAATTTCAAATAAAATTATTTATAAAAATTATAAAATTTCCAATAAAATAATTTTAAAAAAGTACATTAAATAAATCATATTTATTGAAATGATGTATCTCCATTGAATCTTATTTCATAAAAATAATAAAAAATACAAAATCAAAACTAAAAAACCACAAAAACATATAAAAATGACACGTCCAAATCATAAATTTGATTTGGCACAAAAACGAAAACCTAAAAAACACATAATCCAAAACAAAAGTACCAAATCAAAAAGAAAAACACAAAAGCCAAAACCAAAAAACCTCAAAATCTTGAATAACGGCATGTCCAAATCTTGCATAAAGTAAACACTTATGTTGGGGCTGCTTAAACTCTTGAAATAAAAACTGAACGGACGCTTCGAAGAACGAGAGCTCCAAATCAAAAGTGAACCGTATGCGCGTTTGGGAGCCGGTGTGTGTTTCAGCACCAGAGTCAAAGTTTGGGCGTATGATGTCATGGATTGGATCGTCTCCTGTAGCAAACAACTTCAAGAGATGGTCGGTTGAACAACTCAAAGGTGCATGTTCTTGTTATTTTATGTAGTCTTCTACGAAACCCTACTTCTCATTGTTAGTACATTCAACAATCTTAATATATTGTTATCAATTTTCTTTCATTCTATCAATTTTAGTGCAAGTATTAACGTTGGATTTGTTCTGTAATGTTGGATCTGTTATGTTCGGATTGCGAGACAGTTCTTCCATATCAATGAAATTGAGCCTTTCGAAACCCTTTCCTTGAAATGTTAGAAACATTCCTTTCTGTAAATTCAGTCAGCACATTAGTAATGTATCATTGATAATCTCAAATCTGATTAATAACTTCCTTTTTATGTCACGTCTCAATTTTATTGCAAACCACCATTGAGTCTCCAATACGATTTTAGCTCCTCATAACCCTTCATGAACGAATTTGAGTTACACGTGTGTATGGCTCCTTCGAAGTCATTCATGAACTAATTAGAGTATGGGTCTGGGTTCTGTTTATTTCTCTCTGAATATTTCGACAACGATGCCCTTCAAAGACGTCCTCAAATGAATTTTTGTGGCACCCTTTTTTCGTCGTCCGTTATGTTGTGATGCAAACCAATATTGGCAGGAAGATATCTGATATGAATCAAGCCCCCATCAAATGATCTGATACGTGTATGTATTTTCCTAGTTTCTCCTTCCTCTCTCAAAAGTTTAACCATGATGTCATGGGTAAAGAATTTGAGGTACAGCTTCGCCGAGGCTTCTCCTAGGTTCGCCCCCAATATTATAATTGCAATGGTTGTACGGCCATGGGTTCCCAATAGGGTGGTTGTATGGCCATGGATTCCCAATATTATAATTGCCACACCATCGCTATGGCAAGGGTTCCACGTAGTGATTCACGCCCTTCATAACCCTCCTGGTATGAGCTCGAGCTCCATTTGTGATTCCATGGCTTCGGCAATGGCTACCTGTATCTTCCATATTGATTACATTTAGATTTTCATAAACAGAAGCCTAGCCTAATAGTTAACATCAGCTTATCCCATGTTTCTCATTAATTTAACTGAGCCAACTTTGTTTAATATTTAATTAATTTAAAGTATCATTACTAATTTAAAATTAGTTTTATTTTAATTAATAGAATAGAAGTTTTATTATTTCGTTTTTAATTAATTAAACAAATGGAAAAATTGTATATGACTAATTTCTGTACTTAAAAAAATAACATTTATTATATGATAAATATTTATATAAATATATTATATCCTAATTTGAATATTTTTATATAAAAAACTGTGTATAAAATTTATTTCTTATTTTGTATTTATAAATTTATTATTAATGTTAGATATTTTCTATGTGAACTTTTCTCCGGAACTCATAGTCACCCCCACCATTGTCTATAATAACATAATCTTCGCGATATCTAGATTGCTGGTTGTCTTCCAAATACCTCTGCACTTTGACTAACTTTGACTAATTGCTCTCTCTATGGGGGACTCTGGAAGTTAGTATAGGCACCCGCCTTTGGAATAAATTGTTTAGCAGGAGTATACCCATCGAGCAATTACTATTAGCGCTTAAGCTTACTCCTTTTACCCTTTTAACTGTTACCAACTTCCCACCTGCTTCCTCGTCTGTAATGACATAATCTTCCCGATATCTAGATTGTTGGTTGTCTGCCAAATACGTCTGCAATTTCACTAATTGCTCTCTCTATGGGGCCTAGTTGGACATGGAACTCTCGAAGTTAGTATAGGCACCCGCCTTTGGAATAAACCGTTTAGCAGGAGTATACCCATCAAGCAATTACTATTAGCGCTTAAGCTTACTCCTTTTACCCGTTCAACTGTTACCAACTTCCCACCTACTTCCTGAAAAGAATCAATGAAATCATCTCCGAGATGCTAAAGAAAGAAGCTTCCTCGATGTGGACGAGCTTCGACTAAGTAGGTGAGGAGTAGGGGACTAATCCTATTTAGGGAAAGAAGAGATCGAATTGAATGTGCATACCAATGATGCATTATTGCACATTCATAATATTTATTATTATGTGTTTTTCATAGTTATTTGTATGGTTTTGTTTTTTTAAGTAAAACCATGTAATTTTAATATAAAATGGCATAATGGATGAGCTATTTGGCATTAAAAAGATGGGTTTTCATTAAGTTATATATATTTTATTGTTAGATTATAATTCATGTGCTTACAATTAGGATTATGGTTAAGATCCACGCTTAGGCTTATTCATGTAAAGATAATATTTCTTTGGGATATTAGATTAAAGTTAGACTAGGAAAAGGTATCCTAGTCTACTCAGATTAAGGTCAAGTAGATTGCCTATGGTAGGTTAGAATAAACTCTAAGGTAGGTTGGGTTAAGTTAATTAGGCTAGGGTAAGGTATGGTGATAGGCTAGGATACGTGAGGCTAAGGTAGGCTAGGTTAGAGTAGGTTAAGAGAATCTTAGCTTCATTAGTGTATGATACATTAGGTTGCACTACGATAAAATATGATAGGCTAGGCTAGAGTAGGATAGAGTAGGATAAGGTAGGTTACTCTATGCCAGAATAGGCTAGGATAGAATAGTATAGGATAAGATAGGGTAGAGTGGGCCACAATACGCTAGAGTACAGTAGAGTAGGATAGAGTAGAGTAGAGTAGGATACAATAGAGTAGGCTAGCCTAGAGTATGCTATCCTAGATTTGTGTATGCTAGCATTAGCTAGGCTAGGATAGGCTTGAGTAGGCTAAGTTAGGCTAGCTTAGGATAGGATATGATAGGATAGAATAGCATAGGCTAGAGTAGGATAGGATAGCCTAGAGTACAGTAGGATAGAGAAGGCTAGGATAGAATAGGAAATGCTTGTGTAGGGTGGAGTAGGATAGAGTAGAGTTGGAAAGGCTAGATTAGGCTAGGGTGGAGTTGGGTAGGGTCGACTCATGCTCTACTAGTCTATGTTATAGTAGGATAGGCTAGAGGCTAGGATATAGTAGGATAGGATAGTCAAGGGTAAGCTAGAGAATTATAGGGTAGGGTAGGTTAGACTAGCGTAAACTATGCTAGTCTAGGACAAAGTAGGCTAGAGTAGGCTAGGGTAGCCTACACTAGGTTAGGCTAGGCTAGAGTAGAGAAGGATATGATAGGCTAGGCTAGGCCAATGTACACTAGAGTAGGCTACGATAAGCTAGGATAAAGTAGGGTAGGGTAGGCTAGGCTACACTAGGGTAGTCTAGGCTAGGCTATGATAAGATAGAGTAGGCTAGGTTAGGCTATTCTAGTATAGGTGGTAGTAAGAGAGAATAGGATAAAGTAGGGTAGGCTAGGACAAAATAGTCTAAGGTAGAATAGTCTAGTATAGGCTAATGTAGAATAGTTAAGTATAGGCTAGAGTAGGCCATGTTAGAGTAGAGTATAGTAAGCTAGAGTAAGCTAGATTAGAGTAGGATAATACATAGCAGAGTAATGTAGCCTACAGTAAGCCAGAATAGAGTAGAATAAGATAGAGTAAGCTAGGCTAGAGTAGACAGCCGAGTCAAGCATATTAATTGGCATGGTTGCTACACATGCGTTTTGTAGAGCGGCCTTATCGTGACTCTCCAACTTGTCCTTGATTCGAATAGTTTCATTTATTAGGTTTTGTACAGTTTGAATATTGCATTCAAACTCTTGTGAGGTTTTTTTTCGGTCTATTGTAATGGTGGTCAGTGGTTTGTGCTTAGTCACTCAATGGTGTTGCACAACCATGAGGATTTCCCTTTGCATTCTGTAATATTTTTTTTTGTTTAAAAACTATGATTTTGAGTTGTTTTAAAAATTTTCTCTTGGTTTTTAATGGATGTATGTATGCCATTTCTTCTGTGAATAGCCTCATCCATCGATTTTTCATTGTGTCATTAAGTGGAGACTCTATTTCCCTGTCTTCAATGTCAGGTAGAGGATATCCAAGTCTGGAAGGGTTATTAACTGGTATGAAGATATACTTCCAGTCTTAACTCTACAATATATTTATCAGGTTCATAGTTTTGAAACAGAGCTAACTCATTTGATTTTTTCTTGTGTGGGGCATAAAAATAAAGGGAAATCCATGAGGATCCAACCCTTGGACCTCTATGCATTTAGTGGAGGTAATATTCTCTCTTTGTTTACATTTTAAAAGCATTTTATTTCATACTTAAATGAATTTAGCATGAATTCAAAATAATGTTTGACAGGTGAAGCCACAGTGCAATCAAAAGGATACGTGAAGCTTTCGATAAGCTTAGCATGAGCCTTATATTCCAATATCGCATTCAAGGTAACTTTATACAGGGCATGGTTTTAGTACATGTTATAGTTTAATAAGGAATTTATTACATAACTTAAAACTATTAAAATGTAGGTGGATGCACGTGATCGATGCACGAGCCAAGCGAGAGGATTGACAAGGTTATCTCCTCTCCAGATTCATTCTTATTTTTCATGAGGTGATGGATTCTACCCTGACATCTATTCATAGGAATATTTTATTAATTAGGTGATTGCAGTTTATATTAACACCCATATGTCCATGTGCATGCATACAATAGCATGACGTAGATCCTTCACTGTACACTTGGATCAACAACCTGTACTAGGTGTGCCTTTCTTGAATGTATACAGTAGGAAGGGATGCATGACAAATATTGTTTTAGAGTATTTTCGAAGGAAAAGGGCTTTACATCCTTTTTCTAATTTTCAGATAAGTTGCAGTTTTAATTATCAACAGTTTGGTTTGTAGGTCGATTTGGGAAGTCATGGCGATTTGGTAGATGACTCTAGAGTGACTTAATAATTGGCACAAGACCATCGTATAATTTTTAATTGGTTGTTATAAATATTTGGATGTGAATCATTTTGCTGAAAAGTTGGTTCATAAATGTTTCGTGATTTGGTTTTTACTCTAATTGATTTCCATATATCTTTAATTGCATGGTTCTTCAATTGCATCTTCATATCGTGGTAATGTTTTAATTAAATATTTATCCTAGATATTTCTATTTATGGGTATGGAACACCTAAACATGGATTGGTAAAATCTATGTTGATTAATTTTTAAAGAGACTTAAAGTACGTATAGAAGCCTTCGGCTCATAAAGAATGTGTTTGGTTTACCTAGATATATATGATGATTTTTCTTGGAATCCATCTACGTAATATTTGATTATTTTAATTTAAATTTATTTCTATCATAGGTTTACTATCGGTATCAAGACTTATATTTATTTTTACAGAAATAAAGGTCATAAGGAAGCCTTTCAGTTCTACTTAGTGTATCTGTGATTTTTGCTTGAAGTATAATTTTTTTTATTTTTATATATGCACATGCATATGATAGTTTTATAGGGCTTGATAAATATGAGATATCTTCCTTCCAATCCCAGTTTGCATAAAAAAATAACGGACTAGAAAAAAACGAAAAGCACAAATTCATTTGAAGACGTCTTTTAAGAACTTGAATCGTCACATAGAGTCTTATCCATATCCATGGAATCATGGTCAAAATATTCAAAGATAAGTAAATAGAAACCATATCCATACATGTCTGTAACTCAAATCTGTTCATAAGTGGCTTTAAAGGAGCCTTACTGAAATGTAACCCTAATTCATTCGTGAAGTTTTTTGAATGGATTAAATCCTATCGAAGAGTTGTTTTCCTTTCTCCATCAAGCTCTTCCTACAAATCTATGGATTAGACTGGAGATAAAGAATGATGGATTAATAATGCTCAATGAATTTACAGAATGGAATGTTTCTAATGTTTCAAGGAAAGGATTTCAAAGGGATCGATTTCATTCATATTGAATAATTGTATGAGAGGGTTTTAAAGGGATTGATTCATATAATATATCTTCTTACCAATGTCAGTTTGCATCAAAACATAACGAACAAGAAAGAAAAGGAAAATATCCCACATAAAAAAAATCCAAATCCATACATAGGTGGAAAACACATTCATTTGAGGATGTTTTTGAATGGATTGAATCATTACATAGAGCTTTCTCCACATCCGTGGCATCATTGTTAAAATATTCAGAGAAGTAAAGAAAACCCATAGCCATACATGCCTTTGAGTCAAATTCGTTCATGAAGGGATTTTAAGGATCCATACATACATGTAACTCAAATTCATTCATCGAGGACTTTGAAGGGCTTAAATACTACCGGAGACTCGTCTTCCTTACTCCGTCATGCTCCTCCTGTCAATGGTGGTTTGCAATAAAATTGAGATGTGAGATAAAAAGGAAGCTATGAATGATATTTGAGATAAAAGTGATGGATTAATAATGCTGAAAGAATTTACAAAAATGAATGTCTCTAATGTTTCAAGGGAAAGGTCTCAAAGGGCTCGATTACATTGATATGGAAGAATTGTCTTTGTTCCTTCTCTATATTTGCATCCAAACAAAACTAAGATAACATAAAATTATTGCAATCCGAATAGAACATATCTAAACATAAAATAATTGTAACCAAATTGATAGAATGAAAGAAAATATATGCTTGATATTTTATACAACAAGAGATTAAGATTTTTGAATGTACTAAGGATCAAAACTGGGGATTCCTAGAATAGTAGACAAAATAAAAATAACATTTACTTTTGAGTTGTTCAACTTAGCTTCTCTTGAAGTTGTTTTCTACAAGAGGCAATCCAATCCAAACCAATCTTTTCCATGACATGACATGCAAACACAGACTCTATGTGTCTCATACCGTACTCTAGCCTAGCCTATCCTAGCCTAAGCTCATCTAGACTAATCTATCTTACTCTCTCCTATATGATCCCATGCTACACTATCCTAGCACAGCCTAATTTATCATATCTTAGCCTAGCCTAACCAATTCTATGCTATCCTAGACTATCCTATCCTATCCTACTCTTCGCTATCCTATCATACTATAGCCTAGCGTAGCCTATCCTACTCTAGCTTAACATACCATACCCAACTCTAGCCTAGCCTACTCTAGTCTAGCTTACTCTAGCCTAGCCTGATCTACTATAGCTTACTCTATCTTATTCTACCCTAATCTATCCTAGCCTAGTATATCCTATCGTGTCCTATTCTACCCTATCCTATCATATCCTACTTTATCCTACTATGGACTACTCTAGCGGAGCTTAGCCTAGCCTTACCTAGTCTTCTCTATCCTATCCTATCCTATCCTATCATAACCTATCATGGCCTAACATATCCTAGTCTATCCTAGCCTACTCTACTCTACAATTTGTCATTTCATTATCTTACAAGGTGATGCCATAAATAAATATCAACTTATACTAAAATTCCATACAAATTCAAATAAATAAAATGGAATTTTAAACGACAACAAAACCAAATAAAATTCAAAATAGAGAGAGACCTCACTAAAATGAATAGTATGATCCTCCTTGGAGTTATCCTTAAATGTTAATGGTTTATCAAATCAAATTAACTACTAATATTTTTATGGATGTTATCACACCTAAAAACATTAAACACCTTCATAAGATGGATATTGGAAATTCTAAAATAATTTCCTATTATATATAAAAATGTTCAATTATACTCGGAAAATAAAATAATTTGAAATATACATAAAGAAAAAACTACAATAAAATATAAGAGATTGTGGTAAAAACAACATAAAGTACATAAACATTTTTAAATTCATATAAAACTAAGAGATTACTTAATTTTACTTTGCATAACAATGTTAATTACAATAGTGTAATAAGAATCTTGGATTTAATTTTGATTTAATGCTCTTGCATTAATAAATAAATTGATTGAAGAGCAAGGAGCATACCTATTTTATTCAAAATATGATTATGTGTTATTCAATATATATTATTGGTATATTAAAGAGGGTAAATATTTCATATTAGAATAAAGGTTTCAAGGCTTTTTAATTTCTAGTTAAATCCAAAGATAATAATTCTCCAATATAAATTTTTGTATCAAAGAAGCATTAATGTGGTTACTAATAAGTAATCCTATGCTATTGAGACATTAAGACATTGTGGAATTCTCTCAAAACATAAAGTTAAAGAATTTTTCAGTGATATAAGAACAAAATAAAATATTTTTATCTCCATTTTTATAATTTTATTTATTAAAACATAAACTAAGCACTATTAAAATTAAAATTTTACATACAATTTATAAAATTTCAAACAAAATTATGTATAAAAATTATAAAATCTCCAATAAAATAACTTTAAAAAAGTACATTAAATAAATCGTATTTATTGAAATGTATCTCCATTGAATCTTATTTCATAAAAATAATAAAAAATACAAAATCAAAACTGAAAAAACCACAAAAACATATAAAAATGACACCTCCAAATCATAAATTTGATTTGGCACAAAAACGAAAACCTAAAAAAGCACAAAATCCAAAACAAAAGTACCAAATCAAAAAGAAAACCACAAAAGCCAAACACTTATGTTGGGGCTGCTTAAACTCTTGAAATAAAAACTGAACGGACGCTTCGAAGAACGAGAGGTCCAAATCAAAAGTGAATAGTATGCGCGTTTGGGAGCCGGTGTGGTTGAGTCCTGTGTGTTTTAGCACCAGAGTCAGAGTTTGGGCGTACGATGTCATGGATTGGATCGTCTCCTGTAGCAAACAAGTTCAAGAGATGGTCGGTTGAACAACTCAAAGGTGCATGTTCTTGTTATTTTATGTAGTCTTCTGCGAAACCCTACTTCTCATTGTTAGTACATTCAACAATCTTAATATATTGTTATCTACACTTTCAGGCATATATTTTCTTTCATTCTATCAATTTTAGTGCAAGTACTTTATGTTTGACTTTGTTCTGTTCGGATTGCAAATATTTAACGTTGGCTTTGTTATGTAATGTTGGCTCTGTTCTGTTAGGATTGCAAATATTTAACGTTGGATTTTTTTTGTAATGTTGGCTCTGTTAGGTTCGGATTGAGAGACATTTCTTCCATATCAATGAAATTGAGCCTTTTGAAACCCTTTCGTTGAAATGTTAGAAACATTCCTTTCTGTAAATTCAGTCAGCATTAGTAATGTATCATTGATAATCTCAAATCTGATCCATAGCTTCCTTTTTATCTCACATCTCAATTTTATTGTAAACCACCATTGAGTCTCCAATACGATTTTAGCTGCTCATAACTCTTCATGAACGAATTTGAGTTACGTGTGTATGGCTCCTTCGAAGTCGTTCATGAACTAATTAGAGTATGCCTCTGGGTTCTGTTTATTTCTCTCCCGATATTTAAACAACGATGCCCTTCAAAGACATACTCAAATGAATCTTTGTGGCACCCTTTTTTCGTCGTCCGTTATGTTTTGATGCAAACCGAGATTGGCAAGAAGATATCTGATACGAATCAAGCCCCCATCAAATGATCTGATACGTGTATGTATTTTCCTAGGTTCTCCTTCCTCTCTCAAAAGTTTAACCATGATGTCATGGGTAAAGAATTTGAGGTACAGCTTCGCCGAGGCTTCTCCTAGCTTCGCCCCCAATATTATAATTGCAATGGTTGTACGGCCATGGGTTTCCAATAGGGTGGTTGTATGTCCATGGATTCCCAATATTGTAATAGCCACACCTTCACTATGGCACGGGTTCAACGTAGTGATTCACGCCCTTCATAACCCTCCTGGTATGAGCTCGAGCTCCATTTGTGATTCCATGGCTTAGGCAACGGCTACCTGTATCTGCCATATTGATTACATTTAGATTTTCATAAACAGTAGCCTAGCCTAATAGTTAACTCCGGCTTATCCCATATTTCTCGTTAATTTAACTCAGCCAACTTTGTTTAATATTTAATTAATTTAAAGTATCATTACTAATTTAAAATTAGTTTTATTTTAATTAATAGAATAGAAGTTTTATTATTTTGTTTTTAATTAATTAAATAAATGGAAAAATGGTATATGACTAATTTCTGTACTTAAAAAAATAGCATTTATTATATGATAAATATTTATATAAATATATTATATCTTAATATTTTTATATCAAAAATTGTATTATATCCTAATTTGAATATTTTTATATAAAAGACGGTGTATAAAATTTATTTCTTATTTTGTATTTATAAATTTATTATTAATGTTAGATATTTTCTATGTGAACTTTTCTCCGGAACTCGTAGTCACGCCCACCACCATCGTCTGTAATGACATAATCTTCCCGATATCTAGATTGCTGGCTTCCCGATATCTAGATTGGTGGTTGTTTGCCAAATACCTCTACACTTTGAGTAATTTCTCTCTCTATGGGGCCTAGTTGGACCTTGGACTCTGGAAGTTAGTATAGGCACCCGCCTTTGGAATAAACCATTTAGCAGGAGTATACCCATCGAGCAATTACTATTAGCGCTTAAGCTTAATCCTTTTACCCTTTTAACTGTTACCAACTTCCCACCTGCTTCGTCGTCTGTAATGACATAATCTTCCCGATATCTAGATTGCTGATTGTCTTCCAAATACGTCTGCAATTTGACTAGTTGCTCTCTCTATGGGGCCTAGTTGGACATGGGACTGTGGAAGTTAGTATAGGAACCCGCCTTTGGAATAAACCGTTTAGCAGGAGTATACCCATCAAGCAATTACTTTTACCGCTTAAGCTTACTCCTTTTACCCTTTCAATTGTTACCAACTTCCCACCTACTTCCTGAAAAGAATCAATGAAATCATCTCCGAGATGCTAAAGAGAGAAGCTTCCTCGATGTGGACGAGCTTCGACTAAGTAGGTGAGGAGTAGGGGACTAATCCTATTTAACGAAAGAAGAGATCGATCAACAAATTGAATGTGCATAACAATCATGCATTATTCCACATTCATAATATTTTTTATTTTGTGTTTTTCGTAGTTATTTGTATGGTTTTGTTTTTTTAAGTAAAACCATGTAATTTTAATATAAAATGGCATAATGGATGAGCTATTTGGCATTAAAAAGATGGGGTTTCATTAAGTTATATATATTTTATTATTAGATTATAATTCATGTGCTTACAATTAGGATTATGGTTAAGATCCATGCTTAGGCGTATTCATGTAAACATAATATTTCTTTGGGATATTAGATTAAAGTTAGACTAGGAAAAGGTATCCTAGTCTATGCAGATTAAGGTCAAGTAGATTGCCTATGGTAGGTTAGAATAAACTCTAAGGTAGGTTGGGTTAAGTTAATTAGGCTAGGGTAAGGTATGGTGATAGGCTAGGATATCTGAGGCTAAGGTAGGCTAGGTTAGAGTAGGTTAAGGGAATCTTAGCTTCATTAGTGTTTGATACATTAGGTTGCACTACGATAAAATATGATAGGCTAGGCTAAGCTAGGTTAGGCTAGGCTAGAGTAGGAGAGAGTAGGATAAGGTAGGTTACTCTATGGCAGAATAGGCTAGGATAGAATAGGATAGGATAAGATAGGGTACAGTGGGCCACAATACGCTAGAGTAGAGTAGAGTAGGATAGAGTAGAGTAGAGTAGGATACAATAGAGTAGGCTAGCCTAGAGTATGCTATCCTAGATTTGTGTATGCTAGCATTAGCTAGGCTAGGATAGGCTTGAGTAGGATAAGTTAGGCTAGCTTAGGATAGAATACGATAGGATAGAATAGCATAGGCTAGAGTAGGATAGGATAGCCTAGAGTACAGTAGGATAGAGAAGGATAGGATAGAATAGGCAATGCTTGTGTAGAGTGGAGTAGGATAGAGTAGAGTTGGAAAGGCTAGATTAGGCTAGGGTGGAGTTGGGTAGGGTCGACTCATGCTCTACTAGTCTATGTTAGAGTAGGATAGGCTAGAGGCTAGGGTATAGTAGGATAGGATAGTCAAGGGTAGGCTAGAGAATGATAGGGTAGGGTAGGTTAGAGTAGCGTAGACTATGCTAGTCTAGGACAAAGTAGGCTAGAGTAGGCTAGGGTAGGCTACACTAGGTTAGGCTAGGGTTGAGTAGAGAAGGATATGATAGGCTAGGCTAGGCCAATGTACACTAGAGTAGCGTACGGTAGTCTAGGCTAGGCTATGATAAGATGGAGTAGGCTAGGTTAGGTTATTCTAGTCTAGGAGATAGTAGGAGAGAATAGGATAAAGTAGGGTAGGCTAGGAAAAAATAGTCTAAGGTAGAATGGTCTAGTATAGGCTAAGGTAGAATAGTTGAGTATAGGCTAGAGTAGGCCATGTTAGAGTAGAGTATAGTAATCTAGAGTAAGCTAGGTTAGAGGTGGATAGTAAATAGCAGAGTAATGTAGGGTACAGTAAGCTACAATAGAGTAGGATAAGATAGAGTAAGCTAGGATAGAGTAGACAGCTGAGTCAATAATGTTAATTGGCATGGATGCTACACATGCGTTTTGTAGAGCGGCCTTATCGTGACTCTCCAACTTGTCCTCGATTCGAATAGTTTTATTTATTAGGTTTTTGTATAGTTTGAATATTGCATTCAAACTCTTGTGAGGTTTTTTTTCGGTCTATTGTAATGGTGGTCAGTGGTTTGTGGCTTTCCCTTTGCATTCTGTAATATTTTTGTTTGTTTAAACACTATGATTTTGAGTTGTTTTAAAAGTTTCTCTTGGTTTTTAATGGATGTATGTATGTCGTTTCTTCTTTGCATAGCCTCATCCATCAATTTTTCATCCTGTCATTAAGTGGATACTCTATTTCCCTGTCTTCGATATCAGGTAGAGGATATCCAAGTCTGGAAGGGTTATTAACTGGTATGAAGATATACTTCCAGTCTTAACTTTACAATTTATTAATCAGGTTCATAGTTTTGAAATAGAGATAAATCATTTGATTTTTGCTTGTGTGGGGCATAAAAATAAAGGGAAATCCATGAGGATCCAACCCTTGGACCTCTATGCATTTAGTGGAGGTAATATTCTCTCTTTGTTTACATTTTAAAGCATTGTATTTCATACTTAAATCATGCTTGACAGGTGAAGCCACAGTGCAATCGAAAGGATACTTCAAGCTTTCGATAAGCTTGGCATGAGCCTTATATTCCAATATCGCATTCAAGGTAACTTTATACAGGGTGTGGTTTTAGTACACTTTATATTTTAATAAGGAATTTATTACATAAGTTGAAACTATTAAAATGTAGGTGGATGGACGTGATCGATGCACGAGCCAAGAGAGAGGATTGACAAGGTCACCTCCTCTCAAGATTCATTCTTATTTGTCATGAGGTGAGGGATTCTACCGTGACATCTATTCATAGGAATATTTTATTAATTAGGTGATTACAGTTTATATTAACACCCATATGTCCATGTGCATGCATACAATAGCATGACGTAGATCCTTCACTGTACACTTGGATCAACAACCTATACTAGGTGTGCCTTTCTTGAATGTATACGGTAGGAAGGGATGCATGAAAAATATTGTTTTCGATTATTTGTGAAGGAAAAGGGCTTTACATCCTTTGTCGAATTTTAAGATAAGTTGCATTTTTAATTATCAACAGTTTGGTTTGTAGGTCGATTTGGGAATTCATGGCGATTTGGTAGATAACTGTAGAGTGACTTAACAATTGGCACAAGACCATCGTATAATTTTTAATTGGTTGTTATAAATATTTGGATGTGAATCATTTTGCTGGATAGTTGGTTCTTAAATGTTTCTTGATTTGGTTTTTACTCTAATTGATTTCCGTATATCTTTAATTGGATGGTTCTTCAATTGCATCTTCATATCGTGGTTATGTTTTAATTAAACATTTATCCTAGATATTTCTATTTATGGGTATGGAACACCTAACCATGGATTGGTAAAATCTATGTTGATTAATTTTTAAACAGACTTAAAGTATGTATAGAATCCTTTGGCTCATAAAGAATTTGTTTGGTTTACCTAGATATATATGATGATTTTTCCTGGAATACATCTATGTAATATTTGATTATTTTAATTTAAATTTATTTCTATCATAGGTTTACTATCGGTATCAAGACTTATATTTATTTTTACAGAAATAAAGGTCATAAGGAAGCCTTTCAGTTCTACTTAGTGTATCTGTGATTTTTGCTTGAAGTATGAATTTTTTTGTATATATACACATGCATATGATCGTTTGAAGGAGACTTACAGAAATGTAACTCTAATTCATTCATGGAGTTTTTTCAATGGATTAAATCCTATCAAAGACTTGTTTTCCTTTCTCCATCAAGCTCTTCCTACAAATCTATGGATTAGACTTGAGATAAAGAGTGATGGATTAATAATGCTCAATGAATTTACAGAAAGGAATGTTTCTAATGTTTCAAGGAAAGGATTTCAAAGGGATCGATTTCATTCATATTGAATTATTTTATGGGAGGCTTTTAAAGGGATTGATTCATATAAGATATCTTCTTACCAATGTCAGTTTGCATCAAAACATAACGAACGAGAAAGAAAAGAGAAAAAATCCCACATAAAAAGAACCCAAATCCATACATAGGTGGAAAACACATTCATTTGAGGATGTTTTTGACTGGATTGAATCATTACATAGAGCTTTATCCATATCCATGGCATCATTGTTAAAATATTCAGAGAAGTAAAGAAAACCCATAGCCATACATGCCTTTGAGTCAAATTTGTTCATGAAGGGATTTGAAGGATCCATACATACATGTAACTCAAATTCATTCATGGAGGACTTTGAAGGGCTTAAATACTACCGGAGACTCGTCTTCCTTGCTCCGTCAAGCTCCTCCTATCAATGGTGGTTTGCAATAAAATTGAGATGTGAGATAAAGAGGAAGCTATGAACGATATCTGAGATAAAAGTGACGGATTAATAATGCTGAATTTTTTTACAGAAATGAATGTTTCTAATGTTGCAATGGAAAGGTCTAAAAGGGCTCGATTACATTGATATGGAAGAATTATCTTTGTTCCTTCCCTATATTTGCATCCAAACAAAACTGAGATAACATAAAATAATTGCTATCCCAATAGAACATATCTAAAAATAAAATAATTGTAAGCAAATTGATAGAATGAAAGAAAATATATGTGTGATATTTTATACAACAAGAGATTAAGATTTTTGAATGAACTAAGGATCATAACTGGGGATTCCTAGAATAGTAGACAAAATAACAATAACATGTACTTTTGAGTTGTTCAACCGAGCTTCTCTTGAAGTTGTTTTCTACAAGAGGCAATCCAATACAAACCAATCTTTTCCATGACATGAGACATGCAAACACAGACTCTACATGTCTCATACCCTACTCTAGACTAGCCTAGCCTAGCCTAGCCTAAGCTCACCTAGACTAATCTATCTTACTCTCTCCTATATGATCCCACCCTACGCTATCCTAGCATAGCCTACTTTATCATATCTTAGCCTAGCCTAACCAATTCTATGCTATCCTAGACTATCCTATCCTATCCTACTCTACCCTATCGTATCATACTGTAGCCTAGCGTAGCCTATCCTACTCTAGCCTAACATACCATACCCAACTCTAGCCTAGCCTACTCTAGTCTAGCTTACTCTAGCCTAGCCTGATCTACTATAGCTTACTCTATCTTATTCTACCCTGGTCTATCCTAGCCTAGTATAGCCTATCCTTTCCTATTCTACCCTATCCTATCATATCCTACTTTAGCCTACTATGGACTACTCTAGTGGAGCTTAGCCTAGCCTTACCTAGTCTGCTCTATCCTATCCTATCCTATCCTATCCTATCATAACCTATCATGGCCTAACATATCCTATTCTATCCTAGCCTACTCTATTGTATACTACTCTACTCTAGCCTAGCCTATTCTAGCATATCGTAGCCTACTTTATACTACTCTAGCATACTCTAGTATAGCCTAATATAGCCTATTATAGACTCGGCTATCGTAGCCTAACTTCATCTAACCCACCCTATCCTAGCCTAGTCTATTGTATTCTATCCTAGCTTGGCCAACTCTAACCTAGCCTAACCTAGCCTAGGATATACTAGCTTGTCCTAGACTAGCATACTCTGCCCTAGCCTATCCTAGCTTAAGCAAGTCTATCCTAGACTACTGTAGCCTTGCTTACTCTAGCCTACTCTACTGTACTCTACTCTAGAGTAGCCTACTCTAATATAGGTTATTCTATCCCAATCTACTATAGCATAGACTACTCTACCATATCCTGGACTATTCTACCTTAGCCTTTTTTGTCCTAGCCTACCCTGCTTTATCCTACTGTCGGCTACTATCATGTAGACTAGACTAGCCTAACCTAGATTTGTCTAGCCTAACATATCCTAGGTTAAACTAGCCTAGCCTACTCTAGCCTAGCCTACACTAGCCTAACCCATCCTACTTTATCATATCCTAACCTAGCCTACCCTAGCATATTTTAGCCTAGCCTAGCCTACTCTACTCTAGCCTAACCTAACCTACTCTAGCTTATCCTATCCTACTCTAGCCTAATTTATCCTAGCCTTGAATAGTATACCTTACTCTATCCTATCGTACCCTAACATTCTCTAGACTTCCCTTGTCTAGCCTATCCTACTCTACCCTCGCCTCTAGCCTGGCCTAATATAACATGTGACTAGTCGATCCTACCCAACTCTAGTGTACCCTACTCTAGCCTAGCATACTCTACTATATCCTACTCCACTCTACACAACCATTTCCTAATCTAACGTAGCCTACTTTAGCCTAATGTAGTCTAGGCTATATTATCCTACTCTAGCCTAGCATATTCTATCAAATTCTAGCCTAACCTATCGTTCTTAAGCCTAAACTATGCTACATACACAACTCTAGGCTAGCCTACTCTAGCCTATACTACTCTATTGTATTCTAGACAACTGTTGCCTACTCTACCCTATCCTAGCCTATGCTACTCTAGCCTAGCCTATTCTAGCATAGCCTAACCTACTTTATCCTACTCTCACCTACTCTCACCTACTCTAGCCTAGCATAGCTTATCCTAGCCTATATGAAGTAGTGCACCCTAATGTATCCTACTCTAATGAAGCTAATATTCTCTTAGCGTACTCTAGCCTAACCTACTTTATCCTATATATCCAAGTCTATCACCATACCTTACCCTATCCCAATTAACTTAACCCACCCTACCATCATGTTGAGTCTAACCTAGTTTACACAATATACTTGAACTTAATCTACATATGTATTCATCTAACCTCATCTAGTAAGGCTAGCAAACCTTATCCTAGTCTAACCTTAAGATAATATCCTTAAGCAATGTTATGTTTAGATGAATAATTTTAAACATAGATCTTAACCATAATCCTAACTGTAAACAAATGAGTAACAATATAACAATACGATATATATAACTTAATGAAAATCCATTTTTTATTTCCAAATACCAAAGAGCTCATCCATTATGCCATTTTAAATCAAATTACATAATTTTACTAAAGTAAAGCCCACATAGAAAATAACTAGCGATAATAGTAAATTTATAAAAAAAATAGAAAATAAATTGTATAGTCAGTTTTTATTTACAAATATTCAAGTTAGTATATAATATATTTATATAACTATTTATCATAGAATAAATGTTATGTACCATATACAAATTTTCCTTTTATTTAATTAATTCAAAACAAAAGTTATAAAACTTACTTACTATTAATTAAAATAAAATTAGTAAATATTTTGTTCGACATATAGGATCAGAAAAAGTAATAACAAAATTCAAAGATGTGAAAGATGCATTAAATAAGTTAAATATTAAACAAAGATGGCCCAGTTATAAATTAATGAGAAATATGGGATAACTTCTGTTAACTATTAGGATAGGCTACTATTTATGAAAATCTAAATGTAATTAACATGGCAAATACCCGGAGATATTGCGGAAGTGTTAGAATCACAACTGGAGCTCCAGCTCATTCATGGAGGGTTCTAAAGGGATTGAATCATTATGTAGAACCCTTTCCATAGCGATGTCATGACAATTATAATATTGCAAGAAAAGTAGGAGAAGCCACTACCATACATAGTTGTAGCCCAGATTGTTTAACCATGGCATCATGCTTAAAATTTTCAGAGAGGAAGGTGAACCTAGAAAAATAAATACATGTATCAGAGCATCTTAAAGGGCTTGATTCATATCAAATATCTTCCTACCAATCCCAGCTTGGATCAAAACTTAATGGACTAGAAAAAATAAGGAAAATATTCCCCCACGAAAATAGGTGTAGCACAGATTCATTTGACGACGTCTTTTAACGGTTTGAATCGTTACATAGAGCCTTCTCCATAGCCATAGAATCATGGTTAAAATATTTAGATAGAAGTAAACAGAACCCAGGAACATACATGCCTGTAACTCAAATTCATTCATGAACGGATCTGAAAGAGCCATGCACACCTGTAACTCAATTTCCTTCATGGAGGTTTTTGAAGGGCTTAATTCCTATCGGAGACTCGTCTTCCTTGCTCCATCAAGCTCTTTCTGCGAGTCGTAGTTTGCAATAAAATTGATATGTGAGATAAAAAGGAATCTATGGATGAAATTTTAGCTATTAATAATGTTGAAAGAATTTACAGAAAGCAATGTTTCTAATGTTTCAAGAAAAGGGTTTCAAAATGCTCGATTTGATCCATATGGAAGAATTGTCTTCATTACTTTTCTATGTTTGCATCCGAACAGAACAGAGCCAACACCAAATATTTGGAATCCGAACAGAACAGAACGAAACATAAAATAATTGCAAAAGAAAATATATGAGTGAGATTTTAGATAACAAGATATTAAGATTGTTAAGTGTACTAATGATGAAAGCTAGGGTTTCCTAGCAAAGTAGAGAACATAACAATAACATGTACCCTTGAGTTGATTAACTGATCTTCTCTTGAAGTTGTTTGATGCAGAAGGATTTTCCATGACAATGAGATGCGCAAACTCAGACTTTGCAGCCGAAACCCACAGGATTGAACTGCACAGGCTCTGAAGCACGCATACACAGGACTCAACCACACAGGATCCCAAGCGCGCATATATGTATATGTGGAGGAGAATGTTCAAACCCCTCTCTATATATATTATTCCTTATCCGGCCTTCAACAAATAGCTTCCATATTTTCTTCTTCTATCAAACCTCCCTCTCTCACATATTGATTCACTTTATCCAAGATTCACACCCTTCGTTCTTTTTTTAGTTTTGATTTCAAGATTTTAATCATAAAGCACAGGCGCCGGAGCACATAAAGATGCAACGGAGAAGAATGTTCAAAAGCTTTTGTGCTTTTTCAGTTTTGGCTTTTGTGCTTTACCAATTTTGATTTCGAAGTTTTCTTTTGGCGTTTATGCTTTTTTAGTTTTAGCTTTTGTGTTTTTTTACAAATCCATGATTTCGACCTATCGTATTTATGGGATTTTGTCATCTTTACAAACATGTGGTTACTATATAGTTTTACAAACATGGTCAGTTTAATGTCATAAACATGATCAATTTTATCAACTTATAGTGTTGATAATCCCTCTTCATTTATTCTTCTTGATCTATTGGTCTAAAATTTACATAATCTTAAATAATCATGAATTATATGTGAATGTCTCAACAATTAAAAATGGAATATTTAAAAAGAACACATAAGAAAAATGGATGCACATCATAGAGATGCAAACCACAATTTGAAGAATGCAACTTAGTAATGAAGTTTGAGTCTATTGGCCTGCGTCTTGAGGTCCACCTCCAATGAGATTGTGTGTATTAATTCTTCAATTGCTCAAAGTTACATCAATTTAGAGGACTCCTTGCAATTCTATATGTTAGTTGGAGTAATAGATGGAACCAATGCGATCTTTCACTTTGCTAAAGACCTCCCCTCACATGCACTATGAGAAACTCTATCTCTTTTGTTTTTTGGAACCTCCTCTAAACTGTTATTTACCTTCACTACATTGGAAATCATCCACGATGACTATCAATTCCACTCCTTTCTCAGTATTAATTTTGAACTTCTCAGCATAAACTCCTATGTCCTATACTGCATCCAAAATCTTGGTTAGATAGAAGAGTTGGGTTTTTTTTGAGGGTCACAGGGAATGAGCTCAAGTTAGGTATTAAATCTCATTTCCAACTTAAATTACCTTTCAATATAAAGGCCAAGATTGAAGGCATTAGTGTAGTGACAAAAATTGTAGATCAGATAGCATAAATCCTAGATAAAAATCATATTCGTTTGTTAGAACTTGATGTTGATTTTGTTGGACTCTTGATTTATGTCTTCTCCTTGCCAATCTTAACTTTTATGATACAAATTTTCCAATCCCAACTTTGGAAGTCAAAAGTCAAAAGTGTCCAAACAAAAATAACTACAACCATTACAATTTTTCGATACCATCTTTGGAAGTGATAAGTCAACATAAGACTAATAATATTAAAAATGATCCTCTCAACTTTTTCATCCTCATGTCGGAAGCCAAAAGTTGGTACTAGGCCCTAATCACTACCAACTTATTTTTTTTATATCTTTCTTACTTGGAGTCCATTTTTTCATCCTGATGTTGGAAGCTAAAAGTCAATAAGAGGCCCTAATCACTACCAACTTATTTTGTCATTATCTTTCTTATTCATAGTCCATTTTTTATGAAACGAGAGTCACCAGAAATTGTTTGTTCATATCTAAGTGATTATATATTTGAGTTCAACATTTGAATGGTTTCATATTTAGTCATTTGGGAAATACTCTTGGATCAAACCTCCCCAATAGAACTACTTTGGACCACCAAAATCCCAAAAATATTCAATAAACATGTGAGGGTACAACTCCTTTATATTTTCAGTATCTATCCATCGTTCCTTGCTTGGATGCATTCTTTGAAAACCCACATAAATATATTCCACATATATTATTCGATAATTTCCTATCCTCTTGACAAAAATGACGTCTTCCTACAACTCTTCAGAAGTTGACACTATCTAACACAAAGTAACTACAACCCTTTCGACTTTTTGATACTGACTTTGAAAGTCATAATTCAACATTGTCCTAATAAAATTAACAATGATTCTCCCAAATTTTCGATCTTGACATTGGAAGTCAATAGGCCCTTATCACTTCCAACTTGTCTCGTTGATATCTTTGTCATATAGGGTCATTTTTTTATGAAATTAGAGTCACAGGAAATATTTTGGTGATCTCTACGTGATTGTATATTTTTGTTCAACATTTGAATACTTACATGTTCAGTCATTCCAGCTTTCCCTTGGTGGTCTGGAATAGTTGTTTTGGTTTAAACACTGTGACTTTGAGTTGTTTTAAAGGTTTTCTCTTAGTGTTTAATGGATCCATGTATTCCATTTCTTCTCTGCACAACCTCATCCATCATTTTGTTCATCATGTGGTTAAGTGGATTCTGTCTTTTCCTGTCTCTGATCTTAGGTAGAGGGTTTCCAAGTCTCCAAGGGTTATTAACTCGTGTTAAGATATTCTTCAAGTCTTAAATCTGTAATTTGTTAATGAGGTTCATAGTTTTGAAACATAGCTAACTCAGTTGATTCTTGCTTGTAGGAAGAAAGGGAAACCCACGAACAGCCAGTCGTTATCCCTCTATGTTATTAGCGGAGGTGAGCTTCTTTATCCCTATATATTTTAAAAGAACTACATTTCATACTTAAATGAATTTATCGTGACTTAAAACTTATGTTTGACAATTGAACCCACGGTGCAATGAAAAGGGTACATGAAGCTTCGGATAAGATTTGCATTACTCTTATCGTCCAATCTCACATTCAACGTAAATTTACACACGAAGTGATTTTAAGAGATGTTATAGTTCATTAAGGAAGTTATTACACAGCTTAAAACTGTTAAAATGTAGGTGGATGCAAGTGATTGATGCTTAAGCTAGGTGACAGGTGAAACTTGGTTACTTTCTCTCAAGATTCATTCTTCTTTGTCATGAGGTGAGGGATTCTACCCTAAAATCTATTAAAAAGAAGAGTTTATTAATTAGGTGATTGTGATTGATATTAACACTCGTAGGTCCATGTGCATGCATACACTCGCGTGATGCAGATCCTTCATTGTACACTTGGATCAACAATGAGTACCAGGTATGCCTCACTTGAATGTATACGGTAGGAAGAGATCCATGGAAACTCTTATTTCAGAGTATTTGCGAACAAAAAGGGCTTTACAACTTCTGCTGAATTTTAAGATAAGTTGGATTTTTAACTATCAATTGTTGGGTTTGTACATCGATTTGAGAATTCATGGTGATTTGGTAAATGACTATAGAGTGCTTTAAAAATTGACACAAGACCATAATAGAATTTGTAATTGGTTTTTATAAATATTTGGATGCGAATCATTTTGGTGGATAGTCAATTCTTAAATATTGTTTGATTTGGTTTTTACTCTAATTGGTTTTCTTAGATATTTAATTGGATGGTTGTTCAATGGTATATTGATATCATGGTTATGTTTTAATTAAATATTTATCCTAGATCTTTTTATTTGTGGGTATGGAAGACCTAAACATGAATTGGTAAAATGTATGTTGATTAATTTTTAAACATAATTGAAGTGTGTATATAAGCCTTCTATTCATAGAGAATGTGTTTGGTTTACCTAGATATATTTGGTGATTTTGCTTGGTATCTCTCTATGTCGTATTTGATTATTTTAACTTAAATGTTTGTTTAAACATAGTTTTACTATGAGTATCAATTCTTATGTTTATTTTTATAGAAATAAAGCTCTAAAGAAGTCTTTGGGTTCTACTTAGCGTATGTGTTATTTTTTCTTAAACATTCTACAACAGATTGTACGGCTTACACATGATATTTCTAGAGTTATTAAGAGGTAAAATAATCTTCATTTCCCTATTTTTGTACACAATAAATGATTATTAACATCGTATAAACAAAGAATTTATAGTAACAATATAAAAAAGAATACCAATTGATACTTGTAAAATTCTAAGTTTATAATGCATTTGGAAATAACATCTACTTCTTTTGAACCACCGGGTCGAATATTGATCAATGCACCATCTCTTTGCATCAATATATTATTTCCCCATCCATGGCCAACCTGCTCCTTCTTCGATGGGAATACTATTTTATAGTATTTTTTCTAGGAATTGATTATTTATGAGCCCCCTACTCTTTAGGTCTCGAGAAGGAGTCTTGATAGTTTTCTCCATTTGTCATTTACTCTTAGTATTTTAATTATTGAAATAATAATAATCCATTAAATTTATTTCTACTCTATTATCAAAATATTCAAAAAAGTATAATAAACAAATTAACAATTATTAGGTGTATTACATGCTTCAATGATATTGTAATTCTTACCCACCAAACATAATAAAATCATAAGATATTAACAACTTACAAGGGGAACAATTTCTTAGAGACGAGAAACAAAAATGGATCAAGAAATGTTATGTTCTATGGTATAAATATTATCTTCAAATAAGATTTTACAAATCCTCCATCAACTTAAGAAAGTGTCAAATTGGTAGGGTAAACAAAACCATCAACAAGTAATAATAATTTTTCTACTCTTATTTATAAAGGGAAAGGGAGACTTAAAGACAATTTGTCATTTCATTATCTTACAAGGTGATGACATAAATAAATATCAACTTATAATAAAATTCCATACAAATTTAAATAAATAAAATGGAATTTTAAACGACAACAAAACCAAATAAAATTCAAAATAGAGAGAGGCCTCACTAAAATGAATAGTATGATCCTCCTTGGAGTTATCCTCAAATGTTAATGGTTTATCAAATCAAATTAACTACTAATATTTTTATGGACATTATCACACCTAAAAACATTAAACACCTTCATAAAATGGATATTGGAAATTCTAAAAACATTAAACACCTTCATTAAACACCTTCATAAAATGGATGTTGAATTATACTCGGAAAATAAAATAATTTAAAATATACATAAAGAAAAAACTACAATAAAATATAAGAGATTGTGGTAAAAACAACAAAAACTACATAAACATTTTTAAATTCATATAAAACTAAGAGATTACTTAATTTTACTTTGCATAACAATGTTAATTACAATAGTGTAATAAGAATCTTGGATTTAAGTTTCATTTAATGCTCTTGCATTAATAAATAAATTGATTGAAGAGCAAGGAGCATACCTATTTCATTCAAAATATGATTATGTGTTATTCAATATGTATTATTGGTATATTAAAGAAGGGTGAATATTTCATATTAGAATAAAGGTTTCAAGGATTTTTAATTTCTAGTTAAATCCAAAGATAATAATTCTCCAATATAAATTTTTGTATCAAAGAAGCATTAATGTGGTTGCTAATAAGTAATCCTATGCTATTGAGACATTAAGACATTGTGGAATTCTCTCAAAACATAAAGTTGAAGAATTTTTCAATGATATAAGAACAAAATAAAATATTTTTATTTCCATTTTTATGATTTTATTTATTAAAACATAAAAGAACAATATTAAAATTAAAATTTTACATACAAATTATAAAATTTCAAACAAAATTATTTATAAAAATTATAAAATCTCCAATAAAATAACTTTTAAAAAGTACATTAAATAAATCCTATTTATTGAAATGTATCTCCATTGAATCTTATTTCATAAAAATAATAAAAAATACAAAATCAAAACTGAAAAAACCACAAAAACATATAAAAATGACACATCCTAATCATAAATTTGATTTGGCACAAAAACAAAAACCTAAAAAACACAAAATCCAAAACAAAAAGAAAAGCACAAAAGCCAAAACCAAAACGGCATGTCCAAATCTTGGATAAAGTAAACACTTATGTTGGGGCTGCTTAAACTCTTGAAATAAAAATTGAACGAACGCTTCGAAGAACGAGAGCTCCAAATCAAAAGTGAATCGTATGCGCGTTTGGGAGTTGGTGTGGCTGAGTCCTGTGTGTTTCAGCACGAGAGTAAGAGTTTGGGCGTATGGTGTCATGGATTGGATCGTCTCCTGTAGCAAACAACTTCAAGAGATGGTCGGTTGAACAACTCAAACGTGCATGTTCTTGTTATTTTATGTAGTCTTCTGCGAAACCCTACTTCTCATTGTTAGTACATTCAACAATCTTAATATATTGTTATCTGCACTTTCACGCATATATTTTCTTTCATTCTATCAATTTTAGTGCAAGTACTTTATGTTTGACTTTGTTCTGTTCGGATTGCAAATATTTAACGTTGGCTTTGTTCTGTAATGTTGGCTCTGTTCTGTTAGGATTGCAAATATTTAACGTTGGATTTGTTCTCTAACGTTGGCTCTGTTATGTTCGGATTGCGAGACAGTTCTTCCATATCAATGAAATTGAGCCTTTTGAAACCCTTTCCTTGAAATGTTAGAAACATTCCTTTTCGTAAATTCAGTCAGCATGAGTAATGTATCATTGATAATCTCAAATCTATCCATAGCTTCCTTTTTATCTCACATCTAAATTTTATTGCAAACCACCATTGAGTCTCCAATACGATTTTAGCTCCTCATAACCCTTCATGAACGAATTTGAGTTACACGTGTGTATGGCTCCTTCGAAGTCGTTCATGAACTGATTAGAGTATGGCTCTGGGTTCTGTTTATTTCTCTCTGAATATTTCAACAACAATGCCCTTCAAAGACGTCCTCAAATGAATCTTTGTGGCACCTTTTTTTCGTCGTCCGTTATGTTTTGATGCAAACGATCAAAACGATTTCATTTCAATATTTTCTGACTTCAATAATTAGTAATAACAAAATAATTCATGGAAAATAATGAATAAATATTCAATGCACTAGTACCATATGCCCTTTACATTTCTACAAGATTTTATCCAAAATTGACATCATTTACCTCATATATTGTTGCACCCGCACAAACATATATATTATGATGTGCTGAAGTTTTGAAAACCCAATTTCATGGAAACTAATTTTATAATCATTTACACATGTTTTTTCTACATACATTTTATATATTATGAAAGCTGATTCAATTTCCTATCTTTTGTCTTTCTACTTCATCTTCAAATATGTTAGGGAAGTACCCCTAATTCTGACCTAAAGTGAGAGGTTCCAGGATTTTCCAATCTTATGTGGCATCTAAAGTGTCTTTAAAGGAGTCGATGATTGTGCATCAGCCCATCAAGCAAATGATACGCTATATAATATAAATGAAATTTTCACGTAACAATTTGCAAATACTCTATCAAAATAACCAAGTGTTAGAGTAAACAAAGTCATTAACAACGAGATGTTTTCCTACTCTTATGGATGGACAAAAAAAGAGTGAAAGACATTTTTTCATTTCACTATGATGCCATAATTAAATGTTAACTTATATATAATTCCATACAAATACAAATAAATAAAATAGAGCTTTATCTTTAACAAAAACAAATAAAATTCAAAATATACATAGGCTATTATGACATGTATGATGTTCTTTGGAGTGATCCTAAAATGTCAATGTTTTATCAAAACAAGCTAACTATTGTTTTTTTATGAATATTCTTACAACTAAAAACTTTAAACACTTTCATAAAATTAATATTGTCAATTTTATGATAATGTCAATCATAAGAATATTCAATTAAACTCAAAAATAAAATAACTTCGAATATACATAAAAGAGAGAAATAAGTCCAAACATCAATATTGTAAAAACAATATAAATCACACACCCTTTTCAAAATTTATATAAAATAATGAGATCATTAATTTTACATTCCATAATAATGTTAAATGCAATTTTATTTCTAATATTGTAATATAAATATTGGTTTTTCAATTTCATTTCAAGTTGGCCCTTTCATTTATGCATTTATTGGATAATATGGAACATGTCTATATCTTCATTCTAAATATGATTATGTCATATTCAAATTTTATTATTCATGTAGTAAGAGAAAAGGTACTATTTATTTTATATATGGGTAGTATACAAAGATAAAACTCATACATTGAGAGGCGGGTAAATATCTCATATTATAGTAAGGGTATTAAGGTGTTTTAATTTGAAGTTAAAATTACTTTTCAATGTGACTTTTGACATCAAATATCTTTGAAGTGCAGCAATTATGTGTTATTGAAGACATTGTGGGGTTTCTTTTACTGTAAAGCAAAGTAATTTTAGAGGCATGTAAGAACAAAGAGAAACATTTTTATCCCACTTTATGATTTTTTTTGTTAATTCATGAATTAAACCATATTAATATAATTGAGTCACCTTATTTTTGATAATTTCAACCACTTATGTATACCTAGCTAATTTTATAGATCTCAATGAACTTAAATGATCTGCCTTAGGGTGATTTCATTAAAAGATGAATAATATTGTGGCTTATCAAAAAAATCATGAGATAACATAAGTAGAAACATATATAATTTTTACATATTAGCTACATGAACAATTTCACAAATATGTTATTTACATATTATAAACTTTATAACATTAATTTTAATATTTTTTTATCTCATCTCATTTCATCAATTTTTTAAGGTCACACCCAAGCTACACAACCTCCTAAGAAGAAACATATGCTCTTAACCATTAGGCCCACTCATATTGTACTAGTACTATGTTTTTAATACTAGTACTATTTATTTCTTTGTTACAAGCATTTATATTCATCATAAAACTCTTCATTAAATCATACTAAAAACACAGAAAAAAATATTTCAAAAAGTAATGGAAGTTGTACACTATTAGTTAAAGGTCAATACTCCATATTAATTTGAAAAGTTAATATTCATGATAATTTTATTCATTAAATCACTCCAAATAAAAACAATACAAATATTCTAAATAAACAAATATCTAGAAACAAAAACAAAAAATGTAATCAAAGTTGCAAACTATTATCGAAGTTGTTGACAGTTACTTAAAAAAATTCAAACTCCATATTGAAAACAAAATTATTTAAAAATACAAACAAAATTATTTAAGATAAAGTGCATTGAATCCTCTTTTTGGAAAAACTCAAAATAAAATATTTATTATATAATTAAAATAAAATAAAAAACACAATAAAACATTTATTATATAATTAAAATAAAATAAAAAAACACAAGATTGGAAAACTGCCCGTCCAAATCTTGGATAAAGTAAGTCGTGTGAGAGGGATAAAAAAATAAACTTTTATGTGTAATCGATGGATGAGTAAGTCGTCGTGAGAGGGATAAAAAAATAAACTTTTATGTGTAATCGATGGATGGTTCGAGAGAAGAAACAGAAGGAAACTATTCGTTGGATGCTTCGAGAGAAGAAAGAGAGGGAAACTATCAGTTGAATGGTTCTAGAGAAGAAAGAGAGGGAACTATATAAGAACATTCAAATATTGGATAAAGCGAACCGTATAGTATAATTTGCTTACAATCAGTTGGAGGGAGAGAGAGGAAAACTAATGATTCCCATGGATGGTTTGATAGAAGAAAAAAAATGAAAACTATCCGTTGAAGTGCGATGGACGCTTCGAGTAGAAAAAAAAATGGAAACTATCCGTTGAAGGGCTGTAGAAAGAGTCCTGTCGAATTTGTGTTTCGATGTCTCATGGCATGTCTATGTCAGACATCTCGGTTTGGATTGGATCGGGCCGCACGACTTCAACTTCAAGGAACGGCCGGTTGCAGAACTCAAAGGTACGGTACATTCTTCCTCGACTCTTATTTCCGGTTATTGTTATTTCCTCTGCACTTCTAAGAAACCCTATGCTCTGCTAAGAAACCCTGGTATTCTTCGTCGTCCATACATTCAACCCTCTGCAATGCTCTTCTAAGAAACCTTAGTATTCTTCGTTGTCGCCACATTCAAGGATCTTAATATCTTGTTATATAAAATGTCACGCATAAATATATTTATGGCACATATTCAAGAATATTAATCTCTATCAACTTGATGGAACATATTTATGTGTGCCTCTGTTCAGTTTGGATTGCAAATTTCAAATATTTTAGTTGCCTCTGTTCTGTTCAAACATTCCTTTTTGTAAATTGATTCAGCATTATTAATCAATCACAATTTATATGAAATCTCATCCACAGCATCTTTTTATCTAACATCTGAATTTTATAGAAAATAAACCGCCATTGACAGGAAGAGCTTAATCATGGTAGGAAGACAAATCTCAATTACAATTTAAGCCCTCCATGAATGAATTTGAGTTACATGTATGTATGGCTCTGGGTTCTCTTTCCTTCTCTCTCAATATTTTGGGATTTTCTTTGTCCTCCAACGAATTTGATTTGCAGGTATGTATAGCTTTGGGTTTTCTTACCACTCCATATTTTGGGATTTTTATTTTTTACTTTTATCTCGTTCGTTATGTTTTGCTGCGAACCGCGATTGGTAAAGAACACAAGCCTGTCATACGAATCAATCCCTTCAAAACCCTCTGCAACATGTATGTATGGTTCTAGACTTTACAGATATGTATGGATCTAGGCGTTTGTATTATTTTAATCAGCCAATTTAGGTCGAAATATTTTATATTAAATATTTATCGTGAAGCATTTTGCTGTACCAACAGTTCACTAGGTCGCATGTGTTATCTTAATCATTTGTTTAATCAGCATTTGTCATAACATATCATTTTTAAACGTACAAAAGCATTTCTTGACGTTGTATATTCTAGTGATTTTTATTCTTTAATTTAAGGAAATATTTTTGGTTTAATCATTTAATAGATTTCCATCCCATAATAAAATGCTCATCAAATATCTACATGTCAAACACCCAAACGGTTGTCTCCGAAGAGTTTAATGCTTATTACATTGACGTGCAGTTTTCTTTGAGTATCGATATTTTGTGTATATTAAAAATAGCATATTATAAATATTTATAATAAAAGATGTATTGCATGATTTACATTACTTAGAATATTTTTTTATAAAGAAATATTTATTATTATTTTTTTTAAAGAAATGTTTATAATATTTTTTTTTTATTATGTCTTTGTTGTAGTTACTTTTAAAGTTTTGTATGTTTTTTTTTAAGAATTATGTAATTTTTCTTTCAAATGGCATAATGGATGTACAATTTGGTATTTAGTATTAAGAAATGAATTTTCATTAACTTATATATTGTATGTTTACATTATAATTGATGTGTTTAGAGTTAGGATTATGGTTAGGATGCCTGTTTAGGCTTATACATTAAAACATATGACATGATTGAGGGTTAGGTATATGGTTAGGATGCATGCTTACACTACATACCTTATCTTAGTATAAGATTAGATGAATTTATGTAGATTAAGGATGAATAGGTTGTGTAAGCTAGGTTAGACTTAAGTCTAAGGTAGGGTGAATTAAGATAATTACAAAAGGGTAATGTATGGTAAGATAGACTAAGATATATAGGCTAGGGTAGGCTAGGTTAGAATTTGTTTACTTATCTTGGGTTAAATAGGAAAGGATACATTAGGGTGCACTTGGTTGACTAAGTCAAAGTAGGAAAAGGTAGGTAGTTTTGCTTATAATCTAGGGTAAGGAAATGATTAGAAGGATACGCTAGGTTAGGCTAGGTTAGAGTATATCTAGGCTAGGCTATGTTAGGTTAGCTTAGGAAAGGCTAGGGTAAGCTAGTGTAGGTTAGGCTAGGCCAGTCTAAAGTAGGCTAGGCTAGGCTAGGCGAGTCTAAAGTAGGATAGGCTAGGCTAGGCTAGGGTAAGCTAGTGTAGGCTAGGCTAGGCTAGAGTAGGATAGGCTAGGCTAGGCTCAAGTAAGTTAGGTTAGGATAGGCTATGCTACACTAGGCTAGTATACTCGAGTTTAGGCTAGAGTATGATAGCCTAGGAAAGAGTATGCTAGGCTAGGCTAGAGTAGGATAGGATAGGCTAGGCTAGGATAGGATAGGATACAGTAGGATATGCTATACTAGGCTAGGATAGGATAGGATAGAGTATGCTAAGCTATGCTAGGCTAAGTTAGGTTAATCTACAGTAGTATAGGATATGATAGGATAGCCTATCCTAGAGTAGCCTAGGCTAAGCTAGGCTAGAGTATGTTAAGCTAGACTAAGCAGGCCAAACTAGAGTAGAATAGGCTAGGATAGAGTAGGCTATGCTAGGAAAGTTTAGGCTAAAGTAGGCTAGGATAGGCTATAATAGGATAGGGTAGGCTAAGTTAGGGTAGAGTAGGTCACGATAGATTAGGTTAGGCTAGGCTAGAGTGGGATAGGCTATCCTAGGGTAAGCTAGGCTAGGCTAGGATATGCTAAGCTATGCTAGAGTAGGATACACTAGTTTAGGTTAGGCTAAGCTAGAATATGCTAGAGTAGCATAGTCTAGGAGAGGATAGAATAGGATAGGCTAGAGTAGAGTAGGATAGAATAGGCTTCGATACATTAAGCTAGAGTAGGATAGGTTAGGAAAGACTAGGGTAGAGTAGGCTAGGATAGAGTAAGCTAGAGTAGGATAGAGTAGGCTAGAGTAGGCTAGACTAGAGTAGTCTAGGCTAGAGTATATATAGGTTAGTTTGGGCAAGCCTAGGCTATATTAGGCTAGGTTAGGTAACGCTAGGGTAAGCTAGTATATTTTAAGTTAAGCTAGTCTAAAGTAGGCTAGGCTAGGCTAGGCTTGAGTAGGTTAGGCTAGGTTAGGATAGTCTAGTCTAGGCTAGAGTATGCTAGGCGAGAGTAGGCTAGGACACGGGGGCTTCACTTGTTGACTAATATCATATCATGTTAGTTCATATTGTCTCTTTTAAAATTGTCAAAAATCAAACCAATATATTGGAGGTATTGGGGGGATGAGGGGTTTAAGGTGGGGGTTGTTAGGGTGGTTTATAAGGATTGATGTATAAAAATGTGTGGGGAGGAGGTTTTAAGTATTGGGAGGGGGTTTCAACAAAAAGTGTTTAGGTCAATATCTCTTGAAATTAAGGGTATTCTTTAATATCCCACGATCGCATGTGCTATTGAGAGGTTCACTAAGTGAAGTCCCTGCGGGCTAGGATAGGATAGCATAGAGTAGGATAGGTTATGCTAGGATAAGTTAGGATAAGATAGAGTAGGATAGGATAGGTTAGGCTAGAGTAGGAAAATCTAGGCTAGAGTAGGGTAGGTTAGGCTAGGATAGGCTAGAGTAAGCTAGTTCGGACAAGAGTAAGATAGGCTAAGTTAGGATAGGATAGTCTAGGCTAGAGTAGGCCAAGATAGGCTAGAGTAGGATAGTATAGGCTAAGCTAGGGTAGAGTAGGATAGAGTAGGTTAGGCTAGGCTAGAGTAGGCTAGGATAGGCTAGAGTAGGATAGGGTACGATAAGCTACGGTAGAGTAGGATAGAGTAGGTTAGGCTACACTAGAGTAGGATACAATATCCCAGGATAAGCTAGGCTAGGCTAGGCTACATTACACTAGGATAGGCTATTTTAGGCTAGGATAGTCTAATCTAGGATATAATAGGCTAGGTTAGGTGAGACTAGACTAGGATAGGATACACTAGTTTAGGATAGGCTAAGCTAGAATAGGATACGATAGAATATTCTAGAGTGGGATAGACTAGAAGAGGATAGAGTAGAGTAGGCTAGAGTAGGCTTCGATAGAGTAAGCTAGAGTAGGCTAGGGTAGGCTAGAGTAGGATATGATAGAGTAGGCTAGAGTAGGCTATATAAGAGTAGGATAGATTATATTAGGATAGGCTTAGAGAACGGTAGGCTAGGCTAGGCTACAAAAGGTTAGAGTAGGGTATGGTAGGCTAAGCTAGAGCATGCTAGCTGGTTAGGCTATAGTAGGATAAGCTAGGCTAGAGTAGGCTAGGTTAGGCTAGAGTAGGGTAGCAGGCTAGGCTATGCTAGTGTAGGCTAGTTTAAGCTAGAGTTGTCCGTACTATGCTAGAATAGGCTAGACTAAGAAAGGATAGGATAGGATAAGTTAGGTTACAGTAGGCTAGGGTATGTTAGAGGAGGATAAAGTAGTCTAGGCCTAGCTAGAGTATGGTAGAGTAGGATAGAGTAGAGTAGTTTAGGATAGAATATGCTAGACTATATTAGCATAGAGTAGGATATAGTAGAGTAGGATAGGTTAAGATAGTTTAGGCTAGGCTAGAGTAGGATTGGCTAGGCTAGAGTAGGCTTGGCTTGGCTAGGCTATATTAAGGTAAAGTAGGATAAAGTACGAAAGACAAGGCTAGGCTATAGTAGGCTAGGATTGGATAGAGTAGAGTAGAGTAGGATTGGCTAGAGTAGGCTAGAGTAGGATATCCTAGCATGGAGTAGGATAGCCTAGGCTAGAGTAGGTTACACTAGAGTTGGATAGGCTAGGTTAGGTTGGGATATAGTAGGAAAGGCTAAGGTAGACTAGGGTATAGTAGGATAGGTTAGAGTCTGCTAGAGTAGGTTGGAGTAGTGTAGGATACACTAAGGTAGGTTAGGTTAGTCTAGGCTAGGATAGAGTAAGCTAGGATAATAAAAAAATAGAGTAGGATAGATTAGGCTAGACTAGGGTAGACTACGATAGGTTACTCTAAGAAGAGTATGCTAGTGTAACCTGAAGTATCCTAGGATAGGATAGGATAGGTCAAAGTAGAGTATGTTAGGCTAGGCTATAGTAGAGGAGGCTAGGATAGGATAGAGTATAGTGGGATATAATGGGTTAGGCTAGAGCATGCTAGTCTAGTGTAAGCTGGGATAGGCTAGAGCAGAGTAGGTTAGGCTAGGCTTAGCTAGAGTAGGATATAGAATGAGAGAGTAAACTAGGATAGATTAGGTTAGGTTAGAGTAAGCTAGTTTATTGTAGGCTAGGCTAGGATATGATAGAGAAGGCTATAGTATCCTAGGTTAAAGTAGGTCGAGTTGGAGTAGGCTAGGATAGGAGAGGCTAGAGAAGGATAGAGTAGGCTCGAACAGGCTAGAGTGGATTAGGATAGGGTAGGAAAGGATAAAGGTGGCTATGCTATACTAAGCTATAGTGGGCTATGCTACGGTGGAGCAGGGTAATTTAGGCTAGAGTAGGCTAGAGTAGACTAGACAAGGCTAAGCTAGAGTAGGATAGGAAATGCTAGAGTAGGTTAGGTTATGCTTGAGTGCTAGAGTAGTCTAGCATATAGTAGGATATGTTATGATTGGCTAGGATAGGCTAGGATAGGATAGGCTAGGCCAAGCTAGACTAGGCTAGAGTAGGGGAGGTTATGATAGGATAAGATGTAGTAGGATTAGCTACTATAGCCTAGGCTAGAGTGGAATAGAGTAGGCCAGAGTGGGCTAGGATACGCTAATGTAGGATAGGATAGAGTAGGATAGGCTAGAGTAGGCTAGGAAAGGAAAGGAAAGACTAGAGTAGGCTTGGGTAAGTTATACTAGGGTAGGGTAGAGTAGGCTAGGCTAGGATATGTTAGAGTAGTCTAGGATAGAGTAGGATAGGAAGGTGGGATAGAGTAGGCTAGGATAGAGTAGGCTAGAATGGGATAGAGTAGGCTAGCTTTGGTTGGACTAGGCTAGGCTAGGCTAGGCTACAATAGAGTAGGCTAGAGTAAGTTAGAGTAGGATAGAGTAAGTTAGAGTAGGATAGGTTAAAGTAATCTAGACTAAGCTAGGCTAGGATAAGATAGAGTAGGCTAGAGTAGGCTAAGTGAGAGTAGTCTCTAGTATGGTAAAGTACTGGATGCTAGAGTAGGCTAGACTAGGCTAGAGTAGACTAGGTTAGGATAAGATAGGCTCGTTTAGGTTGGGATAGTCCAGTGTAAGATAGGCTACAATAGGAAAGAAGAGGCCAGAGTAGGTTATGTTATGCTAGAGAAGGCTACATAATTCTATGCTAGAGTAGGCTAGAGAAGGCTAGGGTAGAGTAAGATAGGATATGCTATAGTAATATAGAGTAGGTTAGGCTAGACTTGAGTAGGATAGAGTAGTCTAGGTTATATTACGGTAGGCTAGAGTTCGTTAAGATATGACAGGCTAGAGTAGGGGAGGATAGGATAAACTAGGCTATAGTAATCTTGGCTATTATAGGGTAGTGTAAAGTGGTCTAGAGTAGGATAAAATAGGCTAGAATACACTACTATAGGCTAGAGTAGAATAGGATATGCTAGGATAGGCTAGAGTAGGATAGGATAGGCTAGAGTAGGCTAGGATAAGCTATAGTGGGCTCATCTAGGAAAGGAGAGGATATAATAGGCTTGGGTAATCTACGCTAGACTAGCACAAAGTAGGTGAGACTAGGCTTGGATAGTGTAGTCTCTTCTAGGCTTGAGTTCGATGCACTGTGTTCACCCGATGTGTTTAGGATCGGTCCACATTGGTCACCTCCAAGAATATTCTCTGCAGTATGTCTTTCCTTGTCACTTGTTCTCCCATGACAAATGCACACCATTTTGCTATAAATGCAGCATCTCAAAGGCAAGCACTCGTAAAATTCATCTCTTCCCTTCGAAGGGAATTTTTTATGCATGCACCAGCACCATTGTGCTCTCCTTTTCCATGACCAGTTTCAAAGTAGTTCCATTTATGTGGCACCTTGTATTTTATGTGCAACAAATACAACCATTGAAATGCACATGCATTCATGAACTGTCCTGGACAACCATCTGACCAAATGAAACGACGATAAACTGGCATATTCATAGCTATCACATGATCATAGAATAATTTAAAGCAATGCTACATGTAATGCATGTCATGGGTCCATTCTTCACTTATGTAGAACTGACTTTCTTTCCATATCACATCTTTTTGTTCATCTCTATCTGGCCCATGTCGATCGATGATATGGAAAATTATGCTCACCTACACTGAGTGATAGTATTGAATTTGTATTTCATTTTGTGGCTGTAGGGTGTAATTTTATACAAAGTCAACCATGGATAGTATTGTTCCAAGAGGGAAGGTGTCTCAGCATATTCTGAATTGATCATCTTTCCATCGTGCCATATTGACATGTTGAATGTACTGTTGGATCTTGCCACGAAACTATGAAATAAAATCACATACTTGCACCTGGTGTAAAAAAACAATTTTTTTTATAAAACAACATAAAAAGATGTACATGTATTCACCAACTTAATGTACATGAAGTCACCAATTTAATCTTCCTGATTTCTTTTCCATCATGTAGCTGATATGTATTGTACTGATAGTTCTGCTTCTTTACAATTGCATTCCTGAATGCTTAATATTCACTCTCATGGATGCAATAAAACCATAATGATAGCCCTCCATAAATGTTGCAAGAACCCTCTACACATTTTTTTAAGTAATGTGTCTTCCCATATTGCCTCAGACACATCATGCTATGAATGAAATCTTTGGATGACATTGGTGGTATTGTACTTGATCATTCTTCCACATGGTTATGATACAAAAAACGACGTATCTGTGAAAACATATGATAATATAGATCAAACTCTATGCGGTATCTACAACCACAAGTGTTCTTGATGGTATTCATTCTAACATACCTAGGCTTGCATTTTTAAAAATATTATTACTTGAGCCTTAGCTCTACATGGGAAAATTTAAACATCTCAAAATATTGAGTTTGTCTCATGTCAAGATAATGTTCAACATGATATTCATTGTTCACATAACCTCTATAGTGTTTTAACAAAATCTTTTTGTTAGAAGAAGGCCTAGTGTTATCGTGCCAAAATTTGTGCACTAATCCCTTCACTACTTCGACTAACTTCATGTATTTGCGGGAAAACCTACCTCTAAATTCCCATAATGTTTCCATTTGTCCCTCTACATCAAGGCTGTCTCTTCTTACTGAATATTTTTTAAGTGTATTTGGATGTAAAGGCACAGTTTGTGATGTGCATTTAAGTAAACGACATTGTCTTGTGGATCTACATACAATTGATTTAGCTAATATGTGGCGAGCAACATTACAGTCCTATGAATGAGTTTTTTACCAATCAATGTGAATGCAATGGCAAGAGATTTAATAATGTGATTACTTAATTCTATATTCTTCAATGTTCTTATGCCTAAATTTCTTCTAACAGTTTCCATATTTCTAGAGAGAAGTTAAGCTAAAAACAATTGGCATTTATCGACTTTGGATTTATTATCAAAATATTGTTTCATTATTTGAGAACAATGACGAATGATAGTGCATTTATCCACCTTACCTTCCATGGAATAAAATTCACGCTCGTCCACTTGTATGCATTTAGGATTTCTCTTTCATTTTGATGCAATATTTCTTGTCATTTGAAATTCTAGAGTGACGTTTACATCCACTACAAGATGACAACTTTGATTAGGAGATTGAACCACCTAGTATGGTTTTTGTGGAGTCACAATTGCATGAGGAGTAACATAATTATTGAAATCTTCACAAGATTTTTCATTTAATAGTGGATCAAGAATATCATCTCCCCTATAACCAGCTTCCTTTAATATTGCATTATCTTCCTCGGCCTCTACGTCAGGTGTCTGTTTAGCGGGAATGGGAACTATTTGCTCATCCAATGAATGTGAACAATTTCTTGAATCTTCCCTCTTCTTTTATTTTTTATTTTCAGCTTTTTCTTGTGTAATCACCTTCCTTGCTGACTTTTGACCTTTATTATGTACATTCCCCATTGAAATATATCCAAAATTGTACAAAACCTATGGATTTGTGTCATAAATGATTAAATTGAAGGTTGAACAGTTCTCTGTGTGCGGCTTCAAAAGAATTATTTATTATGCCACGGTAAACCTGGCCCATAGCTTGCAACCCAACATTTTTTATATAACACATATCACATATGTGATATAACACATGTATGTTTTATCACATATGCGATATGGATACACTGCTTTTTACTTAACGGGTAGTTTGTATTACGTGATCTATAAAATGCATGTGCGATATATCGTATATATGATTTATTTCATATCAAATATTAAACTCTATAACCTTATAATGGACCCCATACCAATGGTTAAGTCCTTTAGGCCTATCTTTGGACCATGGTAGTGTCTATAGAACTATGTCTTATCTGGAAATGTTCATAAAGGTTCCTATATGACCATGGTTAATGCATCCTGAACAATATTCAATGCATAAAAAATACTAATGGAACATATATCCCAAATTAAGGCTAAATATATCCTTTAAAGGGCATGTCTAGTGGTTTAAGGCTTGTTTCAATTATATTGTTGTCCCATTACCATGGTTAAGACCCTAAGACCATGGAGGACCTATTGATGGTATCCCTACCCAAAATCTAGGGATAATCATGCCATCAAAGGTTTTAAATAGTAGACATGGTTCTCAAGGCCTTACACATGGTTGACAAAGTAAACCCAAGCCTCAGTCCATAAAAGAATATTATATCCATTCAAGGCCTAAAATGATACCTCGAATCTCCTCACATGACTTACAAGCACTAGGTATGGATTAGGTGGCCTTCGACATTGTTGGGGGAGTAAACATTGGGATTGTACTCTAAAAAAACTTCTAGGAATCCATGGACATGAAAAACACCTCAAATGACCATCCATGACCTATTGGAGTTACCCTTTCCTTCGAGTGCTCACATGGATGTCATTAGAAGGTTTTTAATACTAGATATGAATCCATGGGTCTAATTGGATGTTGTTAAGGTAGGAAACCTAGGACTTGTACCATAAATAATACTTCTTAGAATATAGTTTTAAGAATCAAAATTTGATCCATCATACATGACCTCATGAGAATCTCCCGAACATAGTTGTGGGAGAAACCCTTAGCTGTTCTCGAGCACAATGTATACATCATGGAAACTCAACATAGTCGAGAGATGAAACCTTGTCCTTAGTCCCTAAAAGATTCTTTTGTGTGTCCACGGAAAAGAAAATAATGCTTTAAAACAACATAAATGATCTTGTACCCCTTATCATCATAGTGTATGCGTTGGTACCATAAGGAATAATTTAGAGCTAGGTATGAGTTTCAAGCCTTACAGAAAGGCTAAGCAATAAAACTCAATCATTAAGTCTAAAAAGAATCTTCTATGTCTTAAGCATCATGAACAAGTGCCATGGACAAGCGCCTTGAGCCTCCAATAATTTGACCTCATTATCCACAACCATTCACAACTTTTAGGATAAGCGCCATCCTTTTGCCTCACTAAACTGCTTTGGAGGGGCCAATAATTACCATGATCTTTTCATTTTAGATGGGGATTCTCCCAAAGACTATCCAATAGCTTGGTATTTACTCTTTTTTACTCCTATACTAATCTAGTTAAGAAAAGATACATATCTGTTATAACGCATATGCGATATGAATTGCATATGCGATATATCGCATATGCGATATGAATAATGCTATAATGCATATGCATGTTTTTAAAATTTATAAACTCGACGGGAATAAGGTTTTGCATAATTTTTGGAATTAGCTTCCGACTACAGAACCTATTGGCTAGGGAAAATAAATGAGGGCTATTTCCTATCTTTTAGAACTATATCAATATGCTTAGTTTCGATGGCCTTTTTTGCTTTGACAAACATAATATCTTTTTATAAAAAATTAGAACATTGTAGAGTACAATATTACGATTGTGAATATGTAGTTTTTTTCTTCAAATCTATGTTTTAATTATTTATTATTATTTTTCTAAATGACACACGTTAGTTTTCAAAAATTGATACATCGATTGTTTTTTATATAACTTTTGATTGCCTTCACCATTTTCCAAGAAAACTATATCGTGCACTAGCAGAGAGCAATCTCTACAATATTATATATAGAAATCAATGATTTCATTAATTTTTTCCTCTAAAGTGTTGCACCCGCAGAGAAAATTTTCATTTCAATATTTTGTGACTTCAATAATTAGTAATAAAAAAAGAATCCATGAAAAATAATGAATAAATAGTCGCTGCACTAGGTCCATATGTCCTTTACATTTCTACAAGATTTTATCCAAAATTGACATCATTTACCTCATATATTGTTGCACCCGCACAAACATATATATTATGATGTGTTGAAGTTTTGAAAACCCAATTTCACGGAAACTGATTTTATAATCATTTACACACATTTTTTCTGCATACATTTTATATATTATGAAAGCTTATTTAGTTACCTATCTTTTGTCTTCTTACTTCATGTTCAAATATGCTAGGGAAGTACCCCTAATTCTCACCTAAAGTGAGAGGTTCCAGGGTTTTCCAGTCTTATGTGGCATCTAAAGTGTCTTTAAAGGAGTCAATGATTGTGCATCATCCCATCAAGCAAATGATATGCTATATAATATAAATAAAATTTTCACGTAACAATTTGCAAATACTCTATCAAAATGACCAAGTGTTAGAGTAAACAAAGTCATTAACAAGGAGATGTTTTCCTACTCTTATGGATGGACAAAAAAAGACTGAAAGACATTTTTTCATTTCACTATGATGACATGATTAAATGTTAACTTATATATAATTCCATACAAATACAAATAAACAAAATAGAGCTTTAGCTTTAACAAAAACAAATAAAATTCAAAATATACATATGCTATTATAACATGTATGATGTTCTTTGGAGTGATCCTAAAATGTCAATGTTTTATCAAAACAACCTAACTATTGTTTTTTTATGAATATTCTTACAACTAAAAACTTTAAACAATTTCATAAAATTAATATTGTCTATTTTATAATAATTTCAATCAATTTTTAAAGGGTAGTGCCATTCTATCCTCGATAAAGGATTAGGTTCCTTCCATGTCACATGTGAGTGCTAGCCATTCTGACGAGTAGGTCAAATGTAAGGGATACCGCCATTTTGACAAGCAGGTCAGATGTAAGGGCAGTTCTAGTCTCTCATGGCTAAAGGATTAGGTTCCTTCCATGTTAGATGTGAGTGCTGGCCATTTTGACGAGTAGGTCAGATATAAGGGCTACCACCATTCTGACGAGTAGGTCAGATATAAGGGCTACCAAAGACCTATGAGGAGGTAGGCATACACCCAACATGAAAGAAGGCTGGCTCTATAGAAATTCTTGTGACGAGAAGAATCATGAGATAGAACATATGATGATGACCAGAGAAGATCCAGATTGAGCTATGATCTAGATCTAGTTATGATGACTCTGAGAGATCCAGATCGAGTGATGATCCAGATCCAGTAGTGATGATCCAGATCGAGTGATGATCCAGATCCAGTAGTGATGATCCAGATCAAGTGATGATCCAGATCCAGCAGTGATGATCCAGATCAAGTTATGATCCAGATCCAATCCAGTGATGATGATCCAGATCAAGTGATGATCCATATCCAGTGATGTTCCAGATCGAGTATGATCCAGTGATGATATTCCATATCGAGTATGATCCAGTGAGGATGATCTAGATCGAGTGATGATCTAGATCCAGATGAGAGATGACTTGAAGATGAATATGGCTTGAAGATGCAGATGACGAGAAGATCCAGAGAAGAAGATCAGTGGTGAAAATTGTGTCAAGAGAATACCTTCCTAGTTAAAAGGGAGTGCTTTTGTAATTGTAACTTCAGAATGTATTCACTTGTATTTCTTATCTATTGTAACTTGATATTTATTCCGGGATGTTATCATGTTATGTCATGACCCCATGTTCCGATCAGGAGAATCAATAATATAAAAAAGTCATGTCAAGTCATTGTGGGTAACCCTCCTATTGTCTAAGGGTTAAAGTCCTCGTAGTCTCGAGGCACTAGGGTTATTAGACTCTCCAAGTAGAGGTCGGCCCTAGTAGGGTTTTAGTCATGTTGGGATTAGTATAAATATAGATTTGGACTCTCTATTTAGTACACATCACTCACACACTCAAGTGTAGCGCATAGTTGAGGAAGGAGAAGACACTGGGGCTAGACAAGAAGACGATTACTGCTATCGGGAGTGCATCTTACTATTTTGTGGTTTTACCTTTTGTGTTGATTCTATCTCTGAGGAAGTTGTGGGGTTTTATCCATTTATGGTTTCCCCAAGGAAAAACACTATGTTCATTGTCTCTTGTGTTTGATTGTTGTACTTGTTGTTCTCTCAGTTAAAGTTTCTAACATAATGCTAGCTTGAATGTTGAAAAACTAATAGCTTTACCCTACAGTGGATCACATGTCCCTTGGAATTCACTAGATAGGGTATCTCTTTCAATCAAACAATAGGAAAGTTGAATGTGAAAAAAAAAATAGTTTAAGACTTAAAATAGAGTTAAGGCTTCAGTACAAACCTTTAAAATGGTCATGTTAGGGAATAATCCAATAAAATGAGGTGGCTCTTTTCCTTCCAGAATATGTCCTTGCAACATGAAGGACACAATCTCAAATGTTGCACTATATTTTTAGACATTTTATCTACCATGTATGAGCGATGTACAAGATAATCTATGTGAGGGAAAGCCGCAAAACAAGCTTATTTTCAAGGAAACTAACATCAAGCAAGAAACTATGAAATTTGCATGATATTCAATAATGCCAACCTATATAGGTCTCCCTTTTAGAGAGTTAGCCATTGTATTTGTTAGACGAGTAGCAACTACTTGATCCTTTTGAGTAAAAGGAAAGAAAGTACACATCAAGACGTCACAGAATGAGAATCATATAAACAAGACTTGGTAAAGCTAAAAATAAACAATGAACATCTTCCATGATAGAATGGTTACAGAATAGCGATGAAGGTTATACTCATAATGGCCCCTGCCACTGTAAGTCTTTGATCATGGTGAATTGCATAATATTAGAGTTAGGCATGGTGTACTTCTAAATGAAAAATATTAGAAAATCCTAAACACTGTACCTGGGTGCTCTACTTCCCTAGCTAGAAACAAAGAAAATAATCTTATTTTCTATCTACAGAGTGGTAAGTATAAAGTATGATATAGAAATATCCACTGTGGAATATACCAACATCCTCTTTAGGAACCGGGGCTTTAGGAACGTTCTTGACCCGCCAGACCTACAACTAGATGCCAGTATTCGCATTCAAGTTGATGATACAATATAAACATGACCTTTTTCCATTCATTAGAAAGGGCTTGCTCTCATAAAATGAAAAAAATAATTTGACAAACAAACATGTTAAGAATTGGGAGATTGAAAATTTGAAGAAACTGGCAAACTGTATTGAAATATATGCATTTTTAACTAAACAATGCTAAATACTGTAACCAACGGACCTCAAGCTTCCCATTTCCCTCAAGCAATGGTGGAATTTCTTCTTTCAGTGGAGTTGCCTTCAAAATTCCATTCACATTGATTCCTTGTTGCTTTAGCAATGCTGAAAATAATATTTAAAATTGAATAAGTGAAACCCCTTAAAATATTATCTCTAAACTATTCAGTGCACAAAGAACTGCTATACTCACCTACAACTTTTCCTCTTCCATCCTTAGAGCTTGAAGTTCCACTACCAAGTGACCAGAAGTCGAAATTTGACCTAAAAGGTAGTGTCTCAAATGCCTCGATAAATCGAGTTATGTGTGTGTTCCTTGGTCGTTTTTTATTAGAAATGAATTCCTGAAAATATTATTAAAGTTTAGATATCCATCATAAAGTTCAGAGCTCAAATATCGACAATGGATCTAATCAATATTAAAAGAAGGGCATGCTTACCTCTGCAGCAAGAGTCACAGACTTTCTCTCTTCCAATTGTGTCACTCGACCAACTCACACATATAACTTAGCACCACAATCAAGTAGATAACATTTGTTTGACTCCAGCATCCCTTAGACAAGGGGCCCTCAATAATATTTATGTCCCCTTCCACAATGCTATATCACATACAGCAAAATATAAATTTAAGATAGATGTCTTGTTTAAATTACTGTCAGAGTTTCAAACTTCTACCAATTTCATAATTTATTTAATGTATGTCTTCTTATCGTGTGTCAAAGAATATATTATCTTTGAATTACTTTCAAAAGGAAAGCTAACGATCATAACCCTGCATGTAAGCTCTAGAATTATTCTGTGCACAGTGGCACACTGTTAAAGAATAAGATTTTACCTGTAAAGTTTTCGAGGAGTTGATTCCATTATAGCATAGTCATCATTGCCATTCTTCTTGCCAATGGGAGCAAAAACTCCGAACAGAGCCCAGATCTCTCCAAAGTTAGATTCTACTACAAGATTCCCATCATCTACCATTATTACACATACAGGAAAACGTCTAGACAAGGTTAAACATATGTGAAATATGTAGTCTGCCTTCAAAAATAGGGTCTAGATAAACCTACAATTCATACTAAACAATTCAAACCCTGCAAGTTTATTGAAACAAGTTCTAGCCTTATGCAACTCACCAATTACTGCAATGTCACATTTCCCTTCATGGTATTCGTCTTTGATATATTGAACTACTTCCAAGGCCTTTGCTCTTTCGTGGATGTTGGATGATGCCCCATTGAATTGGTACACCTTGGACTCAGTATCAAGGACAAAAACATCATCATGGTTCAATGAAGTTCGTGCAAAAGGTACCTGCATAAAATTAACAAAAACTCATTTTTTCCCTTCTCAACTGCCAGCTATATAAAAATAAGAATTTTAAATGACATCCTTCAACCGAATGAGTCCAAATCAATGAATTGCAAACTTAAGATATTCACCTGTTTTACTCTTATAACACGCATGCCTTTGCATACATAAAGGCATGGCTCAAATTTTGTTATCTTAGGTTTTTTAAATCCAGAAGCTACACCCCCTTCTAAAGGAATAATACATGGCTTGAAATATGATAGAAATTTGTCAGTTTCATGGCCTTGCAATTCCCGGTATTGGACTGCATGGCCTCCAAGAGCTGCAACAATCTCAATTGTCTTTATAGCTGCTGTCCCAGCTTCATCCTAATACAAATATAAATCTTCTCACTGAAACATTATCTGAGTAAATAATGGATTGCAATCTATAATCTATACTAAAACAAATTGAAATCCAAAGTATGAATACATGGCTAGTGTCCTTTCCAAGCCAAAAATGTATATCATAGTGATATGCCTCACTCTTTGTTGCAGTTGTCTGTTAAATTTAAATATCACAAAGAAATTCAAGAAACAAAGCACCAAAACAATCCCAATGACATGTCACGTTTTCAATTGTGGAGCTACGATGCATGAATCCCAATGACATTTCACTTTTTCAATTGTGGAGCCACAATACATGAATTAGTTTGCAATTGACAGAATTTTTTTTCTCTGAGATTCAAATTCACCTAACAAGTTACAAAAGGAAGATTCATACACTACAACAAGCAAAAATTCTTAGCATGCATTTGTTTGGGAAATATTCTACTCAACTCTTTCCTAAAATGTCTCATGAAAACTATAATAGAAACTTTGCAAACACTATCGTTTCTCAATAAATTTCAATTCCTAGTTTTTGCAGATGCAGGGCATTTAGCCATGCACGAATTATGTGTTGTGTTAAAATGCAAAGCGGTGTTTTTTCACATTCCTGAATTCTCATGACTATAATAAGTACTTTGGAAACTTACAGCCTTCTCAATCAATTTCAATTCCTTACTTCTGAAGATGTAGTGTATTTTGAGTGACTTGAAGGCTATGTACAACTTGTGCATTGCATAAAAAGGCAAAGTAGCATTTTTTCACATTCCATTGACTTTTAGGAACAAGTCCTAAAAATATAACAAGGTAACAACATGGAAAAATTTCCATGTTACAAAACATTGTGGCCTATTGTAATCTATTGACATGTATCAAAAAGATGATGCTCAAAATTATGCATCTTTGATGGTCCATTATTTTCAATAACAATATATGAGAATTGGGATCTATAAGTAGAAGTTTAGCTCATATACACAGAAGCCACTTTGTTACACAACCAATCACATCTTTCATTGTTTAGAATTGTTCAAACCAAATCAGGCATAAAATGAGAAAAATAAAAAACAATAAGACAATGAACCAGCATCAAGATCTCTAAGAACAAGTGGCCTCTCCTCTCAAGAATGAAAGATTGAGCAAAAGCCAAAAGTATTAGAAAATTACTCCCTTTAATGCCATATTATAAACATGGGTAGTTTGATTTTAAAGACAAGAGAAGTATTGCAATAAGTGTTAACACCTAAATCTTACCTGCAGAACTATATATGAATCTCCACAGTAAAATTTACCATAATCAGATTTTGGTATAGGAACTGGGAAAAAAATTTCAATACACCAGATATCTGTGCCCCTGCAACTTTATATTAAGGATAAAACAAGTAAAGCATCCTCTATGCTTTTATTACATAAGGAAAATCCTATTCATGCCAAGCTTTGAATCCCACCAATATCCAACCAAAGAAAAAAAGGCCTAAAAGCAGAGTGGAAAGCAAGTTTGATCCAATCTTTTAGATCAGACAAATCTTCTGAGAAATATATTTTAAAAATTAGGCACATCATCTCTTAGGGTGGAATTCAGATGTATAAGGATACACTTTCTGACCATTGCCTTGAAATGTTAGATCAACATTTTTCATTAAGACAGCCATGGCGGCTCACCCAAGCAACTTAAAACTAGATTTGTTTCACAAACAACACAAAAAAGGTAATACTTTGTTATTCTGATTCCCTGCATCCATGACATAAGTAAAAATAGCATTAGTCATCTTTTATCAGGTAGAACAAGTGAATGCACATTTTCACAAACCATAAGAGTCACTTGAAAACTCTTTTTAGGATCAAGTGTAATAGGCAACCAGACAAGAAATAACACTAACATTAGTTAAGGTGAAACACTGTAAAGATTTTTCATGCAAATATTTATGATTAAGATTAAGCATGATTTCCTTGAATATACAATTTGTATTTCTCCTAAAGGAAATATGCATATTACATGCTAGCCCATATTCAGTTTCCAGTGTACCCATGTTCAAAAAAATAAATAATGCATCTCTTCTCCAACTTGATTGCAGTAATAGATTGAAATGCTTGATTTGAAAATTCTGGTGCACCTTTTATTTTAGAGTGTTGTTCAGGAAATTAGTAAGAAGATAGGAACAAGGAAAAATAGATCATCTTCCAGTCAACAAATTTTTGTTTACAATGAGCCAAGTAGAGTGTGGAAATATTCCATTTTACGTCCTTGAACAAAAAGTAGAACTAGTCAGCCCTGTTTTTTGGATCCAAACAAACAGAGTTTAGATCTAATCTGAATCCTCTATGATACAATGAACTCAAGCACACTCCCATGTCAAAAGAAGCTACAATCACTTCATTCCTCTAAAAGTAGAATTAAATACTATAATGCCCTTGCCTACCACTTCTAAGCTCTACTAAATGACCTCAATAACAATTTCTATAAGCACAACCCAATAAAATACTATACTGATATTGTCTAGCATGCACCAATTTGTGTAAGGGGTTAGCTAATAATCTGTTATGCTCTACACACTAGAGAGTGTTATTTAATCTTTGGAGAAAAATGACAACAGTCAAGATGAGAATTTCATTCTGCAGAAAAAATGTCCTCAGATATTTTGTTGCTGAAAAACCTAGGCATTCGTGTATAATTATCCCTTCCTTTCTTTAGAAATAACTCAGAGCTGAGACCATCTCACTTGATTGCCGTTGTTGAGAGATTACATCAACGTAATCGAGAGCATATGCATTCAATAAATTTTAGAAGATATTTCAACTTGGCTCTTTGATGAGCATTGTTTAGGGGAGTAACAAGGACGAATCCCTTTTAATGACAGGAAAAACATACAGAAATGTGGCTAATCAATGACTGACATGATGTGGATGGATTACATGGACATAAACCTCAGAGTGTGGAACTATGTAACTTGCTATGAGTAGATATGATAGTATTTCAAAGGAAAAATAAAAGGAAACATGGGATTCTTAGAGCGTCCCAAGGTCATAAGATCAGATTTCCATTATTCTCTATATATCTGCCCATGGTGTTATGGCTATCTAGTGCTATTTATGGACTATTATGTATCAAGTAACCAAGGTCCATATAAACCAAGGCCTAGTGTTCGCTAATAGGCATCAATCCCCTTGTTTCCATTATATCAACATTCGACATGGTATGTGTCCCAAAAGAGAGCAGAAAAATGTGATCCATGTCCTTGTCTCCCATTTGATTCTTCATCTTTCGTGTAGAATTAGTACAGGGATTGCAGGTGTGCTTTGAGAGCTTAGAGTTGTTGGTGAAAAGGTTAAGTTCCCTATTACAAAAGATAAATAGACCCCTAAAAACAGAGATCCTGGAAAAATGTATCTATAGTTGTGATCATTTGATGTACAATTCCAATTATTATTTATAGGCAATGACCCCCTGCGCGAGATGTATTTTAGTTTTTTTTAGTGATGGCTCTGAGTTTGAGAGAAATTTTTAACTTTTTAGTACATCATCACTCCAACCAATTGATCACCTCCTCTATTTGACTGTAAGACTCGCCCATCAGAGCAACAAGAATTGGGTACAAAAGATCCAATGGAGCAGTGCCACACACTAATATGATCAGCCCAATTCATTATTCTTTAAGAAAGATGGTAAAAATATATGAACTTAAAGACATAAATTTAAAATAACAAATATTGTAATTGATGAGACTATAATCATACATATGATCATGACTTGTGAGTGGATAGATAAGCCAATGTCCTACTCTCATGTACCATACAATTGCCATTTCATGTAAACAGTAAACCTTTCCTAAATGTTCATATTGTTGTTTTCTTTGAGACATTCTGAATGTTACACAATCAATGTTACTTAGCAATAAACAATCTCGTTAAAGGATCATGCTTCATGCATAGTATGTTTGATGCCAATCTGGGTCAAAGACCCTATGGCAAATCCTAAAGCATGCAGTATACTGGATCAAAACATATTCAAAAGAACAAGACATAGGGATTCGTAAATTGTGCATAAATGTAGATGGTCTTTATCCATTAGAGGCATATTTTAGTCTTGAATATATATGAATGCTTGGCAAGGCTTTTACACCTGGTTATTGGTTAAAATGAACAACCCACCAGCTCATCAAATTATGCTCTGATGAGATTTCAACAATTATCTCACTTGTTGGCTGAGTTTTTAAAGATGGAATGATACAGGAAAATGACAATAACTTAAAGTTATAAAGAATGAATAGAAAAAGCATTGTTAGGTTGGTTTCTAATGATGTAGCATCGAATCAAAAACACCACTGGGATTATGCATTGTGCTAGAAACAAGAGACATTCCATGGCATAAAAATATTATATTACCACTTATAACTGATTAATTATAACCCAGTTTTTCATATTGACTATTTAAGAAAGTTGTATGGACCAATTGTCACTGTTGTTGAAATGAACATATCCCTAATATTGGAACATAAACTGAACATCGATCTTCTAAAACCTTAGATATTACAGTGGAAAATGAGGAAAAAGGTGTTGACTTTTGTCCTCGGGGGTGCACCACAAGCATACGCATCCAAAGCATCCTCACATTCTATAACCATCCTCAATGGTTCCAAAAAAGTAAACAAATGATCTCAGGTAGGACAAAAATAAAAAATTAAATAGATGACTTGACAATGCCGAATGTACATAAATATTTCCAAGGATTATCAAGCTGAACCCCAATTGCGAAGGGTTGTGATCGACTCTGAATTAGTCATGGCCCTAAAGCATTTCTAAACTCATGATGAGTTTTACTTCCACGATTTTAAGGAGAAACTCTGGTAGTATAAAGTCAATATGCTGGTTTTGTACCAAGAGAGGCAGCCATAACACCCAAACTGAGATTCAATGAAGTCCAATTTGATAGACTTGCCATAAATCTTGGAATCAATTTAGAAAAAAATGTTATGTAAGAAGGTATCTTTCCAAACTTTTGGTAATTTAACATGATGTTAAAGCAAGGAAAAAAAATAGTTTAGATTTTGATGATGAAGGTAACGGGCGCAGATCTGTCTGCCTCCCACAATCCTAGTGTGTTTTAGACTAGGCATAAATCAGAGATCATGACCAGAAATGGAAATAACACCAATTTTGATAAAACAAGGTGTTTATGCTACAAGTTTCCCGAAAACACAGTAATCAAAGGAGGAACTTCCCAAATCCTCAATGTTTTATACGACTCATCAGATCATACCTTCAATTCCAAGCAAGAAAATTTCCACAAATCAATTCATTGTCCAACATATACGATTTGAAAAAATGCCCTCCTTATCCATCCAGAAAACACGATGGAGAAAACCCAAGGACCAACACTACTAAGATTTGAAAAAATGCCCTCGTTATCTAGAAAACACAGGATGGAGAAAACCCAAGAAAAAACGATGGAGAAAACCACAGGAAAACCCTATGCAACATACGCAGGGTGCACGCAGGCTTATGGTGGAAACCCTATGTAGCATATGCAGGGTGCACGCATGCACTACATAGGCTTATGGTGGAGCACTCGTGACGGGCGCGGATAGGATTGTGGAATAAAATATCCCCCAATATATTTCATATTTATATAGTTAAAAAAAACCCTTTTAACCCCTAATATACCACCAATATATTGCCTTGTAATTTTTTTTATTTTTAAGCCCCCCGATATGAATGGACATGATATCATATTGGTCCCTAGGTGATGCCCCCGTGAAAAGTATTTGATTCTATTGAACAAGACCAAGAGCTAGAAGAAATTTCCTAAGCAATGGTGCATGGATATGCCCAAACACACTTAATATATGACTTGAACAATGGCATTATACAAATTGCAACTTCAAAAGGGTTTCAACCATTGGGCGTTTTCAAACATAAATTTTCTAAGGAACTAAATTTTTCAATACTTTTCTATGGAGCTAGTATACCTGGAAGACACTGTCAACCAATTATGTTATTAGCAAATAGTGCAACCGAAGCTTCAACATAAAACAATGTACTTTGAATCACATAGTATAAATACCTTTTGAAGGAAATTAAGCTTGTTATAAAACAAGTGTTAGACTCGGCTTGGATATCCATTCAGAAAGGGGACTTAAAGGGAAAAATGTGTTATCTAAAGGCATCAAGCGAAAAAGTAGTCCTGAAAAAATCCTTGAATCAGCAATCACATATCGCTATTTGAAAGTAATTCAAACTTGGCTAGAGTATTTTGAAAGCATGAAAAAGGATGTCTTTGCAATGATTCGACAACTAGGTCCGCCCACATTCTTTGTGACCTTTACAACTATTGAGCATTTATGGAGTCCACTATGAGACGCATTAGAAAAAACAAAAATTGCTAGTACAATAGAATTCCCTAATAGTCTTTTCCAAGGAAACATTGATACATTGATTCGTACTCATCCCGTAATTTGTATTCGTTACTATAGACATAGAATAATGGCATTAAAAACACTCATATTGAGCAATAATGAATTGTTTGGAAAGGTTGAGGAATATTTCTTTACAACTGAATTTCAAAATAGGGACAATTAGCATGAGGAGGGATTGCCTTGGATTAAAAACACACTATTTTTTGGCCAAGATTCCAATGAAGAGATTGTTGCATTTGTTGATCGATATATATCTTGTGATTCCTTGTTGCTTAATGAACTTCTTAAGATTCAAACTCACCATCATACACAAACATGCAGAAAACATCGGTGCTTGCACTGCAGATTTAATTTCCCATTTCCGACAATTGACAAAACTAGTATTCTTTATCCACTTGAAAAAAGAACTATTAAGATAGCAAAAAAGAAAAAGCATATTTTCCAATTTCTAGAAAGTAGAGCCTATCAAAAAAAGGTTTCCTTTGCAATGTTCCTTGAAGATCTAAAAGTCACCAGGGATGAATACATTTATCTTTTATGCTATTCTATTGCATGCCTTACTCTATTGTTAAAAAGGGATCCAACTGACACATGGGTAGATGCATTTGCAAAATCAATACCAAATTAAAGGCAAGCGAATACAGATGGAATTCATATTGGATGTATATGTTGCGACATCGTATTGTAGCTCTTACATAACAAAATAGATAAAACCTGGGCCACAATAGTTAAAAAGATTTGAGACAAATGCCTTTCTAATAATGACGAAAACATCAAAATAATTCAAAAATTGGGAAATGCACTTTTAAATATGCAACACATGTCTAACCGACAAGAAGTTCATATTGTCCTCTCATTATCATTACATTCAACCTCTAGGAAAATCGTTTTCATCAACGCTGCACCAGAAGAAAAGTGAACATACGTGCTTAAAAGACCATTGCTATTGCAATAAAAAACCAGATGACTCTGAAGACATTGTATGTGTTTCAATCATAGATAGACATCTATGTAGACCAAATGAGCTTGAACGAATTTTCCTAGTATAGTACGCCTCATTGTACAGCTTTACAAAATTAATCATCAAGCAAAGGAAACGACCATGTATCATAGGATACATTAGAGAAAAAGACCTAGATAATTTATGTAGAGAAAAAAAATGGTAATATATCTACCTCATTGGGAGAATGGAAATATCCTAAAAGGAAAATGTCAAACAAGGCTTGATGCATATGTAATCCACCAACAACAAATAAAATTGTTGAACAAAAATTTGTTGCTAATATAGAAGAAAAATGGGGCATTATTTATATTGTTCCTAAGTCACTTGCTCTTGATATTTGAAAAAATATTTCCAATTAGGCATAGTTCAATTCAAGAACCTATGGCTATTGATGTTGAGAATTCTATTGCATAGACCTTGATGTCCATGTCCCGAGCATATTCCTGATTTGCAATATACTTAAAAAACATTTGTAATTAGTATTGAAGAATACTACTCAATCAGACGAAAGCTAAATACCGAGCAATAATCAATAACCAAAGAAATAATAATGACAGAAAAAAACTTGATAGTGCCTATTTATTTATTTTTGACTAGATGAGCAAGAATAGGAGAAACATATACCACAATAGTGATATACAATGGCTTGTTGCATTTTTAAAACAATGGTTTGTAGAATAATCCTTTAAAAAGAGGCATCATAATTTCATTAACAAGAAAGGATGCTTAGAATATAGGTGGCACAACAATCCACCCAGCTTTACTTGGTGCGTGCATGATCTAGAACATAAGATAATGTTTTTTTGTTTGAGACTCATGTTTGATTCCTATAGTGAAGAACAAACAAAAAATTGCCAACATGCTAACTTCCTTGAGACTAGTATGCATAATTAGTAAAGAGATTGCCAATCTTGTAGTCAAGGACTTGGATCATTTGGACTTAATAGAGTATCAACACATGGAACTTGAGGAGAAAATTCTATGCAGGCATTGGTAGAAAATATTTTAGTGAAGGCATTTAGACATTCTCCATTTTGACAAAAGAATATGTTAAATTCTGGATAGATTTCTATGGTAGTTATTAGCATGGCCTCGACAAGAACCTACCATCTTCTCTTTATTTACAGAATGTCACAAGGTGACTTGCTTCCAAAGAGCACAAAATATACCCTAGGACATCGATAAAATATGTTGAGATTGGTAAATTGTTCATTAAAGGAAGAAGTTTGTTTTATTATGACACTGCAACCTGCAATTGCAATAGTCCATGGTACTTGTTTTCTTATTTACACCAAGGATTTTTAGGAAATTTATTGTCCAAGAAGTAGGACAATATGCACAAAGGTGGAAAGGCATCAATGGCTTGCGTAACTTGTTGATTTGAAAAAGTTGATTGAGAGCTTCGAGTAAAAGGGCAATATCTTTCCTTTGTTTAGCAACAATGATAACTCTCAAAGTTGTGAACATTTTTTGGGAGAAGCAAGTTGGTTCCATCCTAAGTGCATAAATGGAGATAGGAGATAACAAGGAGGCCAAACATTGAAACATGTAAGTTCAACCGGCATGGTTTAAATTTAAAAACAAATAAAACTAGCAACAAATATGGTTGCACAACTTGATATATAGTATTGAAGGATTAGACAAATGACTCCTCCAACAGATTTGAGCATGGTCGCAAAATTGATTTGCAAATCATGAGATTGTTAGTTGAAGGAAAATTTCTTAAAACCAAATAGCTAATTATGGAGTATAAATACACAAAAGAAAGGTCAAGCTTAGTGAAGAAGTTAGAAAGATTAGATTGCAAAGGAAATCCACTGGATTGATTAGATGCAAATGCACTGACAATGGCTTAGTCTAAAAGAATGTATAAGCATTTTTATCCACCTGAATGACACCTCTCTGTCTGAGTGCTGACATCCCTCATGTTGGCACACAAAAGGACATCTATGGATTGATGTTTTCCCAAAACACTATAGATGGGCTTCTTATGAACTACATTCATCATCCATCTAGCTAGTTATTTTTTCCATTTAGCCATGTCAAGTCATATCCGCGACTCTATATATATGCAACTCACGGATCATACGTGAGTGTGGGTTGTTGCATGTCGCGGATGGATGTATATGCGGGTTGCTTTTATAGCAACTCGCAGATCACACGCAAGTTGTTGGTCTTGATACCCGCAGATATGTCCCTTTGACATTTAAAATAAAAACACGCGATTACTTGAGATTAGTTAAGCCATTTACCTTAATCTCCTTAACTGTCTCAACCTCTTCAACCTTCGAAACTGCCTTATTTCTCCAACTATAAATACAGGCCTTGGGGAGGGTGTTTGGGACATACACTTGGAGAGAAAAGTTATGCTAGTGGAGTTTATATAGAAGTATTTGGAGTAGTGGAACTCATAATCCTTTGGTTGCAGAGGAGTCCTTGTCTCAGGCGTTGGGTTGTAATCTGAACTTCTTCATTATTGATAATAAAGAGAATCCTTCTTCCATATGTGTCTTGAATGTATCTCATGTATTGTGGTTTGATAAATGTTTATGTTTCAGCATTCTATATATGATTTATCTAACCTATTTATATATATGAATCATCTTGTATTTGGAAGATTGAATCTTGACAGGTGAAGGAGAAAGCATCCCTGAAGACTTTGGAGGAGAAGCAGAGCGAAAGAGGACAAGCTAGGATCAACCGTCATGTATCGGGTAAGTCCTTCCATCCTCCTATTTCCTTTACTACACTCTTGAGTCAATTGTCTGCAAGTTTATTGAGTATGTTGGTAACCCCAGACCTTAGGTTATAAGGTGTATAATCCTGTACAACAGAACTAGCGACTCCACTAGGGAACCCAGACTGCTGTAGGTCATTTCTGTCACCCCTGACCAGTCTTTGCTTTGAAGTCTGTGTGATCTTTTATCCTGGTTCATACTTGCCTTAGTATTTGAAAGTCTTGTGAATTTTTCTTGTTTCTTGAGAAAAATTTTATACATATCCATGAGTTTCTCTTCTACACAGTCGTGGATACAAGCCTGCATACACGGGTTGTTGTACTAGACAGTCGCAAATACAAGCCTGCATACACGGGTTGTTGTACTGGACAGTCGCGTATCATCCGCAGGTTGCCCTTCTATACAGTCGTGTATATGCCTGGAAGTATGGATTTTTTAAGTTAAGGTTTTCTTGTTCCTTTCTTTGTGTAATCCCTATTTGTGAGTTGATTTTCCTTATGAATGCTGTGTATCTTGTCTGAATACCTTTGGTGATCACACTTTGTGCTTTTTCGAAAGCCCTTGAGTCTCTTTTACTTGGATTATTTTCTGTTTGCATGCTGGAGTAGCTTGGCCTGTTTGGGTTGTTGGTTGAAGTGTCTCTGTCCAGATCAGTGATCAGGGTCTTGGGCATTGTTTTTCCAGTCTGTCCTATGATAGTAGTTGGTTGTCACTTGCCTTTACAAGTCTACAGTGATTTTGTCATTGTGTGCACCCAAGCTAGGTTTCCTAGCCTTCCTTTGTTAGTTGTATTTTGGTTCTATTAGCATGTTTGCTTTAGTTTGTTGCTTTTATACAGTTTATTTGATTCAAGTTTGCTCAAGTATAATGCATTTTAGGTGCATGGTATAATTTTGAGTATTTTTAAAAGTGAAAAGAAAACATTGTTAAGATTTTGCATTTTGTTTTTTGCATAAGTAGTGTTTATTTCAATTTAAAGATAATATCTCAAAAACTACAAAAAATATAGGCTTAGTTTCTTTTATCGCTGCTTTCAGTTCATCAATATATATTTGCAAAAAAGAAAATAACTTTGCTTTAAATAATGGTAATTTTGCTTTGAATACACCTTTACTTTCATTTATTTCTTATTTTGAGTCAAAAACACCATAAGTGTATCACTCCATTTCCTCTTGAGTAAGAAACAACCCTCTAAAATGAACGCATAATTTAAAATTTACTAGTAATTTTTGTTTTTAGGGGCCTTTCACCTACTAGCTTAGGCTAGACTTGTGGGCTAGGAAGTGTAAACTTCCCACTAGTTATAAAACTCAGACGTAGTGGACCTTTCTTTAGGTAAATCCTTAACTTTATCGACTGTATCTGGGAAGCTCCTCTCAAAAGGGAGTCAAGCACGAGGCCACATGGAGGCTTGGACAGAGGAGATAACCCTCCGAATCCTTGTCAAAGCGTAGATCAGGGATTTTACGCATCTGGGGATTATGTCCTAGACAGAGTTTCAAGCTCATCTACCCTGCCCATGCGTACAAATCAGGCTTGCGACTGTCCCCCCAGACTGTTGGTAGAGCTAAGGTAGCCTTTAGTCTCTTGTCTTTTAGGGTTCATACCTAGGTAAACCGAAAGGCTATTTCTGGTTCACCTTGAACGGGCTTGGAAGGTAACCCTTGTTGAAAGTGTAGGAGGGCGGTTGGGTGATTCCTTCTATTGTGCCTAAGAACCACTTCAAGGACTCCAAGTAATCGTTCATCAGCTTTCTTCGGGAAAGTATATCTTTTACCCTGGTTTGATTGCTTGAGGATTTAGGATTTTTATAGTGTATGCTCTGTGGTTTTTCCTGTGTTTAGTTGGCCTTAGGGTGTGATTTGTCAAATTTTCAATTCTGGAGGACCAACCTTTTAGAAGGTTAAGAAGGTTGATGAACCTTCCTCCCCTCACCACATTGGAGCCTCCACCTCTACCCCAAAGGCATAGATTTGACACAGACGGTTCATTTGAACCAGTAGGAATAAGTGAAGTTCTTGATGAACCATAACTGATAGCTAACCATTTTGATTTTGACACAGTTGAGATAGAAGAATTGCAGAATGACGAGTTTGCAAGAAACTTTAACACCCCCTTGACTGATTTAAAACGATCCTGTGATCGTTCAGGTTAGACCTTTTGATTCACCTGTATTAGGTGTCTCTGTGGGTAGGATAATGTCTTCTGTGGAAGAAAGTCCTTTTGTGTTCACCTCAACCATTCCGGTTGAAGGGGTACTACCTCCCCCGGTAAGTGTCCCAAGATCTAGTCTACCTTCTACACCTTTGACTCTAGCGAGCCGGGTGGTTCAACCACCGGTTCACTCAAACATAGCAGGTACTTCTGGTGACATGGTTACTGGGATCCCTAGTATACCTACTATTCTTTCTTCCTTTCCATATACTACCCAGAGTGGTCCGATAGGATCCTCAGCTTTTGTCCAAGGATTTCCTTGGAATGGGGGGCACATTCCCACATCCAGTCCATATGTAGGTCCATCTCCTTCCTATGTAGGAGTGCAGTTTGGGAGAAACACCTCTTATGGGAAAAGTTTCCAAACTCCAATTTCAGTCCCTTATACGAGCTCTCCCTTTTCATTGTTTAGTGGAGGGATACCTGCTCCTATATTTCAGACCCCTTTTCTATGGGGACAACCCGAACTTCTTACACTGCACCTCCCACACATAATCCTATGGATTACGAATGGAATCCATTTCAGAGCAATCTTCCCACTTTGCAACCGGTGTCAAGGGGAAACCCCACTTTTACCCATGGGCATTCGGAGGCAGGTCCCTCTAATCCCCAAGCTGGCACATTTAGTACCCCGGTTCGACCCAAACTTCCATTCCTGGCAACCTTAAAATTGCCAGATTTGTCAAAATTGATGAATGACCCAGTGAGGCATGACCCCTTGTGGCCACCTGTTCCCACCAAATTGCCATCGGACATCCCTAAGTTTGAAGGAAAAACTGGTGAAGATCCTGGGGCTCATACCACCACATTCCATTTATGGTGTTCTTCAAATTCACTGAATGAAGATTCAGTGAGGTTGAGGCTGTTCCAGAGGACCTTGATAGGTACTGCAGCAAAATGGTATATTGAATTTCCTTCTGCTGCTTTTAGTAGTTTCTGGGACTTGGCTAGTGCATTTATTAGCCACTTTCAGCTTCCCATTCGATATGATTTCAGAATAGACTTGTTGTCTACTTTTAGGCAAAACAAGGCTACCCACATCTCGGATCACATCCAAGAGTGGAGGAGGCGAAAGAGCCTTATAAAAGCCACTATCCCTCTTGGGTTCCTTTTAGAGTGGTTTCTTAAATCACTGTTGCCATACATATCCAAGGATGTATCCACCTCAAGAGTGACAAATGAAGAAGAAGCCATACTCAGGGCCCAACAACTGGATTTTATTTATTCAAAATTTGGGATCTTATATGAGATCATCCCTGAGGCATTGAGGCCTTCACATGATGCAGAGAAGCCTAAGCCTGGACCCCATGCCGATGGTGTGGTTGGGTCCGTTAACTCTCCCACCGTAGAATCTTTGACTAAGAAACTTCACCAGTTGTCTGTCAAGCAGTCTACGGTGGAGGCAGCAAAGGTTCCCCCCTCCCACCAAAGTGCAAATGTTTTTGCAAAAACCTCTCAGAAGGGAAATTAGCAGCCCAGTGGGAAGAAAAAGAAAGGAAAAAAGGGAGAGGGAAACCAAAACAAGCAAAATCCCGCAAACAATGCTGATGGGGGCAAGAAAGAAAAGAAGAAGGTCAAGTTCCCTTGTAAGTTGTGCCAAGAGGACCACCTTATTCACCTTTGTCCCCTTATGGATCAAGCCCAGAAGCTGCTTAAAGCTCAACAACCGGCTATCCTGAAGGATCCTTTTCCCCGAGGATAGAACTCTGCTTCAACTTCTAATGTAGTAGGGGGCACTCAAACTGCCCCTGACCCAAACTATATCAACATGGTTCGATCTTCGACTTTGTTGCAGACAAGGAACAAAAACTATGAGAAAGAGACTCCTGAGAAGGGTAAAGCTGTAGGTGAAACTTCTAACGCTCTCACAATAGAGAAGCCTGCTGAAACTATGTTGAAGATACCGAAAGGTGTCTTCAAGAAGACCTTGAATAACCCTAATGCTAGGGCTGCTTCGAACTACTCCGTGGTTAAAGACTTAGCTCAAACCCCATGTGCAATGTCAGATTTAGAGGTGTTACAGAGTTGTCTTGCTCAGCGGGATGCCCTGTTAGGAGCTTTAGGCAGCATGGACTCTTCGAGTCTCATGGCGAAATTTCATTTATCTGATGTTAAAATTTTCCTTCCTTACCATGTAGCCCTATCAATAGATGTCGTTCATGGTGGTAAGACCATAGGAAGGGCAGTTGTTGATGAGGGGGCCTCTACATGTGTTATGTCCTTGACCTATTGGAAAGCTCTTGGATCTCGAGAGCTGGTCCCATCAAACACTTTACTTACTGCTTTCGATGGAATATCCTTTCATCCGCATGGTATCCTGCCAGCTTTTGAGATTAAGTTGGTAGGCAAAGCAGTGTCTGTTGAAGTAGAAGTGATTGATGCTCCTTTGGACTACAATCTGCTTCTGGGAATGAGTTAGACTTATGCGATGTCTGCTATTGCATCGGTCGTTCTTCGTGTAGTGTTTTTTCCACATGAGGGCAAGTTGATTACTATTGATCAACTTGATTTTACCTGGAAAGGTCGTTTAGAGTCTAGTGAGTCTGCTGTGCCATTGGTTGATCAGGTCAAACCTGCTGCACAGAGCTTGGGGGCTGGAATGTACACATCACTAATGGGTACATTTGATCTTCCAGCCCTGGTTAATTACATTGGTTCTACTAGTGTGGGGAAGTCCATAGCTACGGTTGTCGATAGGACCGATCCTTGGGTTCTCCCAACCCCACACTAACCGAAAGTGCCCTTATCAGCAATGGAGGTGGCGTATCAAGCCATCACTCAAGCCACTGCTGATCCCATTCGAGATCCTCTAACAGTCTTGGATGATCTGGAAGAAGTCTATTTGCTCGCATGGGTAGAAAACTCTTCGCATTCTATAGATTGTTTAGACACAGTTTTACCTTCTGATGAATCTATTCTGGAAGCCATGAGTGGACGTGATAAGATTTGTGAGCATCTTCATCATCGATCTTATTTTCTTCCAGAACTAAGCAGAATAGAAAACCAAGAGTTTCATGTGAGACTGTCAGAAGATGTTGATATACCTATCAATCCCTTGCCTAGGGAAGGAATCTTTGCCAAGGGGAATATGGCAAATATTTCCGCCACTATACCTATTAACATCTTTGTAAACCTCGATGTCATGGAAAACATATATATAGGTGCAAACTGTTCTCCTGAAGAGATTACCATCTATACTGCCCTTTTTAAGGAATTCCGCGATGTCTTTGCCTGGTCATATGAGGAGATGCCAAGCATAGATCCATTAATTGTTGAACATGAAATCCGAACCTATCCTGATGCCAAGCCAGTTCGACAAAAATTAAGACCCGTGAACCCGCGTAAAGCAGCGGCTGTGAAGGAAGAAGTTGAAAAGCTATTGAAAGCTGGTTTCATATATCCCATAGCTTTGACTGAATGGGTATCCAACCCTATTCCTGTTGATAAAAAGCAAGGGACTATTCACGTTTGTACAGACTTTAGAGACCTCAATAAAGCCTGTCCTAAGGACAACTACCCCACACCATTTATAGACCAGATCATAGATGCATGTGCAGGAAGTGAGGTGTTTTTGTTTATGGATGGTTTCTCCGGCTACAATCAAATTCAAATCAAACCAGAAGACCAACATAAAAATGCTTTCATTTTCCCTTGGGGTACATTCGCGTATAAGAAAATTCCCTTTGGATTGAAAAATGATGGGGAAACCTTTCAACAGGCTATGAAATTTTATTTTCATGACATTAAATCCATTTTCAAACCATACCTTGATGATCTTCCCGCACATTCTCGTAAGAGGATCCAACATCCAGATCATTTATGGTTGATATTTGAGAGATGCAGATATTATAAAATTTTCTTGAATACCCACAAGTGTGTATTCTGCATCGAGTTAGGAATATTACTCGGGTTCATTGTCCCTAGTAGAGGCATCCAGGTGGATCCATTGAAAGTTGAGGCCATAGTAAATCTGCCTCCTCCTCGTTCTCTCAGGCAACTTCAAAGCCTGCAAGGAAAGTCTAACTTTCTTCAATGTTTTATTGTTAATTATGCCAAGATCACTAAGGGTTTTATGCGCTTGCTCAAACAGGACACCCCATTTGTATGGGATGAAACCGCACAACTTGCATTCGAGGCATTGAAAAAAGCTTTGCTGTCGGCACCCTTATTACGTCCACCAGATTATTCTAGGGATTTTATATTATATCTGGCCGCATCGGAGTCGACCATTGGGATAGTACTAGTCCAGGAGGACGATAAGCTTGTTGAGCATGCTATCTATTATCTTAGCCGTGCTTTGGCCGGACCTGAACTTAGATACTCCCACGTTGAGAAATTAGCCTTAGTAGTTGTTTATGTTGTGCAGAGGTTACATCACTACATTTTACTGAGGGCCACCACAGTAGTGGCGGATGTGAATCCGTTCCAATATGTTTTATCCCAACCGATTGTTGGGGGAAAATTTAACAAATGGATAGTCATTCTCCAAGAGTTAGACTTGGTTTTCCATTCCGCTAAGTCTAAGAAGTCCTTAGTTTTTGCTAAGCTTATAGCAGAATTTCCTACTGATGAAGATGTAGTGGTTGAAGATGACTCATTCCCAGATGAGCACATCTTCCTGATATCCACCTCTGATCCTTGGTATGGGGATATTCTTATATATCTCCAAACTTTGAAGTACGCTGCAGCTTCCTTTAGGGAGGAACGACGTAAGTTACGCCTTCATGCCAAGAACTACCTCATTATAGGAGATACATTATATCGACGAGGGGTAGATTCCGTGTTGCGTCGTTGCCTTACTCATGAGGAAGCGGAGATTGTCCTAAATTTTTCCCATAGTGGAGCATTTGGGGGTCATTTATCTGGGTTAGCAACGACCCAGAAGATATTGCGTGCTGATTATTTCTGGCCCATGAAATTTTAAGATTGTGTGGAAGCAGTGAAGCGCTGTCATCCATGTCAGCTTTACACAAGGAAAATGCGGTCACACCTTGCTCCATTATTTCCCATTGTCTTGGTAGGCCCCTTTATGAAATGGGGGATAGATTACATGACATGCAACCCAGCCTCGGCTGGGGGGCATAAACACATCATTGTCATTGTGGACTATTTTACAAAATGGGCAGAGGAATTGCCTACTTTCAAAGCTGACGGGGAAACAACAACTTTCTTTGTTTTCAATTAGATTATTGCAAGGTTTGGTATTCCCAGAGTGATTGTCACTGACCATGGCAGTCATTTTCAAAATGACATGATGACGGAATTGACTACCATGCTCGGATATAGACAAGAACATTCTTCTCCATACTATCCGCAAGAAAATGGTCAGGTTGAGGCTGTCAACAAGACTTTGAAAACTATCCTTAAACGTACAATTGATGTAGCTCGCTCTAACTGGCACATCATGTTATATCCTTCTCTTTGGGCCTACCGAACTAACGTAAAGACTGCTATGGGTTTCACCCCTTTCCAACTCATTCACGGGGTGGAAGCAGTTACTCCGATTGAATGTGAAATCCTGTCTTTGAAGATAGCCATTCATGTGCTACCTGATACGACTGAGCTTGAGGAATGTCTGGTCCATTTAGAACACCTTGACTGCTAATCAGGCTCATAAAAATAGCGTCAAAACTTAGTATGATAAATCGGTCAAACCTATGGTTTTCTCTGAAGGGGAACTTGTCTTGCTTTTGGACCAAGATAAAGAACCTATAGGGGTAGGAAAATTCAAGGCTATGTGGTTAGGAACTTATGTTGTGTCGAAAGTCTTGAGTAAAGGTGCATATGAGTTAGTTGATTTTGATGGGAATAAGTTGCTTGAGCCTAGAAATGGGCTCTACCTGAATACATACTATGCTTAGGCTTAGCACTTTTTCTTGTATTTTAGTGTATGTATTTTTATGTACATTAGGTTTTCAGTTTTGTTTTTTATACTATCTGCTGGTTGTTGCAGATGTCTTCTGAACGGTATATAGGGTTCGCTGATCGCGCCAGCCGTCATACTTGTAACCTAGCTTCGGCAGCATGGGTTATCTATTCTCCCTCAGGACAACTTGTTCCTGCGGGAGGCGCTTGTCTAGGTCCTGCTTCTAATAATGTTGCTGAGCATAGGGCCATCATTGAGCTCCTATGGGATTCTTTGTCACGTGGCATCACCCAGCTTGAGGTCCGTTTGGACTCTCATTTGGTGGTTTCCTAGCTCAATCGATCTTATCGGGTATGAAATCCTATCTTATTACGTCAGTTCATGCAAATTCGTTTATTGAAAAGAGATTTTGAAGTTATTACTTTCAATCATATTCCATGAATTCATTGACTGA